>JAGSMZ010000058.1:600000-991834 GCA_029286645.1 Papilio protenor | reverse complement strand
GATTACTACTAAGTTAATACTTTAGGTAATAGGTTGAAAAAAGTTTTGAACTTTTAAATTTCACGCGGACGAAGTCGCGGGCAAAAGCTAGTAGATTATAAAAATTCTGCGTTTGAACTGTGGTAGCATTGCGTGAAACGATTACGGTTTTACTTTTTTTTTACTCTTTTTAATTAAATTTGTTCATATTATCACTGTGTTAACTATATTTATTTTTAACTTCTTTTATCACACAAATCAATTTTATTTTATTGTTTACATTTATCGAATTCTCAATTGCAAATGTCAAAATACCAATTACCTTACTATGGCAATCTTGCTTCTTGTTGTTGTCTCTTTCCCACATTAGGGTTTTTATTAAAATATTTACCCCCTAAGTTTAATGGCGTGAAAATATATAGCCTAAAGCCTGACGTAAGTGTAGGGCTTTTTATTAAAAAAAGAATTATTCAAAAATATGCTGTAATTGCTGACATCTTAGGCAACAAAGAAGTGTGTGTTTACGCTTTATTATAATAGTATAGATAGATATATAAGTATAAGTATAGAAGTATAGATTGAACGCTTTAATTTTGTTAAAATAAGTTACATTATACAAAAGATAATGTTATTTGCGCTTAAAATGTATCGCGTTATCGATAGCAAAAAGTTTCTTATATTTTAATTGAAGCTATTTCCAGATAACCTAACATTACTATTAGAACTGCCGTATTTGAAAAATGTAAAGTTATTGAAATATTTTTAAAATATGTTGTATTTAAGTTGATGTAAGAAAATGTCAAGTATAGTAACATTGAAACTTCTAATGTACATTTATTAACTTACGTTCGTGTTCCCGAAACTAGGTCAAAGTTGTCTTATTCGGTTTTAAGGTAACGAGCTAGCTAATCTTATTTTTGACCGACTTCCCAAAAGAAGGAGGTACTCAATTCGTCCATATATTTTTTTTTTTTTTTTATTTTTTTTTTTTATGTGTGTTACGGCATAACTCCGCCCCTGGTAGACCGATTTTGAAAATTCTTTTTTTATCCGAGAGGGTAGTGCTTGCAGGTGGGTCCCATTTTTTGTTGATTTTTGGAGTCAAAGACTACGGCGTAGTTAAATAGTTTAGCTCAAAATTGCGTGACGAAATTGGTGTCTTTTTGCTTTCTATGCTTCCGTAGCCTAAACTATAAGACCTACATAAAAATGATGTATGAAAGAATTGTAGCCCTTTAAATTTGCTGAATTAAAGTCTGCGATAGCATATATCTATCTCTTAAGGTTGTCGCACAATAACCACTTTTTTCATTAAAATTTCGATCAAAATCTATACCCCACTTTCAACGCTATTACTCGTGATCGGTATGGATCCTTATCAAAATAAATGTGTCCATCATCAAGATAATTTAATGTAGATTATAAATGCCCTTGGAACTGTGTAATTCCGATCAATAGTTTAGGAGATATCATAAATAGCAAATTACGAGTCGCAGAAAAAAATACCAACTTGTAACAAAGTTTGCTTTCTTGGCTTACGTAGCCTAAACTATAAGACCTACATAAAAATGATGTATGAAAGAATTGTAGGTCTTTCAATAGCTGAATTAAAGTCTGCGATAGCATATATCTATCTCTTAAGGTTGTCGCACAATAACCGTTTGTTTCGAGAAAACCGTCAAATAAGTGCAATCGACTTTATTTAAAATTCTTATTTGGTATGAATGCTTATCCAAATAAATATGTTTTCACGATAGAGTATTATATGTAGATCATAATTGCCTTTTACAGTACGTAATTCTGTGCAAGATTCTAGAAGTTATCAAAATATTAAATCTCACGGGCAACAGCGGCGCGCGGCCGCACCGAATTATGAGTGAATGATCGCAACGATGTATTAGTTCTTTACTTAATTTCTTAGATAATCGATTTACATAACTCATTATTTGTTTGAAAGCTAGTGATTATCATACTGCGATGTCTAGATTCACTAAAAATCGAGAAATAAATAAACTTTTTAATAAAAAACAAAACCGACTTCCAAACAAAATACACTAAAAACAAAATCTTCTCAAAAAAACAGTACACTAAAAAGTAACGAAATAATTACTTGAAACTAGTAAACCTCCATTATTGTAGCTGTAATGTCTATATTGTACAATTATTATTACTTTGAAGTCGGTGTCAGTCATTACTAAAAACGTTACTATACTTTCAATTGTCAATTGTTATGGTAAAAATGTAGAAAACCTTACGTAGAAATATCACTGCATATACCTCGGCTGACACCGACATCAAAGTAATAATAATTGTACAATATAGACATTACAGCTACAATAATGGAGGTTTACTAGTTTCAAGTAATTATTTCGTTACTTTTTAGTGTACTGTTTTTTTGAGAAGATTTTGTTTTTAGTGTATTTTGTTTGGAAGTCGGTTTTGTTTTTTAATGTATTTTTTTTATGACGCTGTACAGTTTATGAAGATTATGCCACGTTACCACGTTGCTAAATTATATTTAACCGTGAATATATTTTAAATTTTTTATACATGTACAGTTGGAGAACGACGTTAGTTATAAATGTGGAGGGGTACACCTGTAGAGGTAAACCTAGAAAGAGATGGATGGATTGCGTGAAAGGTGACATGATCAAGGGAGTGATGACTGAGATGACGGATGATTGTTATTTGGAGGACGAAAACGAGACGTAAAAAAAAATCGATACAACCTAAATGTGTCTATATAAAAACGGTCGGTTTTTTTTATTGAATTTATTTTCTTTAATTCCTGCTTCTGCAGTTCTTGTTGCCTTTGTAGTTAGATCTTTTTTTTTTAATTCTTTAAGTTGCGTTATATTTTTATTTTTTGTATTAAAAAAAAAAAGGTCGGTAATGATACACAGCTAGTTTATTTTTATTACTATCCCTTCGTTAGCGTTCATTGCTATCTAATTAGTTATTTGTAGGAAGACGCGGAGTTTGTCTCGTTGCAATGAACAAGGCAAAGTTTCCTAAAGTGAAACACAAATTTCCACGACTGTAGATATTTCACGTAAACATAGATAGCAATTGTTCAACCTACATGAGGTAATTCCGATACGTAATAAAATCTATGTCGCGTGATTACGTGTACTTTGTCCAGTCACGCGAATAACGTTGAAATTATTGATGCTACATTTTTATTTCGAACTACCTACTAGCTTATTTGGAATAATTGGATCGAAATTCAAATAGAGATATTAGAACTTTACCATGATATCCACAAAATACATTTTAAATTTTTTATTAGCATTATTATTCGTTTGGCATCTGGATGAATTACAAATAGACTTTCCTTAAAGTCAGATATACTACTTATTTTCTTTTGGCACGGTTAGATTTAGTGTTGCCAACTATCGTAGTAAACTAACACCCGTACAAACAACGACAAGTGTAAAAAACAACATTGTTTTATATCATTCACATAATTATCATAAAAGAGCTGTCGGCCGCAAACTTCGTTAGCGTAAATTTGGACCACCCGTTGCGCTATTTTGACAGCGCGTAATTAAAAAAAGTAGCCTATAATATGCCTATCCATGTTAGCTACCCTCCAGTGAAAGTCCCCTCGAAAACGGCCCAGCCGTTTCGGAGATTGCACGGAACAAATGCGGCTTGCCGACAGACAGACAGACAAAAAAAAATTAAATGCTATTTTTGTTAGCAGCAACGCAAATACATCATCTTCCCGAAATCTGGAATTTTTCTTTTGACATTACAGACACTCCAATTTTATTATATGTATAGAAGATAGATGAGAACAACATAAATGAATATGATAATCATCACGATATACAAGTAGCGTAAAGAAGGCGTCTAAAATTATCCACCTCGTGCTGGAGTGGTCGTTTTGTTATTATCCAAACAAGTGCGGTTCGCTGTTGACGCTGACTGCTTACTTTTAGCGAGATAATGAGTGCTCGGTTGTTTCCCGTGTGTTTCATCGCCGTAACATTTGCGAAAACCCGCTAATTCACGTTAAGAAAACAAAGATAACAAGTTATTGTATAGAGATATAGTTTGGGATAATGGAGTTGCTAATCCAGTATTGTTATTGAGGAGTACAATTGTATAAGTTTATAATAAAAACCGATTAACTATCCTTGATTTATTAAGAACATAAAAAATATGTTGTTTTAAATGATATATTTAAATTCGTTTTTATATTCGTAAAGATTATATGAAAATATTATTGTTCAATTTCAACTTGGTACACTTAAAGTCATATTATTTTCAGTTCTGTAATGAACTTCTTGTGACCTTTCGTGAGAGTGTTCACGTAATAATTGTGATTTCTTGCCAACTGTGTTGAGTTATAGTATTTCATACGCGATAGTCATTTCTATTTATTGATTTGAACGACGTAGACTATGTAGCCTTGATTTTTAAAAGTACCTAAAGATAATCATAAAAGATATAAAACTAATAGAAAAGGTGTGAGATGGGGAAGACATTTAGTTAGAACAGAGCAAGAATATGTTAAAAATACCTTGTTCTTAATTTTCATGTTACTTAAGTAACAAGACCTTATTTTTTGGTACCAAATTAATTGCACAAGCACAAAGATGTACCTAAATATAAAAAAAAACTTTCCGAGAAAGAGAACAGAAGGGAAATAAAAACAATTTATTACGGACAGTACGAGAATTTAGTTGAAGATATTGTCAACTGCATAATAAAGCAGATAAGAGCAACAAAAGAAAAATAAAGGCACTGACAGAAATAATCTTGAAACATGGCGGGACATTTATCATTTTGAATGAAACCAGAAGATTAATTTTTATTCTGCCTCTCATTTTTCATTCGTAACAATTGTTTTGAACTGTTCATCATTTTTTATACTTCTTTCACGACCTTGTGCGAAAGCTTACATTATATTAAGCTTGTGTTTATAGGAGTATAATAAAACTGTATCATTTCGTGTTTATCGTCGAATGAAAATAATGTAGGTTGAATAATATTATTTATTAGATTAGCGTGGTATGGACATGTTATACGACGTAATGATGGGGACAAAAAGCATAAAGTAGTAAGATTGAATGTGGATGGCTACAAAGGTGAAGGAAGACCGAAGAAAGTAGGGATGGTTTGTGTGAAAGAGGATATGCTTAAGAAGGGAGTGGATTCAGATATCACGGCTAATAGAAATGTATGGAAGCAGCACATACTGTGCTGACCCTCTGTAGGAAAATGGCAAGTTGATGATGTATAATTAAAAGACGACGAAATAAAGCGCGACACGATGTTGTCTATATTAAGAGAAAAATCTTATTGCTTGCTACTCACTATTTGTAATAAAATAATGCTTTAGTGAGCGATTTAATACTTATATCTCTTTATTTCTAGTGACTTATATTCAGGTCAATTTTTTTGCTTTAAATGTATTTGAACTATATGCAAAACTGTTATCTTTATATCTCTAAACTGAACAATATAGAGTAAAGGTTAAAAGGTTAAGTTTTTTTTATATTCACAAAGTAAATACAAAGAGTCAAAGAGAATACAAAAGGTGATATCTGAAACTTTGTTCCTGAAGTTGGTATCAAAGATGTTTAACAATGTCTCTTGTAACAATAGAACAATACAACTCTGAGCTTACGAGCGATCTTCACTCTACCCTATATTAATAATATATTGAAAAACCTTTAGAATATATAAAATGCTTTCAAAAAAATAATTCCTGGAGTTTATGGTATTTATACTTGCAATGTTCATTATCTTTACCAGGTTTAATTGTATAATCATTTGTATAAATAAGCCTTTACCCAACACGGGATCCATATCTAAAACTAAGAAACTAACAATTCTAACGCAAAAACTTGTACATACATACGTACTTTTTATAAGTCAATTACTAACAATACTAACAATACTATGTAAATCAATTGTAAAAATCTTAGATATGGAAATAAAAAGGCTTTATTATTATTATTATTATAAACATCATATATATTATGCTTTATTAATTTAATCATAATGAACAAATAGGTCAATGCTGTTCGATAAAAGTTGTCAATTCTTTAATCCTTCTGCAATCGGATTAAAGTTTTAATACAATGCATTTTAATGCCGTATTACCATTAATCTCTAGTTGTTTTTTTAATTAAAATAGCTTTATTATTGTCCCTTGAAAACAAAATATGTATCGGATTTAATATGAATGGATCTGTTCCCGTTTTACAATAGAATTGCAACGAATTAAAGTCGTCGAGATGTACAATGTATGAACGAACAGAAATTACGATTGCGGCTTGAAATATAATTATGTTGGCTCGTTGAGGACGTATTGTGTGGTACGACCGGCACGTCAAAAGCGGTTTGTGTCCATTATACCCGCTTCCGTAGCTCACCGCCTCCACACTAATTGCGAGACCAAGTGTAATGACCTAAACTTCTACACATTGTAGCACTTTGTATGCCCGATTTTTAACATAGACAAATCGCACAATTGTCGATAAAACTCAGATTCTGTAATGTAAAATACGCAGAAAATAGTGTGTCTATGACATTATAATATGTACATTTGTAAATGATTGATATTTTTTGCTCTTTCTTTCTACATGCGCTTGGTTAGTTGGTATAAAAAGTATTCTTCAAACTACACAAAGAAATGACTTGAATAGTTAATGCTTTTTACCGGGCTTATAGATTTTTCTCTATAACTATTTCAAGGTACAACAGGCCGTAATGGATTACTTTGATTCACGAGCGAATGTTAGCTCCGGTAATGTCGGTCAAACATTTCAGTCCTCAGTATTCATAGTTCTTATTTGGTACGGTTTTTATTATAATATACATTATTAGCTATGCCACTAACGTACTATTTTGTGAATATACAGTACATAATAAGTTACGTTTTAATGTATGTATCCTAAATATAATAATATTATACAAATTATTAACTAAACTCTAGAATTATGACAAAAAATATTTTTAAGCATTTGACGAAACAGAGCTTTATAATTTCAATGGGTTGTCGCGATTTAAATATTTATGTTTGTGGTGCGGAATAAAGATGTTTTCTTTTTGTAGGTCCTGCCTGGGCTGTACGTTGGCAACTATCGGGACTCCAAGGACCCCGTGCAGCTCGACAAATACAAGATTACCCACATCCTGTCCATACACGATGCCGCCCGAAGATTGCATTCCGTGAGTACTCACAAACGTTACCTATTCATTTTATGCAAAAACTAACATTTGAAGAGATATTGGTCCTTCGAGTCGGATTTTCGGAAATGAAAGTTAAATAATAGTAAAATACAATATCATATTTTTGGAGAAATGGGCCACTCGATCCATGTACTCATAGGACCTTATACAAAACGTGTTACTGCGTTTCATGAAATGACAGATGTTAGAGATATAATTCAAATTGAATCCAGCCACTATAATTTACTTGGACGTAGTATTACGGTAGATGTCTATTGTTATGTTCACGTGTAATTTATTGCCATCTCTTGACTAGTCTCGAAGCTTGGAAGACGGCCAACTGTTTGTAGATCTAGAGGTTAGGCTTACGTTACAATTACTGTCATTTATTTTAGGTAATTGTTCAAGCAAAAATAAAATAAAAAAAAGTCTTTACGAAGTACACAATATTCATATAAAATTTACCATCAAAACAAACTTAATGTTTATTCATTTAGTTTATCTAAAAAAATAATTTCTTAGGACATTTTCGTTGTCTAGCAGTTCACTTTGTGTTCGCACGGTTTTGCAAACGAGCCGTCTTCCGCACTCGCGTCCAATGATTTATTCACCGTCTCGCCATCGTGCGCTCATAAACTATGATGTCACGCAAACATTTATTATAAATGCTTTCATCTACTTGATTTTGTCACGTAAAATACGATATTAAAAAGATATTTTAATCCAAGAAGAAATTGTTAAACTTTGAGCCTCTTGGTCAGATACACGTAGTATCTGACACAATGAAAATAATAAAATTAATGCTCATATACCATTAGTTACACACAGTAAACGATAGCAAATAACTTATCAGGTTTCGTCTTTTACCTTTAAATATATCGAAAGTTAATACGAGATGGAATAACAACGGATGTTGTCTTTGCCCTCTTAGTCAAAGAATGAAAATAAACTTAAGGAGCGACCAAAAATAATTCTCGGTTAAAAGGAAAACGTCCGGAAATAATAATATAAAAACCTTTTCGCTTAAGCCATGAGCGAAGCTGGCTTATGGGCGTTAAAATTGAATAAATGATGAATTGCTAACTTCGGAGGGAAGTGCCGGCTTGCATTTAAAATATTCATCAATGGATCGAAGTTTTTCTGCTACATAAATAAAAAAATACTAATCGTATACCTTATTCTAACTACGTTTTTTAATTTACATTGACTTGTGTATCTACTTGACACACTAGTTCGGTTAAATTAACATCATAAGGAGAAAAGTTGCTTGAATTTTCAGCCACGGTTCTTCTAAGAGGTCATTAAATAGCCTACCCAAAAGGACTACCTTAACGCTCGCTTAATTTAAATATAAGAGAAAGGATAAAATTGCGGCTAAAACATTAAAAAAACTCTCCTCGGTGCGGTAAAAAGACTCGTGAAAGGTCGTATTTCAACAAAAAACTTTTCACAGGTGCGCATCAATTTTTTTGTTAAAAGCTATTTCGGCGCCCCGACATAATTTTTTCCTTGTCAGTATCGTTTGATGTTAATTTGTGTTAACGTCTTAAAATCCGTGCACTTTTTAGCCTAATTATAAACTTATTGATTAAAGTCATTTTTCATACAATTCGTTTAATTATATTATCACAACACTGAAACGTATAATTATATTGGTTTTCTTAAAGAGATACAGATAGTATATACAGAATTGCGTTTTGTTCATTTTTTTTGAGCTAACCCTAAATTAATATGCGGAGATAATTCGGCCTTAATAAAAAAAAAAAAAAAAAAAATGAAATAATGTTTAATCCTTGTCAACACTACAATTATGAATCAAAAAAAGTAATTAAACACAAAATAATGAGAAACGTAGCTAATGAAATGAAAAAAAGAAAAAGAAATATTTAAAATTAGCGTTGCAATGCTGACTGGATTGGTTAATCGCGCTGGCCCGATATCGATAGGTACATCACACATCCTAAGATTCTAAAATCTCTTCGTAGAAATTTCATTATATATCTTTCAATATAAAAACGTCATTAAATCAACATATAAAACATTGATTAGTATAAAATTAGAAAGTCGAAAACGGATATTTCCCTGTTCAATTAATGCTTCACCGCATCCAGTGCGCCAGACTAAATTGTGTGAGATTGAGCTGCCACCAGCAATCGATTGCTCCTTTGTGTTAGATAAATAGTCCTGCCAAAGTAAGCCAACTTACTTACAACTTGAAACATCTACAACTAGGTTTAAAGCTACTAGAATAGTATTATATTATCTGTGGTTTAAAGTACAATTGATTCAACAACTTTTTATTATTATTTTATTCATATTATCAACTTTATTATTTATTACTAATACTAGCTTTCGCCCGCGACTCCGTCCGCGTGGAATTTAAAAAAACAAAAGTGAATAGCCTATGTGTTCTTCCAGACTATCCTCTACATCTATGCCAAATTTCATCGAAATCCGTTCAGCCGTTTAGGCTACAAACTCTAACAAACATCCATCCACCCATCCATCTAATCCATCTAAACTTTCGCATTTATATTATTAGTATGATTCTAAAGAGGAAAAAAAAATATTTTTGGATCTTTGTACATATTTAAATAACTCAAAAACTACTAGGCCGATTTAAAAAATTCTTTCATCATTCAAAAGCTACGTTATCACTGTGTATCATCGGCTATGTTTTTTAATTTTTTTTTAAATTCCACGCGAACGAAGTCGCGAGTAAAGGCTAGTTCTTTATATTGAAATTCAGAATTAAGATGTGCAATATAACACTTTACTTAAATTATACTTGAACATAATTGCAGGGCTGTTCCAAACGTGTTTATCATAAACATCTATGAAACTCGAAGTATTTTTCATTAAAGTCGACGCAGGAAAATTTCATTTCCTTAAGCGATATTGTTATTATATTTATCATTCTTGATCGACGTCCGCTCAATTTACTCGAAGTAAATGAAGCATGAAATCACTTTATCAAAGTATCGGGGTTTTTATTTTAACTGAAGGAATCCTTAGACTTTAGTTTTTATAAAAAGGACAGCTCAGATATAATAATTACATGTATTCAAAAGTTTTCTTAAGTTTTTCTTTAAATATTAGATTTTATTAATAGTAATTGACCAACCAACGTGCGAGACATTTAGCTAAAACGTTTATCATTCATTATCGATTGGAAAAATATAACTGGTAATAAAATATATAACTTTTTGTTAACTCTTTCAACGTATAATTAATGAAGAGCACATGACATTGCACATTTATAACATCATATTAATGTTAACACGTACAGAGAATCAAACCGCAAACCGACAGCAAACTTCACAAATTTCCCAAAGCGCACCAAATAATTTAGAACCTCTGAGCGAACTGGATGAATATTCAGCGAGAAGCGACCTTCGTCCAAATTCAACTAAATTTAAGGGTGCTTTCACATTAGGTGGAAAGCTGCGAATGCGCAGTTCGCGTATTGCGAGCTTATCGCTCGCGAACTGCGCAGTTACGTGGCTACGAACAAATGAAATCGCGCAGTTCACGATTTGGGCATGATGTGGTTGCACCCTAATGTCTGTTACAAGTTCTGATTTTAATGAAGTGACCGATCTCATGGCTCATTTATTAAAGAGTACACCTGGTTACAGATATTATCAAGAATATTCTAGATTCTAGCTTTGGACTCTAGAAAAAGTCAGATCAATTTATGATTAAGTAGTGACAAAATATTGACATACGTAACAACAATCTTTTAATATTATTTTAACTTATTGTGAGATGTAAAACAACACTTTCGCCATCTAGTAATTCAATTACGCTAACTTCAGCCTCAGTAATGTAAATCTTTGATTAGATGGATTTGTACGTAAACACTACTTTCAAGGGTTTAAAGTAGAAACTAAATTAATGCAGAGCTAAAACAAAATATTCAAATTGAATGTCTTTAATTCTAAACTTTTACTTCTTTACTGACAATAAAAAAGTGAATGCCCGAAAAAGGTTAAAGCAATAAGTAGAGTTTTATTCAATTCAATCCGTACTGAATGTAGCTTCGTCCATCGCCCCCTAGGGGGCGTGCGGACTACTAAAGTTATCGAAGCGTAAACGCCGAAGCATTATTTATACGCTCACAAAACTTGTTAACTATGAATCTATTTCAAAAGACATTCGTGTAGATTTTACAGTAAAGTATTTTATATTATTCTTTTTATAAACGTTTTATTAATAACTAGCTGTTGCTCGCGTCTTCGTCCTCGTAAAATTAAAAAAATAATGTAGCCTATGTTACTCACAGATAAATTATCTTTCTAACGGTGAAAGAATAATACAAAAATAATGTAGCCTATGGTACTCACAGATAAATTATCTTTCTAACGGTGAAAGAATAATAAAAAAATAATGTAGCCTATGTTACTCACAGATAAATTATCTTTCTAACGGTGAAAGAATAATAAAAAAATAAAAACCTTTATAATATCAGTATAGATTTGAATATTTATATATAAAATGACTTCGGCACTTATTGTATAATACTAAAAAATACTTTTGTTAATCTATACTAATATTATAAAGAGGAAAGATTTGTATTTTTGTACGTATTGTATTAACTCAAAAACTACTGGGCCGATTTTAAAAATTCTTTCACCGTTAGAAAAGTACTTATCTGTGAGTAACATAGGCTACATTTTTTATTATATTTTATTTAACGCGGACGAAGTCGCGAGTAACAGCTAGTTTACGTTGGTTGTTTTAACCACTCGAATCGGTAAAACTATGGACTTACTGCTTTAAGTGTAAAAGTTAATCATTTGATTAAAACAAATATCCAATAGATATTAACATCGTTTAAGCAATATTCGTCTCTTTGTCATCTCACTGTAGACCTAGGTTAGTGGTCTTTAATGTTCTAGTCTAGCCCCAGTGGTTGAGAAAATAAGGAGTAAAAGGTTAGCGTAGTATGGGCATGTTATGAGAAGGGATGAATCGCATGTAACAAGAAGGACGTTAGTTATGAATGTGGATGGGTACACTGATAGAGGTAGACCTAGAAAGAGATGGATGGATTGCGTGAACGGTGACATGATCCAAAAGGGAGTGATGACTGAGATGACGGATGATAGAGTTATTTGGAGGACGAAAACCCGGTGCGCCGACCCTACAGGAGTAGGATAAGGCAGGGGAGATGATGATGAATGTTCTAGTCTTTTGACTCCATAAATGTTAGACAAACAAAATAGTAATATTAATAAAACATTTGTATGTAAAATGATAGTATAGCTGTTTTTATTACAGTAAAAATTCTCATTTAAAATTTAATAGGTCAACGCATTTCTCGCAATATTGCGTATTGTTGGTATATAAATGAAACTGGTATTGTTTTGCTTTTTTAAATACTCTTAGGTTTACGTTATATGGTCACCATACATCTAACAATTTAAAAAAATGATGAATTACATGAAATGAATGAATGAACTAAATGAATGAATGAATGAATGAAGCAACTACAAGTGTTATCTATTAGCTTCGTGTTCATATTTCTGATTTAAAAGTTCTTATTACATTAAGATTATTGTCGACTTATTGTGCTTTATCCAGAGATTTTATAGTATTGTTTAATCAAATTATTTTTTTGTTTATAAAATTTAAAACAGCTTAAAAAAGAGTGTAGCGAAGAATCGATGTGTTTTACGCGTACTTGTTGTAATGATAAGGTACAAAATGACATAATAATCCGATGTCTAGACGAACGGCACTTAAACGCCTCGTAAAATAGCATTAAAGACTTAATTACTGCTAAGTAAAAAGTATACAGTGAACAAAAAATATTAGTTATAGTATATTTTTTAGAAGGAAGCAACTGTATCATTAAGGGCCTGTCCCACCAAATCGTAAATTATCTGATAAAAATCCAACATGTAAAATTTGTAATAGAAATATCGGATTTTGTTCACTTTTTTTTTTTATAATATAAGGTGGTAAACGAGCAAGCGGCCACCTGAATCCACCGAAATGGAAAGCGACCGCTGCCCATAAACATCCGCAATTGCAGATGCGTTGCCTACTCTTAATTGACGGAGGCGAAGAAGCACAAAAAGAGGATATTTCCCCTTCCTATGCGTCTCCTCCACCGTCAAATCCACTTTTCCTTCCTATCCCTTCCTTTTAAGAAAAGGGTGGATAGGGAAAGGGAAAGGGACTAAAATTAGGCCTCCGGCACCACACTCATCAGACGAAACGCGGAATTGCCTCCACTTCACGCCAGTCTTCTGTGTGGTCGTGGTATTACACCGGGCGAGCCGACCCATTCGTGCGAAGATGTTAAAGCGGGCTCTACCACTGTTAAACTTAAAATGACTAAAATCTAGCTTTAAAATGACGTCACTGTCAGACTTACTTATCTGACAGTGACGTCATTTTAAAGCTATCTGAGCCTTTATCAGCCAGTGGCGGGACTGGCCTAAGTGTAATACATATAGATTTATATAACATAAGAGAATATTTCTATCTTTATATGTATTGTCGACGTGTTTCACTTGTCAGTTGGACCGTGTAACCGTGATGAGCAATGTTCGCACGAACTGGTCCATAATAATCTGTTTGAACAGTTCACTGCATCTAATGTTATTACATTACAGTCACATTCTTTGTTAAACTCATACTTAACTGTATTTTATTCAACAAAAAACTCGCACTGTTAAATCTCGTATAGAAATGGTTTTGTATTTTTCTGTGAGCCCCAACTAACCTAAAAAAATTAAACGTTGTTAAAACTACACTAAAATGCTCGAAAACCGAATGATAAAATTTTAACAGAAACTAGATGAAGCGACCTTCATGCATATTCAGCGGAGTCCCTTGACACGGTATTTATTTTAAAATTGTATCCCAGATCGAGTTTTAAAGTTCAAACAACTCGCTTCCCTCATTTCACTCACAATTTAGAACCCTTGCAACTTCTAATTTAATTTAAAATTAAAATAAAATAAAATCTCTTCCTTGAAACGTTACAATTTCGTTTTAAAAATATATAGCAAGGCTATGAATTTTATGTATAAGCTATAAACAGTTGTGAAATTAGTTCTTGAATAGGCCTTTGAAATATTCGACCTAGATACCTTCACTGTACAAAGTTTTGCTTTATAAAGATTATGCTCTTGCATACTTTGTGCGGATACAAAGTAAATGCAATGCTGATGAATTCAAACTTGAACTTTCAAATGCTAATATTCACGGTAAAAAGAAAGTTAAATACTAAAAATTCTAAAAATAAATCCAAACATTATAAATGTTAAAGATAAGGAACTAATGTGACATTAAAAATACACTAAAGGACTCTTTTAGTGACTTATTAACGGCACAGTGTGCGTCAGTAAGTTATAATAAAAGCTCTAACGTGAAGAAAGGAACAATTGTCTCTTTGTGTGAATTTGCATGATGGGGCGCATAACGAGATGCACTCTTAGCGCCTCTAGTCATCTCATCGGCGACTGGAAGAGCCTTGTTCACGTAATCTGTTGCTTTTCGAGGCAAACATCATACTGCTATAATGCAGTTAGTATATTTATAAAAACAACCTTTGAAATCGTACACGCTCAACCGACATCATTTAAATGGTCGACATCAGCTAAACGTACTATACAGTAAACGACTTATTGTAGATTTACTAAATTTATACTAAGTGGATTCTATTTACTGACTCTGAAGGCAATATAGAAATATTCTTATTTTTAAATAGTTAGTTGCACATTCACGTGAATTTCTTTCTAAATTTTAGCTTTCTACACTTTTTCACCAAATTAACTTTATCTGTGTCAAATTTTACGTCCATCTCTTGGCGCAATTTCACGTAATATTATAATGATGTAGGTAACATGAGGTACTCGTACTTATATTTAAAATTGAAATGTAACCTAGTACGTCATACTGTTAGCTTGTTTTCCTGCAGTTGGATACAATCAATAGTCGTGGCTGCATCCTCCGGCCGTCGCCGCGACCTTGGCGAATTTAAATGCCGAATCGATGCCGCTTCTCTCTGTGCCAATTTTCTGATTGCATATGCTAACGAATTTCAAAGTTTTACCACTTCATTACCTATTTAAGCTTCTGGTTAAGGTTACCTAGAAATTTCCAACACTGCCGAATGGGTTGTGAAGTTTGAAGGTTGTTAATGTTCAAGAAAATCTTAGTTCATTATGTAGATTCACCTAATATTATCATACAATTATTCATTATCAGTAATGAAAACGTCTCTAATAATATTCATAAAATAAATCGAAGTCTTTCAGTTCACACTGTATTACGTAGTTAAAGAATTTTCGTTATTTCCCGCCAATTTCCGACTGAAGATAAATCGTCATTTATCGGTTTGTCGATATCCGGACCTCGTCAAAGTCTTTTTAACAAGAATGGAATGTTCCAGAGAAAGGAAAAAATATTATATGTTGCGAAATTATATAATTTGATGGTAGACGAATAATATTTCGCGCCCACTTAGAGTTAGATAAGAACAAGAAAATGACGAACTGGTGACGATGCTATAAGTGTTCGCGTAATGGTAGGTCGCGGATGTGCGATCGACCAGGACGCTTGACTGAAAGGGGCGCCAAGTCTGCGAATTACATGGTAAAAAAGGGCGCGATACAAATAACGCCTAGGGAGCTAGTAGTGCTAGAACCGCAACTGGTTACTATACCACATTATCTATACAATTTAACTCCTGTAGTTACAAATTCAAGTTTGCATTACAAAGGACATTTACAATTCCAAATGGTGTAACTTCAACAAAAAGCTCCCTCGGTGGCGACAAATTCACAACTTTGATTAAGGTTCTCGTACGAATGTGACCTTAATGTATAAACTTTGCTTCGCAATTTCATGATACTATTTAATAATTTAAATCAATCTCTTTTTATCATATAAATAGATGAAAAGCAAGCAAGAAGTTCACCTGAAGTGACTTTACTTCCTTTCTACCACCTTTGCACAATTAATTGTCACATATTTTTCTTATAAGAGGCCTACATAAAATGCTCTCCGTCCCTTAACACTCTACTATTTGAGATTACACAGAATCTTTTGTGTATTATACTGATCAATCCGGTCTTCGTGCAATAAATACTAAGTTTACAATTCTTATTAATTTTCCAAAAAAAGTTTATATAACAGAAAGTATTTTTCTATGAGATTTATAAGCATTTAATTCGTTATCCGCGCAGCTGCAGGTTATCTGCTTGCGACTATTATCTCTCACCCAATTTCCGGACGACAGAAAACCAATTTTAAGCTCAGTGACTGCTCCGTTGGGTACAGATAAAATATGGCAACGAAACATCGACGTAAAATGCGATAACCTTTTATTAAATTTAAACTAGAAAATAAAAGTTATATTTCTTTCAAGTTCAATTTTAATTATTCGTAATTTACTATTTTTTCATTATATACTCTTTTGTCATTTGAAAAACAATAGTTTTACTACACGAAGAAAAACAATATTCATAAGAAAAGGTCGACCCTTACATAGTTATATCAATAAAATATGTTTGTACCACAAACATGTGTTCCTGCCAATTCTACAAGCTATTGTTTTGCAAGTAAATTATTTAACATGCTAATTTTTTTAATATTCTGTTTTAATAACAAGCAAATATTATAACTAGAACATGTTCTATGTTATTCGTGCAGAAATAAAACGAATGAGCTATTGCGAACAGATCGTTTAATTTATTTTTCTACAGCATTTTACGGAGACGTGAATTGTAAAAAACATTGAATTTTATAAATGGCTGTCGTGTTGCTAAATAAAAACATAAGTACTCAACTTTTCGAAGTGAGGCACTTCAAAGTAATTCAAATTACGTTCACTCAAAGCGATTGCTTGTTACACTCATATTTTTCCGCTCATAAAATCGGATCAAAACAAGAACTTCAAACGATAAAAAGGTATTTAAAGAAGGAAATCGTACTTATCCAATTCGCTCAAAATTAAATCTCTCTTGTTATAATTAGAAGAGCTTTTGTTGGCATTTTTTCATTTCACAATGCGCAGAGACGAGCCGCTCATTAATCCATTTCTGCACACTTTTCGTTTAATTTCAAGTGTACGTAGTTAAAAGTTCTGAGAACTCTGAAAAGTTCTAATTTGGATTCATCTTGCGATATCCCATTCGATTAAAGCATTAAACAGTTCAAACGGAAATTTGGTCCCTTGAGTCGGATACTTAAAAAGTCTACAAACGCAAGTAAAATCATTAACTATGTTTTTTTTCTTGTACAGGATAAACATTATCTTTGTATAATGGCGTCGGACTCACCAGACCAGAATCTCACGCAATACTTCAGTTTGTGTAATGATTTCATACACGCTGCGAGACTTAGGGAAGGAAATGTCCTCATACATTGGTGAGTACTTTAATTTCCAACCGTTTTATAATTTTGTAGGTTGATCTTTCACATTTTAAAAAACTCTTTAATTAGACATCTAACAAGTTTAACAGCATTTGTTTAAAAAGGGTACCACGGTCAACCCGGAACAGTAATTAATGCTGCGTTCAAAGCCCAAAATTCATTAACGTACAGACACAAGCGAACTTTATTTAACGGACGTCCACTGTTACGTAATTACCGTTTGAACCCAACTAGGGCAGAGGGAGAGGGTTCAAACCGCTATTATAACAATAGACTACCATTATCACTACGACTGTCAATGTAATCATTTCATACTGGCAACTTAGAATTTTTTCGTTTGAATAATTAAAAAGTTCGAATTCCAATTTCAAAATTGTTGGCTCTCTTTTAAAAAAAAGACTTTACAGAAAGTAGGTCAAGTTTTAACTGGCACCTTATGTGTCGTAATGTCCTTCACTACGCTCCACTGAGATCTAAAAAGATGGACGTTAGTTCTCCTGAAAGCACTAAAAGAGCCAGCGTCAAAGAGTTCCACGTATTTCATTAGAATTTATAATATAAAGTTGTACACTGAAAACACTATTTATTATTTCTCATTGCACTTATGTTTTCTATGAAAAATGTAAACTCATGTAACTTACGTTTATACTGCAAATGTTTTCATTTTTTTATGTTGAAATAAGTCCTTATAGAAGCTTGCCATTTATATTGCCACAATCAGATCCGCATAATGTTTATTTAGTGTACATTTCTTTTATCTCATTTTTTTAAGTGATGAAATATAAGGATACATTTTGTGTACTACAAATAGATTAACTCAAGTTACGGAATCATAAGGTTTTTTTTAATTCCTTTTTTTCTGTATCCAGTTTAGCTGGTATGTCTCGCAGTGTGACAGTCGCGGTGGCATACATAATGTCGGTGACACCCCTGACGTGGCGCGAAGCACTCAAGGTGGTGCGTGCGGGCCGCGCTGTCGCCAACCCTAACCTCGGCTTCCAGAGACAACTGCAGGATTTCGAAACTTATAAATTAGTTGAGGTAATTTTTAATTAAATACCTATTTAAATTAGATGTGATTTTTTGAGATTGAGGTTACAAAAACGTTTGCACGAATACGTGCTAAGCCCTCTGAACTTTGGCCAGAAAGAAAAATGTTTCTTATTATTGTTTAAATTGCAACTTCTTTCTTCTATTCATGGGACAAAGGAATTTTTCTTGCGTGCGCTTTCTTTGTATTACAATGTGACATTTGAATTAAAAATGCTTTACATTCGCGCCTTTTTACATCTGCTACATTGTTTTTTATTTTAATTAAAACCATTCTAACACATTTAAATATAACTGTGCCATTAATATTTTTATGTGTTTTAAGTCAACAATTTCCACTGTTTGCTAATTAGATGCAAGTGTTGTATGTTGAAAGACCCTGGTGGCCCTTAGGGCCTGTCCCACCATTGGGTTATAGAGGCTCAGATAGCTTAAAAATGATGTCAGTAACATCATTTTTAAGCTATCTATCTGAATAGAGTTAGAAAATCCGATATTTCCATCACATATTTTACACGTTGGATTGTTATCTAACATGTTTTTCTAACATTGTAGGAGAGGCGACGTCTCAAAGAGAGGTACCCATCGCTTGCGTTAGCAGACAGCGATCTGGCGGAGTGCCGTGTTATGCTGGATTCGTACCAGCTCATGCTGCGGCAGAAGACCATCTGCGAGGGCAAGTGCGCTATGGGCCGGCAATGTCCCACCGGTAATATCGCTTTACATTTAAATTTTATAATACAAGTAAGCTACCAGCGACCATGATATAGGTAGAATAGCGAAGACGCTGCCTGCGTTTAAAATAAATAGTAGGTTGCAGGTGCTTTGAACAATGACTACGGTGTATAGACGTCCCCTAAATTGTGTTCAGTTCGAGCTCCCAATTCACAATCTATCTATCTATCTATACTATTATAATAAAGCGTAAACACACTTCTTTGTTGCCTAAGATCTCAGCAATTAAAGTATATTTTTTAATCATTATTTTTTAATAAAAAGCCCTACACTTAAGTCACGCTTTAGGCTGTATATTTTTACAACATTAAACTTAGGGGGAAATATTTTGGATAAAAACCCTAATGTGGGAAAGAGACCATAAGTTGCTGCCAACATCAAGAAAGAAAGATTGCTAAGGTTTGTCATGTCATGTCATTTTGACATTTGCTATTGATAATTTGACAAATGTAAACAATAAAATATTATTTTTATAGTTTCATGCGGATGAAGCCGCAAGGGAACAGCTAGTAGTTAATAAAAGTCTAATAAACATTTTAGTATTAACTAGATAATACGTTAAATTAAGTCACACATAAGTAACAATTCTTAACAAAGCTCTTTTCTCGCTTTGTACGCGCCTTTACACAAATGTAATTGAATACGGAACATAGAACATGTGCGCCGCAACGACTAGAGAATTAGATGCCGCATAAAAACAAAAGATATTATCTAATATCACGGACCAGATGCGACTTTGGGTTTTGTTTTTCTGCGAGCTCCCATTCTCAAAAAATGTTACTTTTATTATAAAAACGAATGTTTGGATGGATGAATGGTAGGATGGATGTTTGTTGTAGTTTGTAGCCTGAACTGCTGAACGGATCTCGATGAAATTTGACATAGATGTAGAACATTGTCTGGAGGAACACATAGGTTATTTAGTTTTGTTTTCTTTTTAATTCCACTCGGACGGAGTCGCGACCGAAGGCTAGTGTGTAATAAATTGTTTTATCACATTTAGAGCGTTCGACTATCGCACAACTGTTTGCGATTGTCGATTGTTTCCTAGTCAATTTAACTGTTTAGTTGCGTACATGCTCTTATCATCGATTTTCTTCTCGGAAAGATATCACGTACTGATGTAGGGGGTTAACACCGTCGTCAGGGTGGCAAAGAACTAATGTTACTATACGATCAGGCGTGTGCAGGACGGGGTCGAAGCGGCAGCCGCGCGCGCGCCGGCCCTCGGCCGCGGGGGGCGGGGAGCAGGGCGCGGGCGCGGGGGGACTGAAGCGGTCGCCCTCCACTCTCTCCACCACATCCACGACCTCCGGCTACCGGCCGCGCTCCTCGCCAGCCGGGCTCTACAGTTACACTGGACGTGAGTATCTGGGGCTGTGTGTTTTGACTTCCGTCTTGCTATCTCTTTCATTGTCGTTGAAAAAAACAGGGACATGTGACAATTGACTATATAAGGTCACGGCAGATGTTCTATAGTAAGAAGTCCTTCTGTAACTGTAATACGGCGAACGACGGCGATTGTACCTTGCTTATAGTTTGTAAGTGTATTAGCATGTATTTTATGACTATCTCATGTTATTACGTGCTTATCACTTCGTTTATGTTTACGAAGATTCCCTGTAACACTGCAATTGGATTATCATTTTATTAATAAATAGCCTATTAAAATGTTCGAAATCGACCAATAAAAGTTTAAGATCCGATTAATTATGTATTTGAGTCTCGTAGCGTCATTTAATCCCTTAATTTCAATTCGCGCAGATTAGCTCAATCACAGAGCCGCGTTTCGCCTTTAATCATCGTAATTGGAGACCAACATCATTAGGCTAAAAGGTTTAGTAATTAACTGCGCTAGCTCTTTGCTATCTGTGGTTACAGTTTATGAGTAAAACTTTTGCAAACTAATATGAAACGAAAGTGAAAATGGCTGGAATTTTATGCAGACTTTTTATTCTGGAATACGACCATAATATCTCGGGGGATGTTTGGGGAAATGTGGATTTACGTGGCAGGATTATGCGGTAAAACTACGTGAATGCTATTACAAAAAACATTTGTTTAGACTTAATTTTTCATGAGCATAAGAAACAAGTGCCAAAAATCATATCCATAAGCACCTATCTTGACTTACAGGTTCTTTTAACCTTTTTGGCCGGAAGTGTGGACTTTTAAGTTTCTTTGGCAACATCACTTTTAGTTGAGATTTGTTGAGTTTCTCTGTGTTGTTTATGGTACATCTTATCTTTGTTACTACAGCTACATCAAGACCGACCAGGTCTACCTCAGGTCTGAGCGTGACGCGGGTGCGGGACGCAGTCGGCGGGGGCTCCGCCATGGCGGTGGGGGGTTCCGAGTACTCCCGCCGGCGCGCCGCCTCCGCGCCCGCGACGCCTGCACTCTCACCCGCGTCATCACCGCCCGCCTCCCCGCACAGAGCGCCGCATAGGTTCGTTGTAACTACTTTAAAATATTTTTTTTGTGTTTTTTTAATTCCTTTTTAGATACTTGACTGTGATAATGCCTTCTTAATTGATTGGCTTACTTTGAGAGATGTCCATACATTTTCCTAAACATTTGTAAATATATCATCCAAATTTATTAATATTCCTTAATGGTTATTCATGTCAAATACTATCTTAAGTTTTATTTGAAGCTTCATCATTATTTTATTTAAATGTTTTTCATTCTAACTTCCATGTTATTTTTTAATTTCGGCATTTCATTTATTCACTAGAAAAGCCTGCGCTTGGATCATACCTTCCGTGAAATGGATGGACATTGACGACGATTTTTAGTTAAAGAAGTTAAGAAGTAGACCTTTATCGAATGGATAAGATTTCTGCTTGAGTCAATATTGCTATTGGTAAATATAACATATTAATTTAATATTAACGGTGAATTGATTTCAATAGTCCTTTCGCCTTTAAAATATAATACAAAAGTAACATAGTTTTTTTAACGTAAAAAGCGGAAAGTCATGTATTTACTCAGGATTTTGATCTTCTTTTCATTTATTTAAAAAACCTTTAGTTTAATTGAATAAAAAAACTCAACTCTATGATGGAAAATCTACATAAGTAAGCTCCCCAACTATGAATGCTACAAAGAGCAAATACGTTTTAAATATTTTACGTATTATAAATATCCAAGCTCTATAAAATTTACCCGTAGAAATACAAGGCGAAAGGTTTTTTAATATCTAAAGTAAAGCTTTGGATCTGTATAACAATGAGGTATTGTATATTGTGTGTGAACTCACAGCAACTGTTGGATAAACGAACTCTAAACTATTCACATACAAACACACGTGTATTCCATTTTTAAATAACAGCAGATATTCGTAGCATTTTATCGGACAATAGTTTTTATTTGTTTGTATAATACTTTTATTTGTAAAGCATTGGAATATTTTTGTTTCAATAGTGAGAGGTGTAGCTGAAAATTCATTTCAATTCAATTTAAATATGGCATTAAGTCATACAGTTATTTCACCCGGTTTAAGATAATTATAGTAAAATTAAACTAAAACCATTCTTGCTCTAGTTTGTTATGTCTTAGTTTTCTAAACTACATTTTCTAATTATTTCATTTTAGTGTTGTTTTTTTCAGGTCTCGTCCTACCCAGCGGTGTTCGTAGCAGGCCGCCAGATGTCGCGACACATCCGCCCACTTCCGCACAATACTAACTTAATTATTGAATAATACACGATTCTATTTGGTATGCACTCGCTCAAACAGCTGAAGCTTACTTAAGAAATGCTTAATTAAATAAATTATTTTTACACTATGTGATAGTGGGTTTCGACTGCAATGAGATTAATACATATTGATGTCTCTATTTAATTAAAGGGAATGTAAGGGATGACTATATGTTAGAAGTTTCAGTGGAGTTCAGAGGGCTTATCATGAGTATTGGTGAGAACGTTTACGTAACGTAATGGACAAAATTTTGTATGAGATTTGTGCATCGCATCTACCTCATACAGATTCGATGATGTTACGAATACATTCTCGGAATTATATTGTTTATTCGTAATAGACTCTCTGGATGAAAATTAAATTGTATAATTGCAAACTATGATGGTATAAGTGAAGTTAGTCGGTTTTTTTTATGATCGTTAGAGAAAATAATCAACATAAAGTTTTAAAAATCCCCTAACACGTCGCTAACAGCCTTGAAGCTACTTCCTTACTTCATTGTTATTATGTAACTATAATTTCTAAAAAAAGACCAATTTTATTTAGATAAAGAAAAAATTAGTACTATGTTTAACTTTTAACAAATATCCTTTACATTACAATTTGCGGTCAAATGTTTTACGTTATAATTAATGTTTGTTTTGTATGATATGGAAATGAGAATATCTCCCTAAAGTCTGTAGCACATAACGCGCGTAAGCGATTCGAACCGAAAACGCAACTAAAATCTTTATTTTGCTCTATATTACATTCGATGTCGCAGAGTAACTTTACTAAATGGTTCGCCATCAAATCTTCAGTTTATCCACGGCTGTGCTACAAGCCTAAGGTTCATTTCTATGTATTCTACTTGAAGTTTTAAAACTTATAGCATCTTGTAAATAGCGTAGCTTGTAATCTTTGCTCAAATGAACTTATTCCGTTCATCTTGCACAACTACGATGTAGGTAACGCAAGAAGGCGTTTGTCTTGTGCTCACTTTACGTAGATATAACGCTTCATATGCTAGTATTCTCTTATAATAAACTTTAGCGGCTTGTGTGTGACAAGACAAGTGGTCTTTGTTGACTTGGACCAGTGGAGATTTGAGAAAAAACGAGTTAAAGAGTGTCCTTCCAGTTCTGTAAAGTGTTGAAGATTTTCGATGCGTTTCTTGGTGATCCTGGATTCCTCTAATATTGTCTTCGATGTTGACCACTGGTGTTTTAGAGGGTCAAATCCCATATAACTTTGTATTACCCCAGAACGCAGGGAAGTGTGCATTTGTAGATTCGAAAAAGATATGCGCCACCATATTCCTTCACATCCCGTCATTACCAAGAGTTCTGTGTGGCGTCTCAATAAAATTTCGAGCCGCCATAAAGTTTGAATGACACTGTACAGACATTCTTATAAAACCATAACCGTATGATTTTATTTGAATGTTTGCGCAGTGTGAAGCTTTATTTATTTTAAAAAGAGAGTATAAATGCAGAAGCAAACGAAATGTAGAGTTTATCAAGTGATATTTAGTAAGTTAAACTTAAAAGCGTTTTAAACTAAATGCAGTAAAATGACGTTATTTAAATATCCTTTGTAGAGAAAGGTAATCTTTAATATAGTTTCATTTTGTTTAAAAACTAAAATGTCAATGCTACAAATGTGAAAGTATAAATATTTTGTAAAAGCAACTAAAAAGTAAAATTGAATTTTGCCCATGTATTTAAAGTGTGAGTTTTCTCGCCTTTCGAAACATCCTTATTGTAAAGAACTATACTAACCGAACAATGAATAAATCGACTTGCCTTAACTTTTTAATCTTATTCTCTAGGGCTTAGCCGCAATTCGTGATTTTGATGCCTTCAGTAGATTAATCGCTTGGTAGAATTTTTTATGACGAAATTTTGTCCATCCGATTTTAAAAATTAACTTATTTTGAGTTACAGTTAAAATTTATTTCTAAATCTAATGTAAACTTCACCTTGGGTTGCGAATATTTAAGCAAGAATTTTGTTACTTAGTTTTTTTAGAAATGTCTGACTGATAAAGGTTTGTTTTTAAATAACCGTTGCAAAGGAAACCCAGTTTAAAAACTGTTTATTTTAAGCCAGTGTTAAGTTTAATATGGATGGACGAACTAGACTTTTAAACTACGATTGTAAATATTTTTCCTTATCTAAATCTTAAATAGGTTATTCTGTAATTCTCAACTTTATAAAACCTTTCATGTTCCTTCTCGTTTCTGCACCTTTTAATGTCTGATTGCTGTCAGTTCTGTGACATTTCAAGCACATTTGTTATAGTGAATTTCACTGTGGCAACACATTTATAATATGTCTTTTTTCCATAGGGAATTAGCGAGATGACTACGTATAAGTGTTGCCAGTGAAAATTCACACCTAATGTTACAGTGAGAGTATGTGACAATATTTTATGAAAGTTTTAAGAGAAATATTTTTATGTAATTATGGAATGGTTTGTATATACGAATGTACCTGGATAAAGTGGGACAATTACAAAATGGTGGGTACACGTTATATGCTCAATAAACTCGATGCCAAGCATTTCCGAATATTGTACCATGCATTTAAGTTGACTTCGAGCATTTGTGATAAGTCTTGCATACACGTTAATATTTGCTCGAGATCGAGTAAGTTTATCGAGCATGTAAGTACGTGTGTACCCACCATAATAAGAAATTTATAAATATTGTATAACAGAGCACGTTAGATACAGTTGTAATCTCACAATATATCGAATATTTATTTAAAAACACACCTGTATTAAAAGCAATAAGTGAACAAGCACGTTGAATATATTTATAATAGTTAACGATTAAAGCTGTATATATTTTTAATATAAAATTTAATAAATTACTTTGTTTCATTCTGTACCCAAAACACATTTTACTGGGAATTTCAAATTTCGTGTCTTGTATACGAAAACTATTGTTATGCCATTGGTTTTTCAGAGACAAAAGGGATATATGTATAGCACTAGCTGTTGCTCGCGACTCCGTCTACGTGAAATAAATAAAATATAAAATATAGTGTTACTCACTGATAACGTAGCATTTCAATTTGAATTTGAAATAGGCCAGTAGTTTCTGAGTTATTTCAATACATATAAAAATACAAATCTTTCCTCTTTATAATATCAGAATATATTATACAGGGTGTTATAATGGCGGACTTTCTCCGGCACAACTCTAATTTGAAGTGTTTTCTTATCTTAAAAAGTACAGGAAAAATTATTTCCAATCATACAATGAATACATTTTTATCTTCAGTTTTTTTTTTATGTAATAAGGTGGCAAACGAGTAAGCGGCCACATAAATCTGCCAAAATGGCGTGGCGACCGCTGCCCATAGACATCCGCAATTTCAGATGCGTTGCCTACCCTAAATCGACGGAGGAGGAGACGCACATAAAGAGGATATTTCCCCTTCCTATGCGTCTCCCCACCGTCAAATCCACTTTCCCATCCAATCCTTTCCTTATAAGAATAGGGTGGAACGGGAAATGGACTAAAATAAGGCCTCCGGCAACAATCAGTTTTTAGAACGTTATCGAAGATGAGAGTAAATAAAAGGCAAGATGACAGTACCGTATGATTTATATTTTCACTTACATATATAAAACTTCGGAGCTAAAACATCTTTAATTAATATCATCTAACATTAATGTTTGTTATATTTTCAACAATAGTTCTGATCAAAACTATTCTCCTATGCCTGTTACAAAAATAATTTCATTTATAGTCGGAAATAAAGAAACTGTCTTAAAACTATTATATCATATTGGCCTATTTATAAGCATTTTTTTTTATCAAATAATGCGTGACTTAATTGACGATTACAAAAATGCAATCAAATCTTACGCAAATTAAAAAAAAAATGTTTCAAAGGAAAAAATATAAAAATTAAAATGTAAATAACGTTAATAAAATGTCGTTTATTTACAATTTATATTCAATATTTAAACGTATAGACACATAGTTGTAAAAAATATTTTTAATAAATACTACCACACGTATAGTTTAAAAGATTTAGCGTAAATAATTTAATGTTTAATTTTACGTATAGATAATAATCAAAAATTATAATTTTTAAGATTACTACTTAAGAACTATGTTTTAACTATCACCACTTGCAAGTAACTTCCCATTTAACTTTTTATTGACTTAGGATTAATTTGATTTTTTTAATTCAACGTTTTTTACAGAAACAAAAGAAATCAACAATTTAGTAACAACTTTTTAATAGCTTAATTTTGATGACCACCGTATGCGAGGAACCGCTAGCAACGCCATTTATTAGGTATTTAAAAAATATCTGTTTGAAGTTTTCACATTTTACGTAAAATAATGTTTAGATGACTAAACTACATATATATAACTTTTATAAGTAAAAATCGTTTTTATCCAAATTTTATATCTACAAAATATGCTCTATTCCGAAACTGTACAAAGCGATCGGGTGTCAAAAACATAAATAATTTTCCATATTTCTGCCAAGATTAATTAATTGGACGGCGAAGCGGTGCTTTTTATTGAAATGAAGCTTAACAAGGCTTTAACATCTACTATTCTTAAGTAAACGAAGCGTTAATGTGGTCCATCAAATGTATTTATACAATAAAGGTCATCGCTCAATAGTGGCCACCCAGCCTTGCCGCGACGACAACGCGGCGTTAACCCCTCGCGCAATGTGCTAGTATTTCGTTTCATAAACATTTTCATTTGATGTTTTCGGGTCTCTTTCTTTATTTATATATTTGCATTAGTGTATATCTATGCTAAATTCATCGCCTATTTTAATTTCACTTTACGTACAATTATTTAGGGAAAACATTCCAATAACGCCGCATCGCTATTAATTAATTTAGCGTTAATGAGCGACAACCTTTATTGCATCGTATAGTATTAACGCAGGCAATTGTGGACATCCAGTGTTTAAAGTTATATAAAATTGAACAGTTTAAGGCAGTGACCACATAGCAACATTGGTAAAAGTGGTTTTACGGCGTTACAAGTTACAAGTATAGCTAAAACATCCTAAATCTCAAATATTCAGTACCATTGCGGGAATAACGTTTTATTAAAAAATATATTCTATAGACAGTAAATTTGTGACGCCAGAATTTTGAGTAACTAAATATGTTTTATTTTTAATATACTCGATTATTTTATGTCGTACTATCCACATATATAATATACTATACAAATAACTAATTTTCTAAGTATTAATAGCGGTATTTTTTTATCCAGTAAAATCTTTGTAAGAATTAAAATCCACCAAGAATTCTTTTAGAGAGCTGTATGCTAAGCGTTTTAACATTCGAGAGTATGCAAAAAGCTAACGGTTTACTTTAAAACAGAATTATTTTGTTCTTTGATCAATTGTGGAAATCTTGGAATGATTTGCATTAATTCTACTTCACTTTATTTGCAATAGAAGGATCTAATACAAGCATTTGTATTTAATTTTAGATAGTTATTTGGAGGACGAAAACCCGGTGCGCCGACCCTACGGGAGTAGGATAAGGCAGGGGAGATGAGATGCTCTCGTAAGTCGTTTTAAACAATGAGCCAGAATAAACTAAAGACATTGTGTATATTAAAACAAGAAGCACTTTGACGACTTATTGACAGCTGTCAAACACCAGGAAAAATGCACTTTGTCTAATTTAAGGTGATAATTTTGATTTTAATTGTGTAGTGTTAAAAATCAAATAAAGCTAACATTGGCCTGTTTGATTAACAGACGCCTTTTCGGGTTAATTTAAAATTCTTTGACGGGTTTTAATCCATTTTTAAATCAGTTTAGAGTTTATCCTTTTCCTGTCGCACTCAGATTCATAAATAAGTAGCTTAGTGTAGTTTTCATACGAGAAATCCACACTAAACTGTTTCAGCTAGACGACTCTGAGTGCGACAGTACAGTCAGCTGCATAAATGTTTACATTTACAAAACTAAAGAAACTTGTATACGCTTTCATTTTTAGAAATATGCATATATCCGTTTGTATGCTACAAACCATAAATATATTGTACTTTCTTTTGCCCGCGTCTCCATCCGGGTGGAATTAAAAAAAAAAACAAAAGTGAGTGTGCCTATTGCATTTTTCCTGATTATTCTCTACATCTATACAAAATTTCTTCGGAGATCCGATCAGCTGTTTAGGCTACAAGCTGTAGCAAACATCCATACATCTAAACTTTCGCATTTATAATATTAGTATGATTGACGAATATATGCATATCATAAACATAAACCTGAAACAAGTCTCTAAAGTTTTGCAAAATACATATTTATGTCTGACTGTACATTATCGATTTAGTTTGAAATTCACTGGAACTCGTCGTCGGAGCTGAGGAGGGTGGTCTTCTCGTGGTTGGCGTGGCTGATGGTGGCGACGCGCTGCGGCGGCCGGGGCGCCAGCGCCGCGCCCTCCTCGCAGCGCTTGCCTTCGCCCGCGCGCATCACTGCACCACGCACGTCACAAACACAAACATTATAAACAACTTTCTTTATAGTAATGTCTAGTTCGCATTAGGCTTGTAATTTAGTCGAGTATCGAGCAATTTAGTACCTACCTCTTTTGACCAAATACTGAAATCTGATAGACGTTAACAATTTAAACCTTAAATGCATGATGATGCATATATACATATGTACATCAGTCTTCTCTTCCATACCCAATAGATCAAGGGCAAAATTTTTTTCTTTATTTTGCCCTTGATCTATGTTCAATTTACTACCCGTTTCAATTTCGAGTATTTAAAAAGAAAACATTTAAGGGTTAAACCTTAAAATCTCGTCTTTTTTCTAGTATATATTGCATTTTAAATTTAATTGTATTGTAAGTAACATTTTATTGTTTTTAAATTAGGCAAAATTATATTTTAACTTTAAAAAATTATAAAGAAATAGAGATACCCGCTCCTCAGGTCCCTGACTAAAAATACATATGTTAAGAGGAACGAGAGGGCGGCTTAAAGCCGCCTATTAAAAAAAACACATTTGAAAGAAATTACGAATTTAAGTGTGGCTTTATCATTTGGGACGCTGTCATATATTTAAATGGTGTTTCAGTATTCGGCTGTTTACGATTTGATAATCTATTACACTAAATTGCTCAGACACATAAATACTAAATAACTCGATACTCGACTAATTTAGCACAGTGCGAACAAGCCTTTAGGGTGGTTGGTTTAGTTCAACTTTTAGGAAACCCAGATACCTGTGTGAGTGTACCAGTACCAGTGTTTATGTAGAAAATTGTGCTTTAGTGATATTGATAAAAAAATTCCGTGTATTAAAAAGCATTGTGTACTTCCATAATGCTGTATGACATTTGTGTTCAACTCAAAAATAAAAGTCTATTCAGTTTGTAGTTTAACTTTTGTTCACAAACATTAAAAAGTCTAGCATTTTACTTCATTTCGATTATACAATATATTGTAAAAAACCTCCAAATACACCATGAAAATATCAAAATGTATATGTTGAAAAGGGTTATTCTAACACCGGGAAAATGTCACATGAATTATTAAAATTAATAAAAAACCCACCCATGCAATAAACATTTCGTACATGAATTATGATTAGTTTCGAACCCGTTGGGGGTCCTTCTTCAGGGTGAGTGATTAAACGGGTATACTCGCTATCGCGTCGCGCCGGTCACTGCGTGCCCTCGCCCGCATCGCGCGTTTCGACAAGGCGGGGGGCGCGGGGGGTGCGGGGGGTACACTATTCACTATGTGCGTCGGCGAAGACGAGCTCGATGCTGACGTGGTGGTGTTATTGTTAAACTGTCGGTGCCTACACCGAATGTTATCACGTGAGTTTAGCCGTGTTATAATTTATATAGTATAATGTCTCACGAAAGTTTTAATAAATTAAATGCAATGTGTATATAAATTATAACACGGCTAAACTCACGTGATAACATTCGGTGTAGGCACCGACAGTTTCGAACCCGTTGCGGGTCCTTCTTTAGGATGAGTGATTAAACGGGTATACTCGCTATCGCGTCGCGCCGGTCACTGCGTGCCCTCGCCCGCATCGCGCGTTTCGACAAGGCGGGGGGCGCGGGGGGTGCGGGGGGTACACTATTCACTATGTGCGTCGGCGAAGACGAGCTCGATGCTGACGTGGTGGTGTTATTGTTAAACTGTCGGTGCCTACACCGAATGTTATCACGTGAGTTTAGCCGTGTTATAATTTATATAGTATAATGTCTCACGAAAGTTTTAATAAATTAAATGCAATGTGTATATAAATTATAACACGGCTAAACTCACGTGATAACATTCGGTGTAGGCACCGACAGTTTCGAACCCGTTGGGGGTCCTTCTTCAGGGTGAGTGATTAAACGGGTATACTCGCTATCGCGTCGCGCCGGTCACTGCGTGCCCTCGCCCGCATCGCGCGTTTCGACAAGGCGGGGGGCGCGGGGGGTGCGGGGGGTACACTATTCACTATGTGCGTCGGCGAAGACGAGCTCGATGCTGACGTGGTGGTGTTATTGTTAAACTGTCGGTGCCTACACCGAATGTTATCACGTGAGTTTAGCCGTGTTATAATTTATATAGTATAATGTCTCACGAAAGTTTTAATAAATTAAATGCAATGTGTATATAAATTATAACACGGCTAAACTCACGTGATAACATTCGGTGTAGGCACCGACAGTTTCGAACCCGTTGGGGGTCCTTCTTCAGGGTGAGTGATTAAACGGGTATACTCGCTATCGCGTCGCGCCGGTCACTGCGTGCCCTCGCCCGCATCGCGCGTTTCGACAAGGCGGGGGGCGCGGGGGGTGCGGGGGGTACACTATTCACTATGTGCGTCGGCGAAGACGAGCTCGATGCTGACGTGGTGGTGTTATTGTTAAACTGTCGGTGCCTACACCGAATGTTATCACGTGAGTTTAGCCGTGTTATAATTTATATAGTATAATGTCTCACGAAAGTTTTAATAAATTAAATGCAATGTGTATATAAATTATAACACGGCTAAACTCATGTGATAACATTCGGTGTAGGCACCGACAGTTTCGAACCCGTTAGGGGTCCTTCTTTAGGATGAGTGATTAAACGGGTATACTCGCTATCGCGTCGCGCCGGTCACTGCGTGCCCTCGCCCGCATCGCGCGTTTCGACAAGGCGGGGGGCGCGGGGGGTGCGGGGGGTACACTATTCACTATGTGCGTCGGCGAAGACGAGCTCGATGCTGACGTGGTGGTGTTATTGTTAAACTGTCGGTGCCTACACCGAATGTTATCACGTGAGTTTAGCCGTGTTATAATTTATATAGTATAATGTCTCACGAAAGTTTTAATAAATTAAATGCAATGTGTATATAAATTATAACACGGCTAAACTCACGTGATAACATTCGGTGTAGGCACCGACAGTTTCGAACCCGTTGCGGGTCCTTCTTCAGGGTGAGGGATTAAACGGGTATACTCGCTATCGCGTCGCGCCGGTCACTGCGTGCCCTCGCCCGCATCGCGCGTTTCGACAAGGCGGGGGGCGCGGGGGGTGCGGGGGGTACACTATTCACTATGTGCGTCGGCGAAGACGAGCTCGATGCTGACGTGGTGGTGTTATTGTTAAACTGTCGGTGCCTACACCGAATGTTATCACGTGAGTTTAGCCGTGTTATAATTTATATAGTATAATGTCTCACGAAAGTTTTAATAAATTAAATGCAATGTGTAATTATAACTTACCTTTTGTTCGATGACGTCACGAGTTAATCAAAGTAAATGGTACAGTAGAGTCGTTTATTTGTTAGCGAAAAGGCAAAATACAAAGATAAAATTAATCTATAGTCGAAATGAAACAATATCCTTCTTAACCTAAGTTTAGCATATCGTCAATTACAAAATCAAAAACTTAGTTTAAACGCCCGTTTGGGCAAAGCGCGACTTATTTAAACCTAATTTATTAACAAGTATAAAAAAGAATCGTTAACGCGTAAATACAAAGCATTATAAACGTGGAGTTTGAAATTTTATAATGAAAAAATCAAATAAAATGCATTTTTTTTCTTGATTTTTGTAAGTATATTGAGTCAATTTTATGTTAATTTAGTGCTTCGATAATAGCAACAGGCATTTTAAAAATATGTTTGTATTTAGCGGATTTGTGTCAGATTTATAATTCAACAAAACAAGAAAAAAAAAATTATGTCAATTTCTCTCTCATTGTCTTGGTTGTATTATTTTATTGATTGAAATTAAAGCAGTGTTTTGAAATTCAAACCTCCACGGTTATAAATATTACTTGCCTTGACATTTATAAAAAAAAAAAAAAAAAAAAAATTATGTCAATTTCTTTCTCATTGTCTTGGTTGTATTATTTTATTGGTTGAAATTAAAGCAATGTTTTGAAATTCAAACCTCCACGGTTATAAATATTACTTGCCTTGACATTTATAAAAAAAACAAAGTCACCGACATAAATCGGTCTTTGGCAATTTAAAACTGTACATTTCGGTGGACAACAGCTGGTAAGAACGTTATGCAACTTTTTATCGAAAAACTACGTTTAGAAAAAAAAAACTTATTAATAATTTACGTTACAAGAATTTAGCCTAGCATTTACTAAAAGGATCAAATCCACTAACTAGTTAAAAAATCAAGAAAATGTACAGATTTAAGAAGAAAAACGAAAAAATCACAGAAATAAAAACATTTACAATCTCCACAACACATATATTGGCTTAAAAAAAATAAAAATAATAAAACCGTCAAATAGTTTCAATGATTAGTCCGAGTACAGATCATTTCTATTTATGGACATCAAAAAAATATTTTTTTATCTTAACAAAAAAAAATCTGTTTTTTCATTATGCACTTCGGACTAGTCAAAACATCAAAAAGTAACAGTAACAAAATTTACATAATATAGTGGAAATACAGAAACTTGAAGAGCAAAGTGTGTATGTATTTTATCAGAAACTTGAAGAGCAAAGTGTGTATGTATTTTATCAGAAAACTTTGTCGAAAAATGTATTTATTTATACTATTTATGATAAATTTATAGTTTTGTGAATTACTTTCGCATATAATTTCGTTTTTTTCAAATATTATATTTAAATATACTTTATATATCGTGTTATATCTGAAACTTTTATATAATCATTTATGTCAAACGTAAAGCTTATAAATTATCCATATGAAAATAGTAAAATGACTGTTTAATCTTTATATTTTTTTTGTAATTTTCGATACTTTTTTGTATTTTTTTTAAGCTCACATAACCTGTAAGATATTTTATAATTTTTAAATATATCGCTTTGAAATGTTTAAAGTAAAAAAGTTTTTTATGTGTAAACAATTTTCTGTTAGTGATGTAACCATGCTCGGAGGGTTATGCGACTGGCAATATACAATATTTTTTTATTATTTTTTCTATGGTCCGAGTTAATCTATGATCAGAGTTACTCTATGTTCAGAGCGACTCTATGATGAGGGCAAGTGTTACAAGTTGCATCATGGCGTATATCGTAACAATACACAGACAGCAATGCGCATCATGCAGAGCACAGCTATGGCAGTTTATAATTTCTCATAAGGCAGATGAGATGTGACATCTGAAAGAAAATTAAATCAAAAATAAAAATACCGCGCAATATTATTTCCCTTCGAGAAAAATAAAAAAAAAACGTAAAAAATTTGGAAAAATCACTACAAATACGTCTAAATTACTAGTAAACTTTATAAATAGTAGCTGTAATTGAAATAGCTACCATTACTAACGATAACCTAAAATTTGGTCCAATATTTGGCAAATAAAATAGATCAGGCAGCGAACAGCATGCGCATACAGACAGACAGACAGACAACTCACCAGAACTGTATTGCGTGTACTGCTGGTACTGCGGGTGGAAGTTGTGGAAGGCGTCCGTCATTATGTCCTTCGGGTTCATTGTCTCCTAGAAACAGACAATACATATTATTAGTTTACGTGCTACAAAATCGACGTAGAAAAACGTAGAATTACAGCATATACGGCTTCACAATACTTATAGGAAAAGCTTTGCACGTAAAATCGTGTTTTATTTATTCTAAGCACTACTTATCTATTCTAATAGTATAAAGAGAGAAAGATTCGGATTTTTGTATGTATTGAAAGAACTCGAAAACTACTGGACCGATTTCAAAAATTACATATAACATTACACCATTAAAAAGCTACATATATTTGCTATTTTTTTAAATTCCCCGTGGATGAAGCGACGACGAGCCAAATGGCTATTCGAGTAAGTTTGCCGACTGGGCTTGACGTAAAGGAATGAAAGGCGGGGCGTAAAGAGCAAGGGGCAGGGAGTAAAGGAATGTGGGGCGGGGTGTAAAGGAATGAAGGGCGAGGCGTAAAGGGACGAGGTGTGGGGCGTAAACAGATACTGGGCGGAGCTTTAGCAGATGTGGGCGGGGTGTAAGGTATGTTGTCAGCTGGTTAGCTCCAAGGGCCGGGCTGTACCTTGAGGCTGGAGGATATGGACTGCATGGTGACGGAGCGGTGCGGGTCGCGGTGCGGCGCGTACACGGCGGCGGGGAAGGCGTAGCGCAGCGCCACGGCCGCCGCCAGCATCTCGATGCAGATGAGGAAGTTCTGGTAGCCCGCAGACACCGTGCCCGCCGTCGTCGGCACGCCGCTCGCGTCCACCAGCGGCGAGATCACCTCCGCCTTCTCCAGGATAGCTAGAGCCACGCCTGAAAAGAACACGATAACACACAGAATTGAAAACCTTCTACTTTTGGAAGTCGGTTAAAAAAAGTTAAAGGTTTCCATTGTATGCGTTCTGCAAGAAGATTCAATCCGGAAAAACCAGCAGGTCTGTTCACAAGGACTGAAGAGTAGAACAGATTTTTCTTTTTAACGCAAATGAAACTGAGCTTTATACGATCGAATCAAGGTTTAATTTTCTTTACACGTCTTTTTCTTAATAAAAAAGACGTGTAAAGTAAAGTTAATCTATACTAACATTATAAAGTGGAAAGATTTGTATTTCTTCATTGAAGTACTTGCATAGATAACAATGTTTATATTTATATCTCGTATGAAATCTAAAAAAATGACAAACTGTAGTTTACGTTTTGTCATAGATGATTCACTTTAGATAGTTGAATGTAGACAGATTAAAATGACTAATTCCAACCTTGAATTAATATAAAAGACTTACAATATACTAATCTATACTAACATTATAAAGTGGAAAGATTTGTATTTCTTCATTGAAGTACTTGCATAGATAACAATGTTTATATTTATATCTCGTATGAAATCTAAAAAAATGACAAACTGTAGTTTACGTTTTGTCATAGATGATTCACTTTAGATAGTTGAATGTAGACAGATTAAAATGACTAATTCCAACCTTGAATTAATATAAAAGACTTACAATATACTAATCTATACTAACATTATAAAGTGGAAAGATTTGTATTTCTTCATTGAAGTACTTGCATAGATAACAATGTTTATATTTATATCTCGTATGAAATCTAAAAAAATGACAAACTGTAGTTTACGTTGTGTCATAGATGATTCACTTTAGATAGTTGAATGTAGACAGATTAAAATGACTAATTCCAACCTTGAATTAATATAAAAGACTTACAATATACTATCTACTAACATATACTATATACTATCTATACTAACATTATAAAGTGGAAAGATTTGTATTTCTGTATGTATTGAAATAACTCAATTACTGGGCCGATTTTAAAATTTCACCGTTAGAAAGGTAATTTATCTGTGAGAACATAGGCTATATTTTATCATACTAATGTTTACCTAAACTTCTTTCTGAAATGTTTTAAAATAATTTCCCAAGTACTAACCTTGCCAGAACGACAGAAAGATGACGGACTTGACGGTGAAGAACTTGAGTACTGGATCGAAGGGCTTGAGCATTTCCCTGGTGGCGCCGAGGAAGAGGAAGAGCCCGTAGAGAGCGAGACTGACAGAGAAGTTGTACACGATGGTGATGTACAGATAGCCGCCGTTGGGACTCCAGTCGCCATCATGGTAATGTCCTGCGGACTGTAAAAAATAAAAAAATTAAAACGCCATTAAAACACGTATAGTTCTTTTTTTTGTCACTAGATGGCATCATTTTCAATTTACTGTATATGCTAAAAGTAAGTAAAAAATGATCAATCATAATAAATTGTTTGTGCCTTGATTAATCAACAATACATAAAAGCAGATTTTTTCGTATTTTTTTCACATAACAGGCATAGTCATGCGCTAGTTCATACATTAAAAACCCGTCATTTACTAAAGTAAATGAAGTATTAACAGCTGTGTTCACTTATAATGATAACATATCGCACATTTATGTTTATAGTAAAGTACAAAGATATAAGAAGTAAAAGATAAGACGTTACCTAGAATAATACGTTGTCAGATTTTAATAATAAATTGTATAAAAAGACATTTAAAATCTAACTAGAATTTAAATGGCAATAAAAATATTAATAAGATAGTATAAGCATCAAGAAATAAATCAGTTGTATTTCTTCATTGAAGTACTTGCATAGATAACAATGTTTATATTTATATCTCGTATGAAATCTAAAAAAATGACAAACTGTAGTTTACGTTGTGTCATAGATGATTCACTTCAGATAATTGAATGTAGACAGATTAAAATGACTAATTCCAACCTTGAATTAATATAAAAGACTTACAATATACTAATCTATACTAACATTATAAAGTGGAAAGATTTGTTTTTTTGTATGTATTGAAATAACTCAATTACTGGGCGATTTTAAAATTTCACCATTAGAAAGGTAATTTATCTGTGAGAACATAGGCTATATTTTAATTATTATTTTTTAATTGCGACAAAGTCGCGAAAAACAGCCTGTAGCTTGATAAACTAAAAGATTTATTTATTTTCATTGTTGCATTAAGATTTTACATTAATTTGATTTGTAGTAAACAATTTCAACAAATAAATTCTCAATGTGTCTAATCATACTAATATTATAAATGCGAAAGTTTAGATGGATGGATGGATGGATGTTTGTTAGAGTTTGTAGCCTAAACGGCTGAACGGATTTCGATGAAATTTGGTATAGATGTAGAGAATAGTCTGGAAGAACATATAGGCTATTCACTTTTGTTTTTTTTAATTCCATGCGGACGGAGTCACGTGCGACAGCTAGTAGATTCCTGTTTTAAGCATCAAGAAGATTGGTAACACTACTTCAGTGTATTTCCTACCGACACTAATATATAACACGGTATATAATGTACTAGTACACTGATAGCAGGTGCGTACGTGATATAACAAGTTACATAGGCTGCTAATTATCGATCAACTTGGCAACTTTACGTAATCTAAATATAGCAAGCCATATATGTTCAATGTCGTAATGTACGTTAACTGAAGTAACATATACAGCTGATTTACTATTTACTTGGATTATCTGATTTGGATTAACGAAACGATAGCCCGCTTTAACATCTTCGTAGGGCTCGCCCGGTGTAATACCACGACCACAGACGTCAAGTGGAAGCAATTCCGCGTTTCGTCTGTTGAGTGTGGTGCCAAAGGCCCAATTTTAGTCCCTTTCCCCTTCCCCCCTTTTCTTATACGGAAAGGATTGGATGGGAAAGTGAATTTGACGGTGGAGACGAATAGGAAGGGAAAAATTCTTTGTGCTTCCCCTCCGTCGATTTAGGGTAGGCATCTGCAATTACGGATGTCTATGAGCAGCGGTTTCGCTTTGGCGGATTTAGGCGGCCGCTTGTTGTTCACCTTATTGTATAAAAATATAGATTACCTGTAAGAATATAATGATGAATGCACAGAGCGGCTTGATGAGGCAGAACTGCAGTGTTGCCTGCTTGCAGAAGCGGAGGAAGCCGATGGTGTAGGTAGCACCGGCGAGGCAGCAGGTGCCGTTGACGCAGGAGGCGCGCACGGGCCGCCCGCGCAACTCCGACATTATGTTACCCTCCCCGCCCAAGTACTCGTAGCATAGCGATAGGAAGCTGTAGATCACGAACGCTGCAATATAAATACAAAGTTATTAATTTATAAAAATCTAAGGTAGCACGAAAGTTGTGACGAGACGGATGGAACGGGGCAGAATGGCTGAAATCTCGGCTTACATAGACATTTTCATCTGATGTTTTGAATGATAGATGGCTAAGTATGGTAGAATATTAACTCAATTATAATAAAACTAGCTGTTGCTCGCGACTTCGTCTCCGTGGAATTAAAAAACAATAAAAAGATATAGCCATGTTACTCACAGATAAATTACCTTTCTAATGGTTAAAGAATTTTTGAAATCGGCCCAGTAGTTTTTGAGTTATTTCAATACATACAAAAATACAAATCTTCCCTCTTTATAATATTAGTATAGATAAGTAAAACCAAACCGGAATTTAAAACGTTGAAAAAAAAAACATAAATTAAGTATAACTTAAAGATAAAATTAGAATTACTGATGGGTTGCTTTTTAACTTAAATTTTATCGTTATATTTTCATTTCAAAGCAAATGAGCAAAGTAATAAAAATCTGTGCTGTTTATAACTTTCGCAGTGCTGTGGTTTTTATATTTCGTAAGTCGAGGTACGGCGTTTCAACATCGATCTAGTTAAGTACTAGTTTGGTATAAGACTTTTCTGTATTGAAAATACGATTTTTTAGGTCTAATAATAATAACAAGTTCTTTGCAAAGTAATTTAAACCATTAAAATATTCATTCTCATAAATTTAATAAAGCAGACCCACAAACAGAAGGTTCTTGTGATAAATGATACCTTTTCTTACAATAAAACATTGCGCACCGACGCAGTCTATTGTGGCCTTAAAACTGTATGACGGTTAGTCTCATTAGGGTGACAATTAATTATTTCATATTTGAAACAATACATTTATATTTACTATTCTTAGAAACAACGCACGTATATAACGTATTGCATTACATCATACTAATATTATAAATGCGAAAGTTTAAATGGATGGATGGATGTTTGTTTGTTAGAGATTGTAGCCTAAACGGCTGAACGGATTTCGATGAAATTTGGTATAGATGTAGAGAATAGTCTGGAAGCAAAGAACACATAGGCTATTCACTTTTGTTTTTTTTAACTCCACGCGGACGGAGTCGCGGGCGACAGCTAGTTATGCTATAATTTTCACTAACATCTCGGAGATATGATAAAAAATGTAAATGAGTGGAACCATCCAGAATCTTAATCTCATAAATGTCTTAAACCAGTGTAACCGGATTATTAAGATCGGAAGGACATTTCACGTCGCCTAACAATATGCTAAAAATAAACGAACGTGGAAATATCTCTAATTAATTCTCTTACTGAAAGAAGATATATATTACTGTATAAAAACGTTATAAATGTTACCTTCATAGCAATCTCTGACGGTAAAGAAGTAGACATAGTAAGAGTCTCCGTTAAAAAAGAGCAACGAGATCCAGCTATAGCATCCGTAGATCGGCACGATGAACAGGATACGCACGATCCAACGCTGCTCCGACGGGTTCGTGTACCAGCGCAAGTGTTGGTAAATCTGCAATGGATAGTGAACATTACGTTAGTAAACGGAAGGATGTAGACAGCTAGATGATAAAGCAATTAAAATCTTACTAAGATGAATTTCTTTGTCAAAGTTGCCTATTTTTGATTTCACAACTTACTAACTTATAAATACTCTTTCTGCTGAGTTTCATAGATTTAAATAGGTGTAAGGTAAATAAGGACGATGGTGTGATATACAAAGTCACAGCAAATATTATTAGAAAACACCTAAACAAATGTCCTTGTCTAGAATGAACTTTGACCTTGAAAGTGGAGGCTGGGGTATAAGTGGCCTAGAGCCAATTTTAGCCTGATATTAACAGAGTAACCCAGGTCAAGGCTTGTTCGGGGAAGCCGACTGAAGCTATATAGTCATTACTTAATAACTTAGTTATATAAAACGGAAACGTTTAAGTTATCAGAATGTAAACATAATGTACTAGACTAACATGTTTTTTCGTATCTCTTTCACCTATCTTTATAAAATTACGTTTAGTAAAGCAATATTTGTAACATTACTATTTAAAATTCTTACAAAAACTGTGCATGTCCAACATTTTTCTTTAAAAAGGTTTTATTCGACCTAGATATGGGGACAGAATTAATTTTGCAAAAAAAACACATAAAATGCTTTACAAATGTTACGAGGACGGCCTTGCTCGTAAAGTTTACCCAAAGTGTATATTTGTGCGGAAGCTACGCACCAACTTCGGGTTATAAAACAGTTATTGACCACTGTCACTCCTTGTTACAGTCCACGCCTAACGGAATCAATAGTAAAACAAAAAATACATAAAACAGGAATCTATTTGTCTTTGTGATTACAACTTAGAGACCGTCATATTTTGAGCTTTTCGAAAAGAATGGATTAAGAAAAACGTCTACTTGATGACAATTTCCTCGTACAGCAATTAAATTATATCTATACTAATATAATAAAGCGTAAACACACACTTCTTTGTTGCCTAAGATGTCAGCAATTACAGCATATTTTTGAATAATGCTTATTGTAATATAAAACCCTACACTTACTGCACGCTTTAGGCTATATATTTTCACGCCATTAAATTTAGAGGGTAAATATTTTGGATAAAAACCCTATGTGGGAAAGAGACCATAAGTTGCTGCCAACATCAAGGAAGCAAGGTTGACAAGGTTTATTTTACACATGTAAATAAAGACATAATTTGACACATGTAAACATTAAAATGAAATTTTCATAATTTTATGCGGATGAATCCACACGCGAACAGCTAGTACTAGATATTTTAATAGAATGATTACCAAAATAATATAATACATTTTGCGTACATAGTTGTAAAGCTGCACTGTATAAAAGTGACGTCATTCTACAAGGTCAAATAAACAGACATTTACGTAGATCTGGAAACATTTGAACAAATATTAAATGTTCATCGACAGCTGCTTACTTCACACGAAATCGTGAGTGAAAGCAACTACAATGAATTATTCGCACAATAACGCAGAAGCAAAACGTATAAGCGTGGGCTTCTGCTGTCGAAACGTGCAAAACATATTATCTTTTTTTTTTAATGTTTGCCTGTGTTATTCCAGACTATGTTCTACGTCTTTGCCAAATTTTATTGATAATCCGTTCATACAGTAACGCGGCAAACTCTAACAAACATCTATTTATCTAAACTTTCGCATTTATAATATTATATTTATTGCATAGAATCGACAATTGCATTAAACAATTTTAATGAAATTGTCCCGCATTATATTATTACAATGCAAACTTAAGACATATGAATTCCCACAAGATGTTTACGTGTTTGCATGTCAGTGGCGTGCAACATTTGTCCTTAAAACTGGTTACATTAGCTTGCTCACAACATGACTCAAACGATTACCAGTATTTTGAATTAAACTTTAACTCATCCAATTATTAAAAGGTAATATTGTTAATTTTGGTGCAATATTGTGATTTATACATTCATACTTTGTTGAATGCAAAATACAACCTCTTTGGCTGACAAGCAGTATGTATACAGCCAAAGAGGTTGCATACTGGCCACCAAGATATTTATCGGGGATAAAAGAAAATAGATAAAAAAAGGACAAGGTGAAGAATTGTGTTATGGTATAAAACTGAATTTAAGTAAAAATAAAGATGTGAGTTCGAGGAAAAAGTGTTTTGTATTTTTGGCTGCCGCGCTGTCGGTAACAAGTTAAACATACTTTCCATTGATTTTCTTTTTAATTGAAATCATCCCTATAATTTCCTATGATAGGAGAAACAATATTATTTCATACAAGTATTACGACAATGAAATTCCACGTTTACATATTACAATGGAAACAAATCATGTTTCTCTAAACGGGAAAAACTCAAAAACCGATCGATGATTTACACCTCAACGACATATTAATAATTATTCATGATGATAAAACTCTTTTAAGTTATATTTTCTCAATTAACACTAAAAATGACACAAATTCAGAAATTTAAAATGTAATACAATTTACATGCGTAAGCCGACAAAAGTAGAATATAGTGATTTTTGAACGCCGGGGTCCAGATATACGCTGTTTATTAATGGTTCCTCGGTATTAATAATAATAAAATATAGCCTATGGTACTCATATATAAATTACCTTTCTAATGGTGAAAGAATTTTTAAATTCGGGCCAGAAGTTTTTGCGTGAATCAAATACATACAAAAATACAAATCTTTCCACTTTATAATATTAGTATAGATATGTACTATACAAGGTATATGTTTATGTATCTTGTATAGTAAATCTGCAGTTATGCGTCAATAGACATTCCACATATGAATTCCTGTATTCAAGGTATATCTTGCCGAGTGTTTTAGCCTAGTTCCGTACATCGTATTTATCCCGCACACTAATTGAGCCATGGCATTCAATTAGCCCACGAATCGTATTCGGAAAATCCAGTTAGTCAATAACGAATTGTTTATCATAACTGTATTGCACGTTTCAAATAAATCATTTTAATAAAAAAATGTGTGACGAATTATAAGAATTGAAATAACATGCGTGTGTAAGTGTATGTGGTACGGTATCATGTCCTGATAAAATGTAAAAATCTATTGTCACCCTAACCGCTTTTATGGCTATTAGAAGAAAGTTGAAAATATTGCGGTCACAGTGAATTTTCCCCATGAGCAATTTAAATCTCTGAGAGCGTGTTGAACTGTTACAAAACTTTTAAAATTAAATATTTCCTATTAAAATTATACATAATTTTGCCAAATTATGCGTTTGGTTTTCATTCGTTCAAAGGTCAATGTTCATTGCAGGAAATATCCTTGTTAAACTCATGTAATAGAAGGAAAACATGTCGTTATCAATTTAATATAACTAATGTTGTTTGAAACTGCCACTTATAAGCATAAAAACAATTTTTAACTTGTAACAGCTATATTCCAGTATTTGCTAAAGGAACAAAGAACATTAGGTATAGAAAACACCTTCGTTGCAATTTCAATTGCTCTGTATTCGCTTTAGTGGTAAATTCCAATCGATTTTTATCGAAGTTGTTTATATCACTGCAGCCACGACTGCGCAAGGCCCAAGTCCTTTATCTTAAATTTTAATGGATTTCTTAACACATACGTGAGCTAGCGTAGGCATTCTAGTTCTCTTGATGGGTTCGGAGATCCCGTAACCCTCTCCTATTGCACTAGAGGCCACCGAGGTTTTAGTGAGTCAAACCCCACATAACACTGTCTTCCCCCAGAAGGCAGGGTATAGGGTAAAAAAGGTCTCCCTAGTGCGTTGTATAACAATTGACTATTTATGGTTTTCAATGATACGAAAACATTGCATTGAAAACGTTTGTGTGTCAATATTTTGATCGAATACTTTTTTATTCGGTAAGTGCTATGTTATAAAACTATGATTTGGTTCATATAGATTAAATACGCGTTTAGGAGTATATAATCAATATTCGATACGCCGATAATGGCAACGATTCATAATGATTGATTATACATAGAGATAATTAAAACAAGTCTTTTACAAGATAAATGTAAAAAAAAAAAAATTATATTCAGGTAAGTAAATGTCAGACTCTGTTGTAACATTAACAACATTTAAAAACTTGATTTGAATTAAAAACACAGCTAAAGTTATAACAAATATAAAATCAATATTACGTTCAATAACACAGTTCACAGAAATATGTTTTATATGATCAAGATATGAATAATCCTATCGTCAAAATTCAGCTATGCTTTAGCCTTAGTATATATTACTACCAGATGTTTTGCGACCTATTTTCTAGTTTCCTCATTCCGCCATAAAACACGGTACATAAACATAGCTATAAACCTGCGTCTGCAGTAGGCTTTGGGTTTTCATTAGGGAACACGTTCAGTGCCGCCGACTCGCTTGACAAGTCCAATTAAAATGAGTAAATAGTATGCAACGTACAAAAACACATAGTAAAATCGTAGTAGCATGGAACGTGTTAAGTTAAACATGGACACCTATGTCGACAGCGCACGAAAGCGAAGCGCATAGTTCACGTAATCTAGAATACGCGAACATTCTATTTAATTTACATAATACTATGTTTGAATATAGCGATTTCGGATATAAATAGACATAAGAAGAAGAGGAAAATTACTAATTGATTAACGCAGTAACCTGTAACCCTATCTAATTAATGGCCTGTCCCACCAATTTGTAAATTGTCTGATAAGAATCCAACGTGTAAAATATGTGATGGAAATATCTGATTTTGTTACCTTATCTGACAGTGACGTCATTTTTAAGCTATCTGGGCCTCTATCAGCCAGTGGTGGGACAGGCCCTAAATCTTGTATCTATTTTAAAATAATAACTAAAAGAAAAGTTGTTTATTGTTAAATTTTTACATTAATTTATTTAACACTGTATGCTACATTTGTCTTTTCTATACTAATATTATAAAGAGGAAAACTTTGTATTTTTGTATTTTTGTATTTTTGTATTTTTGTATGTATTGAAATAACTCAAAAACTACTGGGCCGATTTTAAAAATTATTTCACCATCAGAAAGGTCATTTATCTGTGAGTAACATAGGCTATATTCTATTATTACTAATGTTCAGGAACTATTAATAAACAGCGTGTTTCTGGACGCCGGCGTTAAAAATTCACTAACTTTAACTTTTCTCGGCTTACGCTGCCTAAACCGTTAGAGGTATATAAAAATGATGTATGAAAGAATTGTAGATCTCAAAAAGTTCTACAGAAAAGTCCGCGATAGCATATATCTATCTTTAACGGTTTTCTTACAATAGCCACTTTTTTGTTTACAAAATGAATTAAAATCCTTACGCTATTTGCAGCGTTCTTTTATTGGTTTCAATATTAATCCTTATCCAAATAAATGTTTGTTATCAGGAGAATTTAATGTAGAATAAAATTGTTCTTTACAGTATTTAAATTGGACTAATAGTTTAGAAGATATCGCGAACACAAACAATAAGGGTAACCGAAAAATCAGCTTACAAGCTACCGGGCTTAGAAATTTGGAATCTTGCATCGGTAGATTTCTGTTATTACGTAGATTGCTACTAAGATAATACTTTTGGTAATAGGTTGAAAAAACGGGCGAACGTAATAGGTTATATTTGTAATTTCACGCGGGCGAAGTCGCGAGCAACAGCTAGTCGTCAATAAAGTAACCAAATCTTTAAAAATGGCATGTCGTAATTTTTTGTTCGACGAGACGGTAATATGAGCCCGATAATATGCAAGAAGTCCTTCTAGTGTTCTTGTCGACTGATCCTTAACTAAGCCAGGTAGGGCAAGTGTAGATAATTAAAACGGAATGTCCTACCTCTATACTGTATAGTTTAATCACTTTAATCTATATCTATACTAATATTATAAAGAGGAAAGATTTGTAATTTTGGATTTTTGTATGTATTTCACGCAAAAACTACTGCGCCGATTTTAAAAATTCTTTCACTATTAGAAAGGTAATTTTTTTTTATTATTTTTTAACTTCACGCGGGCGAAATCGTGAATTATAATCTAGTAAGAGTACAAGCACATCAAGACCGTCAAATTTGATACATTATCATATTGAATTTTTAGTTATTTTGCAAAAAAATTGATATAAAGTGTGGTGGATTTTATACTTTCGTTAATACATGGTTTTTGCATACTACAGGTTAAATTCCTTAATAACTTCATAAGTACGTTTTAATTTCGTAAAAGCAATATGGGCACGGCCGAATTCATGTCCTTATTACATAGATTGGTAAACGACCGTGAGAGCTTATTTTTATCACAAATTCTTAACAACTGCTAAAACTGTATAGATATATTAATTCCGAATGCTTGCGAAATTCTGTGCAGCCTTGATAAGTTGCAGATACTTTGAAAACTAGTTTGGGCACATTAGGAATCGTTAAATATGTTGCGTTAAAATATTCAACGTGGGTTTCCACTGCTGAAAAACGTACTGTTATCTCCATTTATAAATGAGATGACAATATATATTTGAACGAGTGTTTCTGTGAGAATTCACGGTTATATGCATCAATATTTAGCGTAGCGCAAAACACGCTTCTATTATGTAACACACTGTAAACTCAATGTAATAATTTAACCAAAATAACGTACACTGGTAACTGGGGATTCAAAATTAGACGACCTAAATATACAGCTCTTACATCAGGAACATTTATTTAAATACTAAACATGCATTGATCATTTGTTTAGATTTGGAGGAAAATAAGCGTTAACACGTTAAATTTCATCGTTAAATTCAATCATATGTAAATGTAGAACCATTTAACGTGTTAATTAAATTCACTTATACTAATTACAGAAAAAGGCAGTGTTCGTTTAAAATATTAGGTATAACAGGAAATAACCGTTAGTTGATTTTAACAATACACATATTTCCCTATTCCTGACATAAACTGGCTAACACAATACATGTTTTAATTGCATCAAACGTGGGAATAATTATTGCTATCTTAAACATATGTATTTGTACAATATTTATAGATCTACACCGGAATAAAGTCTTTTACAGTGGGTATGTCGTTTCGAAAAGGTTTGCAAATCATCCTGAAGAGCTTCTTTAATAAAAAAAAACAATACACGTCAGTGGATATCCACAATCATACAAGAGAATTTAAGCCCAATAGACCATTTATTTAAAATCTTTATTATTCAGTATAGAATATTACAAATAAAAATAAATTCGTGCCACAGCTATAAGCAATTTAATATCGGCTTTATAACTTCGTGAAGGAAACAAAACTCTTATCACAACACAACCAGTGTGAGCTACTCGTATATTCCGTTCTATATTTACGCACTGATAATACTATGGCTTTATAGAGATTTAAATTCGTATAACTATTTATTTTAGAATCATTACAATTTTCAGACACGGTTTTTACTTTTTTTATATTAAAAGGTGGCAAACGCGCGAGAGGCCACTTGAATTCGCCAAAAAAGCGAAGCGATCGCTGCCCATAAATATCCGCAATTGCAGACGCTTTGCCTCCCCTTAATCAACGGAGGAGACGCACATAAAGAAGATATTTCCCCTTCCTATGCGTCTCTTCCACCTGCAAACACTTTTCCTTGCCATCTTTCCGTATAAGAAAATGGTGGGAAGGGAGACTAAAATTAGGCCTCCGGGGACTAAACTTGGGACTAAATTTTACTCGTATATTTGCTGATTATTTAACGTAACTTATATTCAAGTACTACATAAACAACATGAGATTGAGGTGTAAAGCGAAGCTTGTGAATGGGATCGCCAACGGCCTATAAGTCTTGCCTTTCTATCTACCTCCTTTTCAATGCTTGATGGTAGAGCACTATATTCTTTACAAAGTGTGTTTGCGTCAAAACTACTTGAAGGGTAAGGATGAGAGATATTATTTGCAATCAAAATGGTCTTATGCGAATTTCTTTACAAAAACTGATGTTTAATATGTCCATTAAAATCATGTAATTCCTTATTTCGTGATTTCATTTCGTCATTTGAAAAACAACTTCAATCATTTTATTAAATTTCCTTGAATTGAAAATGACTAATCAGTTAATGATGGGCAAAGATAAAATCGGAATAGACAGGAGCATAGCTAAAAAGACCTACTGACCTGTGAATAAATTAACTTGTTATCTCACCAATAATACGATTTTAGATTCAAATAAACATAGAATTTTTACTTCCTGATATTATTAATCTTCAAAAAATGTACACGAATACAACGAGTAAACGCGATAGGTGCTGCTTCGACTTTGTTTTCTCATAGCATTTTTTTCTTTTAAAATTAGTTATATAAAAAAATCAATATTCTTACTTTACGAAATAAGGGTGTCAACCCTAACGTAAAGAACATGAAAAAGATGACGTGGGCGTATCACTCTGCTAACAGAATAAGCTATTAAGAAATATATATTGTTAGAAAATATTTACTCATGATATGAATTTCTAAGTAAAGAAGATGAATTATAGATTTTTATTGCTAGTAGACATTAAAAATATACTTGTTTGCTTTTAACATTTAATACCATATGTGTACAGTCTGCTGCATAAATGTGTTTACGTTTACAAAGCTTTAAAAACTTGTAACACCATTGGTTTCAAAAATGTGTATACATATATCCATCCATATATCAGACCAGAAAATCACACTATTGGCAAATATTTGCCTACTTATATTTAAAACTGAAGGCTCATACATACATGTTTTTAAAGTTTTGTAAATCTATACTTATTATAATAAAGCGTAAACACACTTCTTTGTTGCTTAAGATGTCAGCAATTACAGCATATTTTTGAATAATTCTTTTTTTAATAAAAGCCCTACACTTACGGCACGCTTTAGGGTATATATTTTCACGCCATTAAACTTAGGGGGTAAATATTTTGGGTAAAAACCCTAATGTGGGAAAGAGGCTATAAGATGCTGCCAACATCAAGGAAGCAAGGTTGCCATGGTTTGTTATCGTCATGTCATTTTGACATTTGCAATTGATAATTTGACACATGTAAACAATAAAATAAAATTTTCATAATTTTATGCGGATGAAGTCGCACGGGAACAGCTAGTTCATACATATTTATGCAGCTGATTGTACGTGTTCAGAACGAAAGACTGAGACCAATTAGGACCGCAAACATTACCACAATATACTAATGAGACATATATGTACCTGTTGGCAAGTGATGAATAAAGCTGTCCATACGCAGATCCCGGTGATTACTTTCGCAGAGGTGGTCTGCAGGAAGACCGGCTGCTGCAGAGGCTTAAACATCTCGTGCACCGCCGCAGCGATCGGCTGCGCAGTCACGTTGATCGTCTCCGTTGAACCCATACTGAACAGAACACATTTCATTTAAGAGACATATTATTGTGACACCTCATTCACGAAATCAGTCATGACATTAATTTCAGCCTTAAGGCTGGTCTTGTCAAAGTAAATATGTGTTATATATGTTAATGGAACAGTTTGGATGTTCAGTTAATACTGTCAGTTATAATTGAGTATATATAGTGGACATCATACTTTTTATTCCAACTAATGTTACAATAAGAATTGTTTTAAGTCTATCAATGTACAGAAACACATTACTTATTCCTTCATTGTTTCCAAATTGCATCCAAATTGAATTAATTTGAAGCTACATATGTGATTTAATATCCATCTGATATTTGAATTATTATTTTTGCAGAAGTTATATATTTGGGTATGTTTTGTTACTACAAGGAAATTTAAATCTTAAATACTTTTTTTTTCAATTATAGTTACTAATTATTCAATGATTTAGGGTAAGGTTTGATTACAGCTTAAATTAAGTTAGGAATTATATTTATGCTTCTGAAAAACACTATTCATGTTACACAAAATGGCATCTACATTTTTAATATGTGGTAATACTAAAAACATATGATAAGTACAGATGTTAGTTATATTATCATGTTCTATAAAAAACTAGGTTGACAAATTACTTAAAATTTCTTCATTCATATTTTTAATAGGAAAAGTTGTTATTCTAGATAATAAGAATGCATTACCTTATCACAAAGTACATTTCTAATTATTGTTTGTCCACAAACTAATTACTGTATTACAAAAGAGAGTTGTTAAAAGTAATTAAACATATTTGTATAATTTACATTTTTCTGTATGTAATAGAGAAATACAGACACTGGTAAGATTACCAATAATCAAATTTTGTTTTATTTTTTGTCTAAGAAACTTCCGATAGGATTATCTGTCCAAGGATGTTATTAAATTCAATATTTAAGGAAAAACTTATGAATCACAGTGTTAAAGTATGTTAATAAAAAAGGGAGACATAATGAAATATCTCTTTCAAGGTATAATGTATTATAATTGATTAGATTTTTTTTTTAATTGACAAATAAAAGTAATTGACTAACATGAGTAAACAATGATTCTAATGTTATGCCATTCCATTCACAAACAAAACATTGAATTCCTCACTCTGTTGTTGTTAGCTACCAATGTAAACATCATAACAATAAGATTTTTAATAAAGACAAAGAACTGTTTATGATCATTTCAATATCAATAACTTATTATTAATTATTTTTGTTTGCATATTTATGGTGGTAGTAACTAATTCATAGATGCATGACATTGCAATGCAAGTAACTATCTTTTTTTTATGAAGTATATGACTATATAGGTTGCAAAATGTTGCTATTGTTAGACAGAGAACAGTACAAAACAAAAGCTTAACATCCCTTTCTGTCTTTGTCAATAATTGATAGTAAAGGGAAGAGCAGAGTATGGCACTAGTCAAAAGACACGTGGAAATACTCCAAGTTCACACATATCCTCTGTGTGGTTATCATATTATGTATTTCGTCATTTCATATGATGCATGGTCCTGGAACTCAATTTTAGCATACTTCTCTTGAATAACTCACACTACCAATGAGTAGAGTGCCCTACCAGCTTTGCCCTACTTAATTGAAGTTGTAAAAATCATATAATTTCAATTAAGTAGGGTTGAAAAATTTTGTATCTTTCTATGCCTTTTTCATAATTTTTTAACAATAAGTCATGACATAATGACATCCATATTAAAATAGCATTTTTATCTATGTCTGTATATTATATACACCACAGGATCGAGACCAGGGATATAAGTATCGAGAAAGTCATATTTGTAAAATAAGATGTTATTATGGTATGCAAAAATACTGTTTTGTTATAATTGGAATTTAAATGTTACCATGTTTTATATCAAGTTTTAATATTTCTACGAGGAAAAAATCTTACTCAGTTGGAAATTATTAGTAGCATGAATTGTTTTCTACACTTTTTCAACTGTTAAATGTGCAATAACCATATCATTTCACCTAGATGATAAGTAGGACAGTAAAGTTGCAAGAGAGTTCATACAATAATCACCTCAGCAGAGATGTTTTTACTAATAAATGAGATTAAAAGGAATATTGGTACAACAAATTAAAACGGAACCCGTACATTGGAGGTCACACATCTTGACATTTTCTTGTTTAGACTATACTACGAGTGAAGGGTAGCCTTTGCGAAATCTACATTTGGGTGTAACAATAACTTTCAAAATAAGTAATAATTACCTGGTTATGGACTTTTATAAATGTATTCTAACTACGTTGGCCTTTTGTTTCCAATCAGACGTCATTCGTAATCAACACTCCACATATTGTCTGAAATAATGAACGACACACAATCTCATCGATTTTCTTTCTATTGTGAAGATCGTATGAGATTTTAATATATTTCACCACCAAACGAATATAAACACTCCAACAACCAACACTGCACTAAATATTAAACGAATAGTTTGTTTTAGCTATTCTCAAAATATTTTTCACTGCGGTCGTGACGATTCGTAATCACAGATTGTAATATACTGGAGCCGAGTTAAAATAAAAGTATAGCAACACATATTAGCGATTTTTTATTCGACTTTTCTCTAAACTTCGATTTCCACTCGACTAAAATAACCATAAACCACGATATCTTTGTTTTTTACTCTATGCCAGCAACCATTTAATGCGAGTGTTGCTAGGTATTTAATCAAAAATTGAATTATTCAATCAAAAAATGAAGAAAGGATCAAAAGAGAAATCTTAGGACAAGTTTTAAAAATACATACTATATTACCTACTGTATTAGATATTGTATTTTGCAAAGTATTTCGGTACTTTCTTTTTTATGTAGTGCTTTAAATTAACAATGCCATAGAAAATTGATTATCTATTGGATTTACGAATTAACGATCGCTTTCGTAACAACATCCCTCCGCCCATAGACAATCAACAAACTGAAATGAAAATGTCCGTCGTAAAAGTTACGTTTTTATTTTACTGTGTGACCGTGTAAAGTTGGTGGCCAGCGATGTGAAGTTTTATCATTATTATCATAAAAAGAAGTGTACATTAATTATTTAAAATGATTGTCCAAGATCCTATTCAGGTAAACGTTATGGTGACCAAACCTATGACTGTCACTGAAAATTTTTGCATCGAATTATTTTCAAAATATTTTTTTAACACCTACAGGTAATCGTTTGGGATTGTCTCAACAATTATGAATACGACAATGCTATATTTTTGGCTGAGAGACTACATGCTGAAGGTGATATAGATATTTTTCTTACCCTCAAATGTGTTTAGTTTTTAATCAATACATTTGATAATCTCTCGTGATTAAGGCGTATATGATTACTTTTATTTTTAATTGCAGTTGCATCAGAGGAAACAGCATTTTTATTGGGTACCTGTTACTACAGAGCTGGACGTGTAAATGAGACGCATCATTTATTACAAAATATATCACTGACATTACCACAATCAAGATTTCTTCTAGCTAAATGCGCCATAGAATTAAAATCGTAAGTTATATTTCTATTACAACTCCTTTAATTTTTAAATAATTTAAGGGGATATAGATGGTTCTGTCATGAGACATATGTACAATTTAAAGTTCCAATTAGACCTTTTTTCTGTAAAATTTAAATATTACTTCTTACTAATATTGTAAATTCTAAGATTGGATGGATGTTTGTGACTATGTGTTTGCAGAATGGCTTAATGGTTCATGATGAAATTGTCATTAATATAGAACCCTGTATGGAAGAACACAGGCTACTTAACAATTTTCAATACGAGCAAATGAAATTGCTAGCAAAATCTTGTCTAACATATATGTTCTCATCTAATTGAAGTTTTATCAAAATAACTTAAAATTAATACCATTGCAGTATTGTTCTTTCACTATGTGAAAAACAAAGAGGTCACTAATTGTTTTTATATTGTCAATTATTACCATTTCAATAGATTCACCCTCAGATTTGATTTTTAGATTAATCGAACAATAACAGAATTTCTAAAAAAGCATTTTTAAAGGTATTCTTTTGCTATTCATATAAAATTAATGCTTATTACTGACTAATTTCACTATTTTCAAGATAGATTTATTTCACATCAACTTTTGATATAAAATGTTGAATTGCTTAGCAGAATAATTAGCTTTTTATTGGCAGTTTTTGTGATTGCTAAACAAAAGCATATTGTTGTAATTGTTGACCATATATGAGTGTAAAGTACAAAAGATAAGAAAGCTTTATAATTCTGTGAATGAACCATTGTGATTTTCTTTAATTAGATTTAATTTAATTTGTCATTAAACATATCAGATTTTGATAAATGAAATCAACTTGCCGTTTACAGCTTTGGTTAAGGTTCTTGACACTGTCATCTGTATAAAAATATCTCTAACATTTTATTATAATATTTTAAACAAGGCCACCTTGCACACATATTATAGTTGTTAAACCTATTATTAGTATTTTTTTGTGCATAAATAAATATTTGTTCCAGGTACAAAGATGCAGAAGTCATATTGGGCACAAATATGGATCATGTTGCTTCAGAGTTTGGTGATCAAGCTCCATACGCACTACAGCTCCTGGCCAAGATTTATATCACATCAGATAGAAAAAGCAAGGCAGCAGATGCACACCGCAAAGCACTATCATTAAATCCATTCATGTGGAAATCGTTTTCACAACTATGTAACATGGGCGAGAAAGTGGAGCCACACCTAGTGTTCCATCATAGTAACACCGATTTCTCATTCGGTGTATCAACTTTAGTGAATCTAGTCAGCAACTCGGAAAATATATCCTTTGTTAATAGCAACATTCCTAATAATACCAGCGTGAATGCTATTGTAACCCCAAATAATGTGTCATCTAAAACACCTATGACAATGTCCACAACCATCACTCCGGAGCCCCAGGCTCCAGTTAAACGCATGCACAGTGTGTTCAGCGGAATGGCACCTATACCATTCTCACCATCGTTTGGTATGTTACCGATGGATGAATCTCCCGTTCTATATACACCGACGTTAACAGACTCAAATGAGCAGAAAGCTTTACCTAAGATAGTTAATTCACTGCGAGTTCAAATGGGCCAGCTGAAGGACGCCGTGTTCAGCCCCGCGCCGCGCTGCACGCTCGGCCCCGCGCCGCGGCGCTCCTCCAGACTGTTCAGCAATAATAATAGTAGCTACTCTGTTAAGGAAAATAATAAGTCACCAAGTAGAAAATTTGTAGCACCTAAAAGCCCTTCCAGAAAAAGCAAACAGAGAACAGCTAAAAATATTAAGGCGAATCCGGTGGAAACCATTGAAAGACCTAAAAGTATAGAGACGGTAACACCAACTATTACACCAAAGAACTCCAATGCCGTAGCTTTGTTAAATTTATTAAAAGATATGGGTGAGGCTTACAAATCTCTGTTGTTCTTAGATTGTAAATATGCTATAAAATTATTCCAAGAGATACCGAGCAAACAGCTAGCGTCGCCCTGGGTGCAGACGATGATAGCTCGGGCTCATTACGAGTTAGCTCAATATGAAATGGCCGCTAAGGTGTTCGCAGAGATACGGAAACAGCATCCGAACCGTACGGAGGGAATGGACATATATAGCACCTGTTTATGGCATCTACAACGTGAGGCTCAATTATCCGCTTTAGCACAAGAACTTGTAGAATTAGACAGAAACGACTCGATCGCCTGGCTGGCCGCCGGCAACTGCTTTTCTCTACACAAAGAGCGCGAGACTGCGTTGAAATTCTTTAAAAGAGCTGTACAGATAAACCCGGAGGCGGCGTACGCTCACGCCTTGCTGGGACACGAGTACGCGGCGGCCGAGGAGACGGACAAGGCCCTCACGAGTTTCAGGACCGCGGTGAGCCTCGATCCTCGCAACTACGTGGCGTGGTTCGGCATTGCTACAGTGTACGCCCGCCAGGAGAGATGGAAGGCATCCGAGGTGCATATACGACGAGCACTCACTATACATCCGCACTCGGGCGTACTCAGATGTCAGTTGGGAGTGGCACAAGCCGCTTTGGGTAAAATGGACCGAGCACTCGGTACTTTAGAACGAGCCGTCGCCTTGGACACGGAGAACCCGCTGTGTCGGTTCCATCGGGCGTCCGTCCTATTACGCGCGGGCAGGCCGGAGGATGCAATAGAGGATTTGTCTCATCTGAAGAACATTGCACCGAGAGAGTCGTTAGTTTATTATTTACTCGGCAAAGCTTACAGTAAAATAGGCAACCCCCATATGGCTTTGATGCACTTCAGCTGGGCGACAGATTTGGACCCCAAAGGCACGGGCGGCCATATCAAGGAAGGCTTCGACCCCTCCAAACAGGAGGACACGCCGGAGAGAGCGAACTAAGTAGAGTTATAGACGATCGCGGGTCTGGGTCATTCAAAATTCGCTTGCGGAAGGCGACGGAGTCAAATTTGACTGATGATGTATATAATTTCGTTCACCTATCGAATTCTTGACTGACAGCAAACTCTTCCAAATGTTACATTATAGATTTTGATAGGTGCAAACTGGCGTTGGGTCAGTGTAGTACTAAGGATGTATGTGGATTTGTTTATATAGAGTAAGATGTGGATATTCCTATGTTGTTCTAGTATATATCTTGTATAGCTAACTATTAAAATGGTAAATGATTGAATGTGAAACTTAGAAGCCATTGATATGCCCAAAAACGCGAGAACGATCTCAATGGGGAGTTTGAATTTAATATGTAAATGATATTTATCCTAATATTAAATCATTGATGTAATAATTTTTTTATGCCATACAAAATTTATAATGCTAAATATTATGTTCTTGGATCATTTTTAACAATATACAAAATATGTACACTAAATTGAGGAAGTGAATTCCATCGGTAGTTTAGCCGCTGGCGGTGTTAACTGGGGGACTTTCAATCATGTAAACGATTTCTTAAAGTTAGCTTTTGAAGGATCTATTAATAGAACTTTTGCGATATGGCGTATATTTTCCTCAATATAGTTATTCAGTAAATGTGTTAGATATAGATATGCAAAATTACCAGCACTGATTGAGTGTGATATGGCATGAAGTAAGACTTAGTATATAAATGTAATTATTTTCGTGTCGTTTTGAATGTACAAACAAATTAACTAAAGCACCACTCGTCTGTTTAAATCACCAATGAACTGCTAGCTCTGGGACATGTTTAGACACAACTATATGTGAACTTATAAAAATCATTCTACATTGCAAATTGTTGTTTTATTTATATGTTTGTGCTGTCAATTTTCCAATAGAAATCATTCAAATTTCATTTAGTAGAAGATGCAAAAAACATACAAAGTAATGGGCTTTGAAATCTTGACTCTTTCATTTTTTAGTCTTTCTCTAGTTTATCAAACTCTGTCAATAATAAAGTTTTTGTAATGTTCTTCAGTTCTGAGACTGAATTGCACTTGCGGCATTTTATTACTAACTGGACACTTATCCATTAAACTCATAATTATCTTTTGTTTGAAAATCCAGCTCTGATAAAACAGTTTAAAAAAAAAAATTCAAAAAATTTGCTTCAAACTTTATAACATTGTATTTGTTGTACAACATTTATACCTGGAAGTTTAAGAAAATAAACACTTAATTTCACTTAAATCTAGGAATACTTTTGCAATATTGAATTCAAGGCTTTCCGCAATGTTGGATCGTTGAGGAATTTGTTCTGTACATCTTGTGTGACGGGGGCGGGGGCAGGGGCGGGGACGGTGGGGGGCGTGGGGGCGGGGGCTGGGGAGGAATCCTTTGGCGGCAAAACTTTCTTTTCATTCAAAATGCTCAGAATCCTCTGTTGCAATTCATTTTGCGCTTTACTACTGGTCGTTGTACTCAATGGTTCGCCCAATTCGATTTTGATCTGATGTTCTTTACGGTCCTGCAAGATGTGAAATTTTTGTTACTCTCCGATACATTTAAGGCCATTACATTATAGAATATTCCAAATATCTTGGTGGCTAACAAAGTAAGTCGCTGTGAAGAACACAATTTTAAGTGTAGCGGAGCATAAACTGCACTCCCCAGTTCACATATGACCTTGAGCCGCAAAGATATTTGTAAAGACATCACAATAAAAATACTGAATTGTCCATGGGTTAAGTTGAAAAAGCAAGCCAGAAATGAAGATTCTCTAGGATCTTATACAAAGTGGCACAGAGAAAATTTAACTAGGATTACAATGAATAGTGTAGCCGACCTGCAGGTACTCGATGACCTTGTCGTACTGCAGCACGGTGAGGCTGCGACCGTCAGCGAGCTGGCCCAGCAGCGCGTACACCGCCTCCCGCCCGGAGGTGCCCCCCTGCTGCACCTCCTGGAAGTTGCGCGAGAGCAGCTGCAGCGCATCCTCCAGCGGCATGTTGCGGTGCTCTAACACCATACATATATATAAATAAGACGTTCCTGTTTGACTTCACCCTTATCAAATTGTAAAAACTAATTTACCGTTTATACTCTGTCAAACTTTGATTTGTGAATGTAATTTAAATGACAATGAAGCCCTTTGCTATTGGCAATTACCGTAACTATGGCAACCTTGCTTTTTTGCTGCTATTGTCTTGTAGTTTTTGTTACTTTCTCGCTTGACATGTTTCCCAAATTGTTTACCTCCTAGATTAAATGGCATGACAATATGTAGCATATAGCATGTCATATGTGTAGGGCTTTTTCTTAAAAAAGAAAGATTTAGAAATTCGCTGTGATGGCTAACATAATACATAGCAAAGAAGTGAGTGTTTACGCTTTATAATATTAGTAACTTATGCGTTCTTCCAAACAGTAACAGAAGTTTAACACACCTTGTGGTAATCCATGTAAAAATGTCAATGTCAAAGATTTATTTTCCTCATTCTGTGGCATCACAAGGATCGCGTAGAGACAGCCGCGTGATGCGATGTTGCCCAGCACTTTTCCGATAGGTACATCCTCCATGGGAAATAGCAGGTCCACCACAATTCCTAGACGTTTTAGTCTACTCTCTATGTATTCAGCATATTCCCTACAAAAGAACATTGATAAATCATCAAACATAAATAGAAAATTTACACATGAGATAAAAAAAAATAATTTTATACACAAAATACTTACGTTAATGCTTTCGAGACAACAATAATCTCACAATCATTCCGTTCTGTGATGGGTAGACTCCTAGGATAGTCTGTTTGGGGATAGCGCTCGAAGTTGCTTCTCTCCGGCCATTCACTACCTATTAATTAAAACCTATACATAACTGTCCAGATATCTGTCTTGTGATTACTCTGGAAACTGTTTAAATGTTTACAAATTGTCACTTTTCAATACTAAAGTTGGTGATATTGAATTTTGAAAGTACAAAATTTTCATACTACATACTGAATCACAACTGATGGGCAACTATGTCCAAAGTCCATATATTGTTAATTAGCTTTCGGCCGCGACGCCGCCAGCGTGAAATAAAATAAAATAAAGTGCCTAAGTTTTCTTCCAGACTATGCTACATCTATACCAAATTTCATTGAAATCCATTCAGCAGTTTAAGCTACAAACTCTAACATGCATTCAACCAAACTTTCACATTAGTACTTACCTCTAGGATTAACTGGTGTTCGGTCCCGGTAATTAGCGCCACCGCGTCCCCTGCCCCTCCCCCGCTGTACGCCACGACCGCGCATTCCCCCTCTCGGCTCACGGGGCTCTCGAGGTTCACGTAACTCACGTGGTTCACGTAACTCACGAGGCTCACGTAACTCACGAGGTTCACGTGGCTCATGAGGTTCATTCGCCTCATAACCTTCTCCATACCCTTTACCATAACCTTCATCAGTCTCTTCCTCTCTGTAATCTTTTATTTTAAAATCATCTATCAAAATTTATTTTAAACTTGCTGAACACATGTGTTGCATATCCAAAGCCAAAGTTATAAACAAATGGTTAATTTAAAAATAAAATAGTTAATGTACATAATGCAAGCATTTATGCCTTTATTTTCTAGCATACCAAATTATCATGAATATGTGTTGATTGGTACAAGAAATGCACCTTTGCCAATGTTAATTGTTTATATTGTGTGAGATGTGGGAAAAGATAGACAAGTGGTGTATAGACTGGTTCATTTTCAAATACCTGTATTTCTTTAGACTGTATAAGTAATAATTGAAGTGAGTTTTCATTAACTAATAGTTTGAGTGAGTGTTTGTGCAAAAAACATACAAAAAGAGGTCTTATGTGAATTATTTTACCTGTATTTGGTTGTCTCTGATCTCCAAAGTTGAAGTTGGATTGCTCATCATTTCCTTCAGTAGTAAAGTTGTCATTTGAAGGTACTGGTTCTGCATTTGTTACTGGAGTATAATCTATGTCCCGTCTACATGAAAAGATATATAGCTTGTTATTTATACTATATCTATACTAACATTATAGAAAAGATTTTGTTATTAGTAATGGTTTAGTACAAGAAAAACTCAATAATTATTGAATCCATTGTAAAAGCTTGAATAGAAGTTGCTATTTAAAGTTTTGTTCAAAAGTTTTAAGGGCCAAATTCAAGTAAGATGGTTGACTCAAAGAGTAATTAATGAATATTTAATCTTAGATTAAAATTGTATGTAACATTGTGTTTGCCTTATCTGACCAATTTACATTTACCAAAATAAATAAAAAGTGTACCTTTGTCTATCAGTTACTGCTGTTCTGACACATAAAGATTTTCCTTGAAATATACTACCGTCCGCCTTAGCAATAGCTTCTTGAGCACTGGATTCATTTTCAAATTGTACAAACCCAAATGATCTGTTATAAATCAGGCCAGTAATTTGTCCAAATGGTGCAAAATGCTCGTATAATTCTTCTAAAGTAGCTCTCTCGGTTATCCCACCGACGTAAATTCGAAGATGAGCTGTAGCTCTATTCTTCATAGCTTGTTTGTCCACAGTTAATTTATCTGAAATTGTATATAAGAAATACATCATAAGATATTACATTACTAATTGAAAGTGATATCAAATGTTTACCAGAATAACTCTAACTCACCTTGAATAGACATTTTAATGCTTTTTGATTACACGGTTTGGCTAAACCAAATTATAAACAATATTAAAATGATCAAATTCAATACAATCTTGATTGACGCTTGAGCTTGATGTTTGACATTAACATAACTGATATGACAACTGACACTTAACTTAACTTGATCAAAGAGCATGTAGAACTTGTGCTTCATTTTAAGTTGGTAGAATGGAATAGCTAAATAAATAACGTGTTTTATTGGCCAATTTACTGTTACTGGTAACTAATCATAATTTTTTAAACATTAATAGTTTAAATTGCAAAGGGTTTACATTTATTTCCATCATTTCTTTTTTTAACATAAAATATAAGTATGCTTCTTTATTACGTTGCTCTTTGACAATAAGCGTCATAATTTGAAATCGCTATGGATTCAAGTTCAAGTAAAGCGAAATAAATATGTTCCTAATATCTAAGAGAGGCTATAGGATAGGGGAGTTTAATTAGACATTATGTTAATGTATAATAAAGTTTTAATTGTAATATATAACAAAAAAAATTTTGCGCAAAAAAATTAAAACCTAATTTTCTTCTAATTTAATAAGTTTGAATTATCTTCCTCGTATACTGCGAAATTTTTATGTAAGTAAACATAAATTTATATTTAATTCAATAATATATAGCAAATAAATACGCAGGAAGTTCTTTTTTAATTATTAGCCCTTTTAATAACCTTTAATAATTTTGTTACACAATGCTTCTATAAACGCATTATCTAATAAATATTTATTCATTTAATGATAAGCTGTCATTAAGGTTACTGTCATAAATAACTATACATTCCTAAATATATTATTATTTTAAAATTGGATAATATTATTTACTTTAGAAATATATTTTCGAATATTAAGAAAAACCTAACCTCACTTTTTGTTTTAGATTTCTGATGGTCTTTAGTAAGTTGTTTGCTAAAGGTTACAATTATGTTCAAGTAGCATTTGGCGGGAAAAACTTATTTTATACTAACGTGTTATTATCTATAAGTATTTCTGCAGTAGGGGATTTATTGGAACAAAGTTACCAAATTTACGGCGAGAATGTTAATTACGATTTTCATAGAACCTCCCAAATGGCAATTACTGGATGTACAGCCGGTGTTATTTGCCATCACTGGTATATTTTTCTTGATAAAGTGATAATTGGAAAATCTCTTGAAATGGTTATTAAAAAACTTTTGCTAGATCAATTTATATGTTCGCCTTTGATTATTCTATCTTTCTTTGCTACTGTAGCTATATTGGAGGAGAATCCATTAGATAATTTTACTCATGAAGTGCAATCAAAATTTTGGATTTTATACAAAGCGGAATGGTTCGTTTGGCCACCTGCTCAAATTATTAATTTTTATTTTTTACCAACAAAATACAGAGTTTTATATGATAGTACGATATCACTTGGCTATGATGTATATACTTCACATATTAAACACAAAATAAAATCTCATTCAGAAAAATGATGAATTTTTTGGAAAAACTGTAAAAAAATTTTTGATATTAAAATTACCAGTGAATAAATTGTTACACGAAATATGCCTTCGTTTTAATGTATTTATTTGAGATTATCTTTTCAGATTGCATAATATGCAACAACTGGGTGTAACATGGAGGAAACTGGCTTCAAATCTTCGAAGATCACAGCCTGTGTCATATTTCAAGAGAACAGTAAAAGTAGCTTTTAGTGACAAATATTTATTTTACACTAATGTAACAATATCTGTAAGCTTATCATCAGTTGGTGATTTATTACAACAATCATATGAAATATATACCAAAGAGCAAAATAATTATGATTTTAAAAGGACCATGCATATGGCATTTTCTGGTGCCGCAGTGGGTGTTTTATGTCACCATTGGTATAAAATATTAGACAAGATAATAATAGGTAAAACAACAGATATGGTTATTAAAAAACTTTTGCTAGATCAATTTATATGTTCGCCTTTGATTATTCTATCTTTCTTTGCTACTGTAGCTATATTGGAGGAGAATCCATTAGATAATTTTACTCATGAAGTGCAATCAAAATTTTGGATTTTATACAAAGCGGAATGGTTCGTTTGGCCACCTGCTCAAATTATTAATTTTTATTTTTTACCAACAAAATACAGAGTTTTATATGATAGTACGATATCACTTGGCTATGATGTATATACTTCACATATTAAACACAAAATAAAATCTCATTCAGAAAAATGATGAATTTTTTGGAAAAACTTTGTAAAAAAAATTTTTGATATTAAAATTACCAGTGAATAAATTGTTACACGAAATATGCCTTCGTTTTAATGTATTTATTTGAGATTATCTTTTCAGATTGCATAATATGCAACAACTGGGTGTAACATGGAGGAAACTGGCTTCAAATCTTCGAAGATCACAGCCTGTGTCATATTTCAAGAGAACAGTAAAAGTAGCTTTTAGTGACAAATATTTATTTTACACTAATGTAACAATATCTGTAAGCTTATCATCAGTTGGTGATTTATTACAACAATCATATGAAATATATACCAAAGAGCAAAATAATTATGATTTTAAAAGGACCATGCATATGGCATTTTCTGGTGCAGCAGTGGGTGTTTTATGTCACCATTGGTATAAAATATTAGACAAGATAATAATAGGTAAAACAACAGATATGGTTATTAAAAAATTACTGTTAGATCAGTTAATATTTTCACCAATCATGATAACTACATTCTTTGGTAGTGTTGCCATATTTGAAGATGATCCGTTAGAGAATTTTAAAGAAGAAGTCAAAGATAAATTTATAACATTATATAGAGCTGAATGGATGGTCTGGCCGCCGGCGCAACTTATTAATTTCTATTTCCTGCCGACCCGATTTAGAGTATTGTATGATAATACAATATCATTAGGATATGATGTGTATACCTCGCAGGTAAAGCATAGTAAACCATTAAAATCTGTTCCAATTGATTTAAAAACAAAGGAAATACATTGATACATTTAAAACAAAGAAATAGTCTTAAAATAATAGTCAAATGTACACAATTACAATCAATTACAGTGTGTTTTGTTTTATAATTGTAGAATTTGGATAAATTCCAATTAGAATTTATTGACATGTAATAAAGCTATGCTGTGATAAATGTAACATTTCATATTGTAATATAATAGACTATGGTGCTATACTTAATAAAAAATAATTTATTACTGTTAAACTTTTTTAATTAACCCGCTTCAGTTTGGAGTTAGAAATGGTTCATCGACTGGAGAGTTCCTTTTAGATTTTATATTGTTGATAACATTGCGGATAATGTTATCATGGAATATTCTATCTGGATATGATTCTTGAGTGCTTTTCTGTTTATTCAGAAACGAAGATACCCTGCTAATGTTGGGTGTGCCGTGGTTGGAACGAAACGATCTACCTCTACTCTCTCTAAGACTGAGAAGAGAGGAGAGGAGTTTGTCTAGCGCCTCAATATCGTTAGCATTACCGCTCTCTTTTATCGTATGTAATGGCGTGCTCATACCGGAATTAATCATACTCGATCGGAATGAGCCGTTTCGTGCTTGTAGACCGATAGTACGAGAAACCTGTAAAAAATGTTAATACATGAAATAATTATGGAGACTCGTATTTTCAGGGATCTTTGTACGTAACACACAAAGATCGATAACATTTTTACGGTAGAGCTGGTGTTTACTGTTAGATAGGTATGTGAACATTTCTTCTCCGTTTACGTTTTGTCTTGTAAATACATTTCTTTGGGTATATGCAATTTGAATAATAATTGTATTATGTTAAAACATTTTTGTTTATTATTATAATAAATTATAATTATTGTAAATTAAGATATAAGAAGAAAATGAGAAGTTATGGAAGGAGTTGGGCGATTAAAAACAGGTGGTTCCCACCACTCGCATTTTAGAATGTGCTCTAGAGTCTAGAGTACAAAAAGGTTAGGAACCCCTGGTCTAGACCAAAATACATACGTCTTTTATTTGGCTAAATGTTTATAAAAAAAAATACCTCATCTGCATTATGGCTTTGATAACTCATCCGCTTTACTTTCCTATAAGTGTCGTCGTCCAAGGCTTCTCTTACAGCTGCCTCTAGTTTTTCTTTAACCTCAGCGTCAGCGGTGTCGTTGAGATCTTCGAGAACCAACCTGACAATGTTATTTAATGAATCAACATAGTATCAAGATGTATAAAGATTTGAATGTTACTTCTCAATCTTTTTTCACTAAGGGAATTCCTTAGTGTACATTTAGAAATATACAACTAAGAAATCTAGCAATAGGGGTTTATCGAAATCAGTAAAATGTTGAAAGAGTACACTAGAAAAATCGGACATCACCATTAACAAATGTTTTTAAAATGTGTTAAGTTTTCGTGACGTCAGTCCCAATTCCTCATTTCGTGAGTTCTTTTAGAATTGAAAAGGTAAACATACGAATACGATTACTGTTATCGGTCAAATACGTTAATGTAACAAATTTGTGTAATTGAAGTGTTAATTTACTCTACACGTTCTTCGTCTTCGGCTTGTAGATTAGCTCTGTTAGCGTCGCGCGCTACTTTGATGTCTTGCTGCCAGAAGCGTCGCAGATCAGGTGTAGACGTATAAGGAGCCGCTACCTCTTTGATCTTCAGGAACATAATCGCGGTTATAAATATACATATAACATTCACGATAGTAAGACAGCAGCTAACAATACCTGGAAACAATTTTAGTATATCTATACATATAATAAAATTGGAGTGTCTGTTTGTAATATCAAAATCTAGATTTCGGGAAGATGATGTATTTGCGTTGCTGATAACGAAAATCGCATTTAAAATTTTTTGTATGTCTGTCTGTCCGCAAGCCGCGTTTGTCCGGGTAATCTTAGAAACGGCCGGGCCGATGTCGACCGGACTTTGACTGAAGGGTAACTGACATAGACGGACATATTATAGGCTACTATTTTATTTTAATTTTGCGTGGACGAAGTCGCGAGCAACAGCTAGTCACCTGTATATCTAAACTTAAAGCACATTGTCACATTTCGTAGAAAGCAAACGCTACTTAGAAGTAAATTTCATGAATGTTAAATCTAAATTCTAAAGGACACGATATTAAATAATTAGCATTCATACACTTACCGTTAACAGCAAATTCTATAGGGATATAATCGTGATATAGCGGCACGTACGACGAATTGCCGTAATACGGCTCTCCCTTTATGTGGGGTATTTTCGTATTAGGATATAATAACCAAATACATGCCAGCGCCCAGAACAATCCCTGGATATAATGAAAAATTGTTTCACATACTTTAATGCTCGATATATCGATATATGACAAATTCAGGATCAATGCAAGTCAGAAAAATATCGAAAAGGATATAGACCATTTTTGAAGATATGAGTTCCAATTTCATTGGAGTTCTATGATGTATATTTCTTTCTCAAATATTACATGTTGAGATATCTGTTGTTAGACATTTGCGTGCACATAAACAACGTCGTTGTATGTATCTAATTTTTGTTAAAATTGATAAAACCCTTGAAAATTTGGTCTTGTTTTATAATTAATAATAATAATAATAATAATCATTTAATCTATTCAGAACACTACAGCACTTACAAAAATTAAAACACACGGAAAATAACAAATATAAATTTAAAATTATACCAATTATAACTAAAAGTAAAAACATGCAAAAATAAGTAAATCACGTCAAAATAAATAAATAAACGAAATGAGGGCTGAACTCTGTAAGTGTTGCAATGCAGAACAGATAGGGCCTTTGCTCAGCTATGTGTTTACTACACCTGGTGGTAATAAACGCTGATATTCTGCAAATGCCTTTGCGTCCTTCGCACGTCAGTAACAGCAGTTGGTAATTGGAGAAGAAATTTTACACCATGTGTTACATTTTAAATTTGATAAGCAGGCTAATGTTACTAGGGTATGTTTCGCTAGTACGAGTAATTACGAGTATATCTCTAAGTACTGTAGCAACAAAAACGTGTTAAATAATTAAAACAATATAATCGATAAGAGTAAAGAATGAAATTATATTTATCTTCATATAGCTGAAGAAAGCCATAATTAGTTTTTTAAGATAATTTACAAACTGCTTTTATGTTATTTGGCCTTGTACCGATTTGAGGTTATCATTGATTTGATTAACAAAGATTTTTTTTGTGTGAAACGGAACGTGTGTATTAATATTATTATAAAATCGCGTAACAGAACAGAACAGAATTCAAATTGACTTACACAATTAACAACAGGCGGTAACAGAGAAGCGGAAATAGCAATGCCGATGAGTGGTCCAGCACTTCCTTGTAGTAGAGCTAATGCCACGCCTGTGCCAGATGTTAGTGCCCACAGGACACCCATCCATAGAGACCTCACGTTACCACTGGAAAATGTATAGATCTCAGATAATGCTGTCGCATTTAATTTGCTGTCATTATCATCAATAACTCGCGAAGATTTGCTGAGAAGAGAGAGAGAGAGAAATCGCAAAAGAAAGCCATAATTATTCCATTAAACAATGTATCATTGTCCCTCTCTACTCAGCTCTTTCTTCTCGCTCATGTAACGAAAACTTAACCTGATATTAAAAAACGAATAGAAGCAAATAGTCAGTAATCACCGTGATTTCATTTCTTCTGTAGGCCAGTCTCCGAACCCCCAAGGCATTTCAGTTGTCCCAAGAATCAGGCCAAATATAAATCCAAATAATAAAGACACAAGCATTCCGAGTACCAAGCTCTCGAAGCCGCTTCTGACCAGGCTGCGGTCAGCTATGATGGTGCCAAAGGTGATTGACATGACAGGCCCCATGAGAGGTGATACCAACATCGCTGCCACGATGTTAGACGCATTGTTTTCCACTAAACCGAGTGCTGCAAGAGAACTGGAAAACAGTGACAACCTAATTAAAGATGGGATGAATATGTGGAAAGTGAAGGATAATCAGAAATCGGTTTTAAGAAATAAATTTGTAAATTTAAAAAGTTTTAAAGGTTGTATAGTCATAAATAAATTTGTTATTGTCTACAAAGTTCCTAAAACATAAAAGAAACACGTAACTTACTGTAGAGCATCGTTTAACATTCATTTAGTGAACACGATCTTCATTCTTTTAACAGTGGGTGAAAATTAAAAAAAGAATAGTTTCTTATTTTTAGAAGCGAGAGCGCGAGAGGTCAAGGCCACTCTAAGCTCGTCAAGACGCGCAATTAAGTTTATACAACGCTTAAGGGTAAGGCTATCGTTTACTTAACTTGTAAACCTTCGGAATTTTCCACTGATCGATAAACTCTCTACTACGCTAAGAAAAAGTAGAGTAACTTTAAATTTTCATGAATTTGTCAAGTCAAAACTCATATTCTATTGCATGTTAATCCTATCTATTTACATACATAATTATGTATCGAGGTATTACCAGATAAGTACTAGTGAACCTCTAATTCCATTACAACATTGTCATAACTCTAGTTATTTAATCTTATGTCTACGTGATAGAAGCAAAAGCAAATAATTAAAACTAAATCAACTGTGATTAGGTAAAACGCACTCAATTCCTATAGATTCATGGTTTATAATTCACCGTCTACTATTTGGTGTGTTACTTACTCAGCTGTAACGATTAAAGTTAGATAATCGAAGGACAGCTCTCCGCCACCGCGCACGCCATCTACCACTTGTTTTACCGTCAGCTTTGATCGGATGGACTCCACGAAGTTGCGCCAACGCTGCGCCTCTTCGTTTTTACGCCTGTTATTTGACGAACATTATTTGAATGTCGTGATTAAAATCCTTAACAGTTAAAAACTAGCTGTTCGCGTGCGGATTCATCCGCATGAAATTATAAAAACTTTATTTTATTGTTTACATTTGTCAAATTATCAATAGCAAATGACAATAGTCAAAACGACATGACATGACAAACCTTAGCAATCTCTCTTTCTTGATGTTGGCAGCAACTTATGGTCTCTTTCCCACGTTAGGGTTTTTATCCAAAATATTTCCCCCTAAGTTTAATGGCGTGAAAATATATAGCCTAAAGCATGACGTAAGTGTAGGGCTTTTTATTAAAAAAAGAATTATTAAAAAGATAGCTGTAATTGCTGAGATCTTAGGCAACAAAGAAGTGAGTGTTTACGCTTTATTATAATAGTATAGATAGTATAGATACTTACAATAGAGCTTCATCGTCTTGGTCTTCTACAGCAACGGCAGAATGCACCACGTTGCACGGCAAAACACTAGAGTATAAATTGATTAGTATATTTTTTTTAAAACGATGTGCAACCATAGGGGCGCCATTCGAGGCTAGTTTTAGGGGGATAAAGTGCAAAGTAATGATTATACCTATTTTAAATTTCTATCTCTACTAATATTATACAGAGGAAAGATTTGTATTTTTGTATATTTTTAAATATTTCAAACACTACGAGGCCGATATCATCGTTATTAGAAAGCTACGTTATCGCTGAGTAACATAGGCTATATTTTTAAATTTAACGTGGACGAAGTCGCACGCAACAGCTAGTATTCTATAAAGCGACTCACTGGCGACGCCCTTGTGTGCAGACAAAAGCGATAATTATTGACAATTTTCACTAAACTTAAAATTATTCCGTGTTATTTCTTTATCACATTCTATCAATGAGGATCTATTTACTTGACGATGGACTTGCATCGCACACCAATCCCTAGTTTGGTGAGGCAGTGCAACATCGTCTCACACGCATCTCCAGTCGGCAAAGGGAACGTAATTTGAAAATAATTCTCCATCTTGTCACTCTTCCACACCGCATGTTCGACATGTAGTTTTCTTAGCAGTTCTTGTAAAATCTGTAATTATTTTGTAGGTATGTATTATGTAAGCACTTTCTATATAATATTCAATAACAACTTGGTAAAGAATATTAGTACAGGTGGTCAAATTCTACAAAATAAACAAGCCGGTTACATGTTTAAAAACACGTGAAATTTCATATAGTCAACATAGGTTTTATCAAGAAATCTGATTAGGGTAGCTGAAAACCTTTAGATCTAAGTCTAAAAGGTATTCTTTAAGAATATTATCCTGGCAAACTTCATCAAAATCCGTTCAGCCGTTTAGGCTACACAGTCTAACAAACATACATCCATCCATCTAAACTTTTGCATTTATAATATTAGTACGATTGGACGTTATTAGTAAAATTAATTAATATCTAATCTAATAATGTGACAATCAATTTAAACTTACGCTTTCCATTGTAATGTATTCATCATCTATTGTAATATATTCCAAAGATGAACTGAATCCTTCATTATAATAATTTGGTGTCAGATGTATTGGTATGCTTCGAGATTTTTTATGCCTCAGTTCAACTTGTAGTTGATATTGTTTGTAAGAAGAATCATCTATGGACACGATATCTTTTGGTTGACCGAACTTTATGATGTGTTCGTAGTTACTGGAAGGAATACAGATTATAAAAATAACTCCAGACGGCATGATGAAGATGGTTTGCAGTAGACCTATAGACTGATAGACCAGTAGACCGGTAGACAAATGGTACGCTGAGAATTACAAATGTTATGAGGGGTTAAATTATGTGCGGCATTGATAATGTTTCATAAATAACATTTAATTTAATTAGTTGTTTCGAACATGGGTGTTATAATAATTATTATGATAGTCTTAATTACTTACAACTTCCTCAAGTACGCTCATTGATAGGGATATGTTTTGAATTAACACGCTCTCTGCGTAACAGGCCGATATCGGCCTGACGCGGTACTTAAGCTGGTGCAGACGAAGAAAACTATGTCCCTCTCGCTAGTGTGAAACGATTATCTCAGGTGTTACATTACATAAAATGTATGCATTATGTTTCCACAAAGTTATAGCAATTTAATCTATCCTAGTGCTGGTGCGTCTAGAAAGACCTGCCACGCATTGGCAGAAATATCATTGGGGGCGCATTTTGGCCAGCCGCCGCACCAAATGAAGAATTATGATTTTACTTGCCGCAGTAAACGTGTTAAATGCATTTTAAACTTCTTAAATATGTTCTTTTAATTGCATTGCTGTTTAGAATAATGGTACGGTATTTGAAATTTGATTGATAAACAAGAATAGTCATAAATCTTACGTAGTTACATTTGACAGGACTTTCATACGTACGTAATTTAAAGAGTAATTACAATGCATTTACAAGATTCTATTCCGCGCCTTAATTGTTAATATATTGGACTAAATATAGTTTGGTTACGTGTTTTACGGATTCAATTTAGCTGGATTATTTCCAACACGTGGCGACCGCCGTATTACTTCGGTTGACAAGTCACGTGGTCGAACATTTCGCAGGAAATTGTACACGTGACTTTCTTTATTGATAAAACAAATGAATATTAATTATTTAGTTTCGTAAGTAACTAACTAATTGCGGGTTTAGAGGAAGGGAAATATTGAGTGGGGTAATATGAGTTGTGTACTTGTAAAAACCTTTTCAATCTGTATGAGATATTTTTTGGGAATTAAGACTTACAATTCGTTATTACTTTTAAGGTAGCGTATATTGAATATGTTTCATTCGCATCCTTCCCTTGAGTGTCATAAGAATTGTCGTTACTGGATATCTAAATTAAATATTTCGTGGTAAATGTATATATTTAAATATTTCTGCAAATCAACGAGTCAACAAAGGCCTCCCTAGAGTATTATAATCGGATTTGTGGTAGAGGGAACACGATACCGCTCGGATGGGATTTACGTTCTGACCCATTTCCACCATAATATATCTTGTTGCGGTGTGCATATCTATTTCTGGACTAAGCTTTTATGATATAAAAAATTCTAAAAGCATACGTCACAATATTAAAATACAAATGTATAAATTATCATACTAAAATAAACCAAAATTACAGTCGCTTTAACAAACTAAGAGCATGAACACATGAAACTAAACTATCGCACAACTGTTTAGTTTCGCTTTAATTCCTATAAGCTTATATGGAAGTGGGCGCACTACTCGATTTATAGTTGTGAAACTAAACAGTTGATTGCGCTGCGAAGCTATCGACAATCGCAAAATAGTTGTTTGATAGTTTAGTAAAAGTGTGCGGCCGCTCAATATTCAAAAAGTGCAATCAGTCAAATTAAGAAATAATGCGGAATTTAAACAATTTTTAAATTTCTGTATTTCGTGGCCATGAAGTATAGTTAAATTCAATTATTCATGAACAGTTGCAAGCTCCAAGCAGTAAACATTGGAAAACTCAAACATTTGTTCAAATACAAGACAAAGAAAACTAAAAACTACAAAGAATGATTATGACGACATTCGAATAGCTGGCAACGTGAAATATAAATCTTACTAACTATTTCTTATAACTAATATAAATGAGAACGTTTAGATGGATGGATACTTGTAGCTCAACCGATCGGACTGCAATTTGACACAGATACAACTGTTACGAGCGTGAGGGATAGAGTTAAAACGCCTTGAAAATGTTTGCGCTAATTTATTCGCGACTTACAGAGACAGCGTTTCACAACACTCACACTGCTGTTTCTTAACACTTCACGACACACAAAATACAGGATCACTAACACAGAGCACTTTACAGAACACCACTGTAACTATAACACATGCACTTTCACTCCGCGGTCACTTAATCTTCTTCGAAATTCGCTCAGGACTTCTTCTTCGCAGTTCACTCTCCACCGTATCACCCCCCGAGTCACGACTGACTCCCCTTATATATCCTGAATTTCGATCTTCTTTTCGTTATTCATTTGTCATTTTATTCCAGAACTTTCTCGATAGTCCGAATTACATAAATTTCATAATGGAACATTCTCGAAGCCGTTACGAATATTCGAGACATCTTTTCACGAACGTCATTTTCGCTACTCGCGGCGATCGAACATTCTGGAAACAGCTCGATTATTCTTCGAATATGATTTTCGCTACTCATCAATAGATGACGTCGCGACACAACATAGTCTGAAAAACACACGGGCTACTAATAAAGTCGCGGGCGACATCAAGTCTAATACGATAAATATGTCTAAGTGGTAAGTTTTGATTGTTTGCGATAAACTTTAAATCGACTTTTTATACCAAAAGGTGTCATATAAGTTACCGGCCAACTATTATTGTAGGTATCTGGCCTCAACCCTAAAAATATGTGCAACAATATAAAGTTGTAGATAACAAATACCTTTATTGAACGGAGTCAAGAATAAATACAAAACAACTGAACTAACATCATCACACTTAATATTATAAATGCGAAAGTTTAGATGGATGGATGGATGTTTGTTAGAGTTTGTAGCCTAAACGGCTGAACGGATTTCGATGAATTTTTGGTATAGACATAGAGGATAGTCTGGAAGAACACATAGACTACTCACTTTTGTTTTTTTTAATTCAACGCGGACGGAGTCGCGGGCGAAAGCTAGTATTAAATAACATACTTGTAGCTATTTTTCATGTTGTACCTAGCATTAATTTTGATAAGTAAATATTACTACAAAGGCGGATTCGAATTTCGAATCCATGACCTGATTTTTACGTAACATAATTTTCCAGTCGAAATCACTGATGTATCATCATCGTCAACCTAAGGCTCTCAGAGCGTATCCGAAATTAGGGGTGACCTATGCCTTAGTCAATCACGTTGGCACACTGCGGGGTGGTTGACTTCACACATATCATTAAATTTCCTCGCCCTTATGTCCAATATGCATCACGATGTTTTCCTCGCCGCAAGAACGTCAACTATACATAACTTTCGAAAAACACATTGGCACTTGTTGGGATTCGAACCTGTAGATTGCAACTCAAGTGCTTAACCCCTGAGCCGTCACACTATTATAACGGGTACGGCATTGTTAATTTCTTCTCTATTTATAGATAGTTATTATGTTTAAAAATACGGTGCGTGGGATTTGCACAAACATTATTATCATCTGTTCTGTGGGCGTTAAAGAAATCTACAAACGTAATAACAAGGTGACGGTAATATAAATCCTGCTATACACCTTAAATTTCAGTTAAACTGTACAGGTAAAACTTACGTGTGTAGGTATTTATCTGTCAAACTGTAGTACAGTTCTGAGTTTTGCCTGCACAGAGTTTCCGTTAAAACTCAATGTGTGTAGCGAGCTATGCAATGTGTATGATATTGCCAAATTGATTGCCAAGTATGGTAGCTATAGTAACTATACTAATTTCTATAATAATGATTCTGGATTTTATTTATAAACTAAAACAAATGTGTCAATTGCTTTTGTATAAACCTCATAAGGTACCTGGTATGAGCATCTGAAAAATACGAACAGCCAAGACTTCTTAATAGTATTGATTATATGACATTTCCTCATATCAAATCAACAAAAGAGAGTTCGGTGTTTTACATTCTAAAAATTAGGCATGTGTTGTGGAAATCCCCTGGCTTTAATATAAAAACCTATGCCTATTTGCAAACAACACAACAATACTTTGTTAATAATGAAGTAAAATACGAGCTATAGAACACAAATATAGAGGAATCTTTCACGTGGATGTATTTAGCCGGCATCGAGGGCTCTTCGGAGCGGTCTTACGGCAAAACAAAACACGATGCGCGCAGCCGCAAAACGGACCCTTCTGTAGGGCAGCCGCCCGCCCTACAGTCGCGGCAGAGCAAGCCGCCCGCGCGCACGGCACGCTACTCCCCGCGCCCGCGATCAATACCCCCATATAACCTATAATTAATTAAACAAAACCCATCAATAATATCCCAAAGTGTTCACATTCTCCGTTATTACCCCGTGAGTGATATTCGCGATGCTCCGATCATTTCGTAAACACCATAAATAAAAAATAGTAAACACATGATGGTCAAACCTGGGTAACCCATGAGCTATTCCTGTCCCACCAGAATCGTATGTAATTTACAATGATTTTATGTTGTAACCGCTTTTTTAAGGTTACGTAAATGCTACAGCGGTATGGAGTTTGAAAATCGATACGTTAATTTTGATTTGTAACACTTTGAGGAATTATTTAGAATGATACATACGTATTTTGTGACAGGTTTCAATCATTTTCATATATTTATTATGGTATTTACAGGATACTTTATCGTTATGAATTACAACCGACTGACTTATTGACCGATATGATTACAATAATCTTTTTAACATATTGAAAATTCAATCCTTATTGTCCTTTGAATTATCCTTGTGATATAAAAAAAACTTACATAACCTTACTCTTACTGTGACGTAATTATCATAGGTAACCTGGCCATATCTGTTCTGTCAGTTTAAGTCCTTTATTATTGTTAGAATCTCTAAAATGGCCAAGAAATTTTATCAATGTTATTCAATGTTTATGAAGAACATTTCAATGTTATCCAAGTTTATAAACAAACGGACAATTTTTGACAACCCTTTATTAATGTATTGCAATCGTTTTATCCTCATAACAATAAAACATTTAATTTTCTTTTAATTCTTTTCTGATAACCATTGCAATTACATTTTTAACATAAAAATATATCTACATTTTAACCTAAAATAACCGTCAACTTGAGAAGGCTTGTCACGTAAGGATCGTCTAGCCAACGAATAGAATGCATTTAAATACAACATTAATATTAATATACCTCTTTTGCAATACTTGATGTGAATAACCTTAAATTTCCACACTCAAAAGATTTATTAAAAACATGTTATTATCTCCTTTTTATTTAAAGACAATTAGAGAGAAGAATAGAGTTTTCGCATTTTCTTCAGTTATGGAAATGCTAGTTAAAGGATCGCTGATAAAATGACTACCAGATATCGATAATTCGATTACAATTAGCAGATGTTTTGATTTTAACGTCCTATCAATAGACTTAATGGTTACTGAGCAATAAAGCGTCAGCTTTCCAGTTTCACATGTGAACTATAAAATTGACTTATTGAAGGTCGTGGCGTTGAGTTATTTTATGCGGCATTTCAAACCTTGAAGTTCTTTTGAATCGACTCAACATCATTACACATAAGAACAATTTTTTACTATTAATTTAAAGAAATCCCAGTAATTAAGTACAATAAATCAAAACTACATAACTCTTCTCGATATCGGTTTTTTTTAATATTCCTGAAGTCATAGAAAATATGATTTTCTTATGATCATTATCGAAATCATAAAGATAACTTGCTTTATCGATAACTGGTTGTTGCTCGCGACTTCGTCCGCGTGAAATTGAAAATAATAAAAACGTAGCCTATCTTACTCACAGATAAATTACATTTCTAACTGTGAAAGAACTTTTAAAATCGGCCCAGTAGTTTTTGAGTTAATTCAAGACATACGAACATACAAATCTTTCCTCTTTATAAGTTCAGTATAGATACATTAATAATTAATCTATTTAATTAACTAGGACTTACGCTATTACTCATTATAGTAATTAATTAATATGTATTATAATTACATAGATTAGCTTTAAGTTAAATTGCATACCATTAACTTGGTACGTTTATTCGCGTTCTAATATAATAATCTTAGGGCCTGTCCCACCACTGGCTGATAGAGGCTCAGATAGCTTAAAAATGACGTCACTGTCAGATAAAAGAACAAAATCCGATATTTCCATCATATTTTACACGTTGTATTGTTATCGGACAATTCACAATTTGCTGGGATAGGCCCTTAATATAACATAGTATACTAATAATTATATTAAATTACTCATACAGATGTACATACATACATTCAAATAAATACGATTCCCCGTACAATATAATCGCATTAATATAGAACTCCCCAGCGGAAACCGATACCATACAAGTTTCATACAATGATCAATACATCGTCCTATTTACCGGCCTCATTGATATTTGATATTTACTCGTAGATACAAATTAATACTGTCATTGCCCTATTTACAACGTTAGTCTATGTGCATGAAAACATATACTCATCTCTGTCTTTTCAAAGAGTTTTGAGGAGGACAGCAAATGCCTTTAAAAACTATCACGTCGTTTAGCGTATAAGCGGCCAAAAAGAAAATGCAATTCAATTGGCTTATATGGTTATACTATAGTGATAAGCAAGAAGTCTTCAAATAGCGAGAGCTTATCCCAGTTGTAAAAAAAATTACGTTGTATTTTTAACTGTAACTATGATTATCTTTCTCGTCACCTAAATACATGCTTTGTTCAATTAACTGAACAGCTTCTGTCATAAAGTTTTATTTAACGACATTTGTCGCGAAGGCGAATAAAGTTTTCACGTTAGTGTCATTTTTATGTAAATAACTTAGGATTTATAACGCAGACGTAGGGTTAAAACGAAGCTAGACTTACAAACGAAATAAGTTTTACAAATAATATTGGTAGCTTCTACACTTTAAAGTTTTACGACCTAAAATATAAGTATGAAATAAAATTTCGTACTGTTTTGTTTACCGACTGATGAACGTCAGACACTTTATATTTCCTGTATCAATAACTTTATATAGGTACTAGCTGTTGCTCGCGACTTCGCCCGCGTGAAATAATAAAAAAAAAGTATAGCCCATGTTACTCACAGATATATACAAATCTTTCCTCTTTATAATATTAGTATAGATTAGGTAGTCTGTTTTAGTAAATCTATTCCGTCCTATTATACCTTGAAACAAACTTATCTAAACATGTTTCCTTTATAAAGCTATTATCACAGACTTATTAACAATAGACCTGTTTGTGTTATCAATTTTAATAAAAAAACATTCTTAATTAAATCCATAGACAATAAATGATATTTTCAGCTAGTGACATGTGTTTATAATTCTCAATTTAAAAGAAATCGACTATTGCCAGTTTGTTACCGATTTTCACTGTTGGGACATGTGTACAAGACATTCTCATTAACAGGGACGCATCACTGTTAATTATGTTTATTGGAGCACACATTAGTACGTTTCCTACGCTTTTAGTCAGTTATTCTTTTAAACTTATGTTCTTTTTGTAATCTTAGTCTAGGAGTTAACTGAAAGTCTGTGGTTAGTTTGATTTCGAAATGCCCGTGGGGTGACTGCCGCCAGTGTAAACAGTGTCTGGCAACCCCGCTAGGTCAATGTACCAGCTTATCCATACTTTGACTTTCCAATGACCTTTCAGACAAACTTCGAGATCAATGTTCTCTAATCCAATAAAAATCTTTCGAATGCTAAAAGCGATAATATCTACATTTCAAAATTTAAGTAACATTTGCAAATGGTTTACAATACATTAGTATTAATAATCCACTTATATACGAATAATTATAGTTTAACATTTTATAGGAATTTTTCCAGTATTAACAGCAATAAACTAGTTAAAACAGTCAAAAATGCGTTATGCACTAGTGTTAGTCAAGAGTGCCTTGTAGTCAAGAGCAAACTAAAATGACTCGAATTATTTTATAGACTAAATTTCCAGTTTTACGAAATCAAAATACCAACGTATTTTACGTTGCTGGTTACAGTTGAAAATATTTTGCAGAAACGTTACCACGTCAAATTCGTGAACAATGCCTTTGAGCTATCAAAGTTTGAGCTCGTAAAAGCAATTTTAGTATACGAGCTTACGTAGTTATGTTACTCTATTACTTTTATAGCTAGTGGTTTGCAGTAGCTTTTACGTGTATAATTTTTTTAAATTAAAATGCAAAACAAATTTAGTAGGTTATAAAAACATTATTGGTAGTTTGACTCAAAATTCTTATATCTGACGCAGAAAATTATTTTGTAAAAGCATCAGGGAGTATACAGATCTAACAATTACGAAAGTTTCAATAAAATCAACGTTTGTTTTCGATTAATCAGATTATAGACTTTTTTATTTTAATAACCTTGCCCTATTTCTGTCAGTACTGATGTTTCAACAAACCTCGGTACTGCATACGAGTACATCTTATGAATTTCCTTGGCACGACGGCAAGAATTATTTGTTTATTATTACGAACTACATCTTTTCAAGGATGACGATGGTGTCTATAGAAATATTGATGTTGAAATTCACTCAATTTATTTACCTAACTACTAGATTTCACCCGCGACTCTGTCCGCGTGGAATTAAAAAAACAAAAGAGAGTAGCCTATGTGATCTTCTAGACTATCCTCTACACCAAATTTCGTCGAGATCCCTTCAGCAGTTTAGGCTACAAACTCTAACAAACATCCATCCATCTATGTAAACTTTCGCGTTTACAATATTAGTAAGATATTTATCTCACTCTCCTTAATAATTACTTAATGAGTGCTGTACTATTTTTAAATCAATCCCTTCTCCAATATTCTCAAATATTAGTCAACGCATCAAATTACAAATTGTTGGCTGAGTCTTCTACAGCCTGACTCAATGTGACAGTATATAAACATATTTTGTTAGTACGTGCGACGAACTAATTTTAGCAAATATTTCTATGCACTTAATAAAAACAGATATTTTATTGATACAAGCAGACCGGAAATTGAATCCTTGACCTTGGATCAAACACACGAATGGTACGAAGGAAATATAAACAGTAGTAAATAAGCGTTTCTAAATGCGAAACAATTAATTATATCTTCTAGTCTCTACAGATGTTTTATTTATAGACCGGATACGTAAAATAGATTTTAGATGCATGCATAAGTATAATAATTAATGTATGTATGTAATAATAATATGTTTTATTTTATTTTTTTATAACAAATCATGTAAAATGTATTAGATATAAAAATATTATAAGAAATTAAAGACATATGAAGAATAATAATGTATGTATTACAGGTATAATATGTCAGGGCGATGGTGGAAAAAATTGACCACAAGAGACAATGAAATAATATTAATTCATCAAGAATTTCAATTAAATTTTATCCAAAGATAATTATGGTTTACGACTGAATTGGACGTTGTGAATTATTTTATTCAATACTAGAATAATGAAATAGGTTTTTCAATACAAATGTAATAGCACTCTGTTATCGTTTTTCTGTCAGTTTATTTTCGCAACGAGACAGATATGAACGCAATCGAAAGGGACATGTTCGTTTTTATTTAGTGTAGGGCTAGATGGAATATTTTATTACATCTGGGTCACGTAATTCAGAAATAAACAGTATACTATATTTATGTTTTTAACTTTGTTTTTATAAAACGAAATTATAGTCTCGTTAAATACTAAACAAGTCTATACTCAGATAAAATTACGAATATCAACATCGAAATATACGATAATGTATTTTTTGCCAAAGTATGGTTAATTTCATTTTTAACCATATTTTTACTAAGAATATTGCAAAGTAGATGGTTGTTGGGACTCTATATTTGTTTATAATATTGTGCGGTTGCAGCGTAGACGATCGGACTTTACCGGTTGTAATAAACTAAAACTGGAAATAGCTCGCGCGCAGATTCGATGCAGTATTGCTTCAGTTATAATTCATAGAAATGTTTGTATTTATTTATGTAAATACTCTCGACATGCAGGCTTGACGCAGCATTGAGCTTGAATGTACTATCAGGGAATTTGCCGGTCTTCTACTTCAGAAGCTATAGTCGTTTGAAAGTTTTGTACAAACTACGACGCGGAATAATAATCAATAGGACGCAGCTTTCAAATGTCATTACAAAAAAAAGTCAGTGCTACGCGAATATTTGCTTTTTATTCTTCGAACTTACTTCTGCCTAATCAGTTACTTGTAAGATGGAGTGTAACACCGCGAATGACCCTGAAAGTACATTTTTTTTAAATATTAGTACATTTTTGTTAATTTACTAATATTTCCTTTAACCATTCCAACTAAGCTCTAGGCTTGTGCTAGGATATTGTTCACGACAATAGTCGAATGGCGGGATTCGAACCCTCGACCGCAAGATCGGTGGTCCGTACCCCAAACCATTAGGCTATTGGCGTTTGATTACATTAATTCAGTAGTTTTGCACAACTGAATTTCAGAACGACAGAACGACATATAACTAGTTAATATGAATTTTATTTCAAATTATCTATATAATAGCTCTATTTATTGGTATAAAATATAGAAATAGCATATAATAATACATATTTCATACGTGGGAGAAACCAAGAGTAGATAATTACAAATTCACAAGAAACGTGGGTTTCAGTAAGACCTGCGCTTGCCGCGTGAATCTATTTTCATTTTTGATAAACTTTTTAACTACCTCGTACCTTCAAGAAAATTGAGTTGGTTGTTAAATATTTATATACTTAGTTATTTATTCTAAGTTACTCATAATTATTCTATAAAAATAGCAGTTAGTACTACAAAGTTTTAAAATTAAATTAACTAAATAGTTTGTTACTATAAATTCTAATATCCAACTCGACTACAGTACATTCTATTTGCTGGTTTAGCCATTAATGCCAAAACTGACCTTCACGCGGTTTATACGAGCCCCTAAACGAAAATAAAATAAATAATTCGAGCGTCACGTAAGGTTAAGCTGAAACGATGTTCAGAATAACAAATGACAATCGTTTTTATTTTATTTGCAATGGCGGCTTCGCAAATGATACCAGAGATTATTTTTCTATCACATTAATTGTAACTAGCTGATGTTGGCGACTTCGTCCGCGTAGAATTTATAATAAATAGTAAAAATTTAGCCTATGTTACTCATTGATAAAATAGCTTTTATGAACTTTTTAAATAAGCTCAGTAGTTTTTGAGTTATTTCAATATATACAAAATACAAATATTTCCTCTTTATTATATAGTATAGATAAAACCTTCTTTAATAACTATTACGTTCGCTAAAAAAATGAAAATTCCAATAATTTTTAACTTTATTTCTAAGACATTAACGAAACCATAATAATGGTTTAGACAAGTTAACTAGTTACTTTTCATTTAACCCATGTTATTAAGAATATTTCTTTATTCTCTCGAAGAAAGTTACATACAAAAAAACATCAATTTATCGGTCCGTTGCCGTTGTACAGGAAACATCCTGCCCATTGCTTACTGACAGGTCCCGCCCCGAAGTCACGGCCTATTTGTGCCAACATTTCACGACTGTGTCCGCAAACTTCATATTGAGGTCACGCAAAAATCTTCAGCTAGCATGAAATTAAGCATTTAATATATTAGAATTTGTTAATTTATTGGTATAATATATCACACCATTTACCCATATCGGAAATATAATTAAAAAGTAGTACATTTTTAACAAATTAAATAAACGTTTTTCAAATTCACCATCCTTTAAATAAATAAATGCTTTATTGTTTCACACTAATTAAGTTACATTTAATGGGAGCCTTGGCTCCTGCTGGTTGACGTATGTTGGCCCAAAGATGTTTTGAAATACTTTTTGCAAAGTTTTGTATCAAATTGTCGGACAATACACTACAGAAAATACATAAGAAGAATCTATACTAAAAAGGAAAGATTTGTGTTTTTGGATTCTTGTATATATTGAAATAAGTCAAAAACTACTGCGCCGATTTCAAAATTCTTGCACCATTAAAAAGCTATATTATCACTGTACTTAGGCTATATTTATTTTCTTTTTGATTCCCAAAGTCGAGAGCAACAGCTATAATTTATAAAGCGTTTATCGTAAAAATGATTAAATGCTTGAATTTTATGGCTGAATTACGCACAGTGACGTAACGTCTTGCGCCGCCGGTCGGGCGCCATGTCTCCATTAGGCTGAATGGAGAAAACGTTTGGCTCGTATCGTAATACATCAGTGGGAGTCCTTTTTGTTATAGCTATCTATAAATAATCTAAATACGAAGTACGTGTTGACATAACGAGTACATTGTAGATACAAAGAAAGGAAATCTGATATCAAAAATTAATAATAAATTTTCTTGCTAACACAATTATGACAAACAGAGTGAAACTTCAATATGTATAAAATATTTTATCATGGATTTCAAAAAACACTGAATTTACAATTTTTATCGTAGAACTGTAAACGGGCGTAAAGAAAAAAACTAAATGTAACATTTACTATTTTTATTGAAGCGCAGTTCATTCTACAATAAACCCGATAAGGCGTAATCGGCATTTCGAATGTTATTAGACACGGCTTTCGATCAATTTGCATTTATCCGTAGAACTTCAGAATTCTCGACCAGTGAAGGTAAAGGTGCAACCAGTGTAACATGTGTTAAAGATAAAAAAAGTGATTAAATTGCCTTCGTAAGTCGATGTGTTGTCGGTGATCGCGGACGTATGAGGTGAGAAGGACGAGCAGCAATGACGTCACTCAAGCACGGAGTCAACCTGAGCAGGCGCGCTTGCAGGCGCTTGCTGACGATCCTGACCGCAGCTGCAGTCCTGGCGGTCACTTCTAGCAATCCTATTGAAGTGAGTATCATCAGGGTACCTTTTTCCTTACAGAGGATCGGCACAGTATGTACTTTTCCATACATCTCTGTCACAAATCATAACAGAATTCACTCCCTTCTTACGCATATTTCACACACAAAATGAATTCAACTATTAACATCATCTTTATTTTATAGCACAACAAAAGAGTAATCAAATTTCATCTAATTTTGAAATTGGAACTGTTTTTGTTTTTAATAGTACATATTTTCATGCACACTAAAACTTCATTTCACTGGAATATGTTCCCGCCCTAATATTTTTAATTGGCGCTATAACTGAAGATATTAATGGGACAGAGAATACAAATTTATAGGTTTTAAAGTTCGTTGAACAGCTGTAACGTCTGACGCAGAATACTATGCCCCAGTAAATTATACATCAAATAAAATTACATTCACCCCTTAGAGAACTAAAATGAATCATTACTATGAAAATGGAGTTATTAAATGGAACTTACTTCTTCATGACTAAATATAACCATGAAAAACATTCATGGAAGGATTATAAAGAGAAACATATTTTTAGGTAATAGACTCTATATTACAGCAAAGTCAAATGCGTCTCCTCCGTCGATTAAAAATAGGAGGCAACGCATCTAAGGGCCGCGGTTGCTTTGCCATTCGGCGGGTTTAGGTGGGCGCTTACTCGTTTGCCACATTGTAATATAAAAAACTGCCTTTTCCTCTTGCAATTTTACTATTAAGTTGGATAATTAACAGATAATCGTAGATCTGGAAATCCGTAAATTCTACATCTACCATCGCATCGTTTAATATTATAAAAATACGTTCAGTACTGAATGTTCTTTAAGAAAAAAATTATTTATACTTCTTTTGTTTTTAAACAAAAAGAACAGCGATTATTTTCAAGTTCACTATTAGCTAGCGTAGCGAAAGCCGCGTTTGCATAAACATTTGCATTCGCAATTAGTGAAAGCATAATCAGTAGGCGATACCAGCTCGCTGTGTAATTGTGAAAGGTTCATTCGTTACGTATTCAAATATACATTTATTGATATCGTGTGTTTGTATGGTTCTACGAATACTTTAATCGTTTTTAATGTTTTCATTAGTTGATATTCATATTTAATCGCTTAAACAATCTTGTTTCTTGAACTTTGGTGTCCCTTTAAGTGTGTAATAAATGTGTGTAATCAAATGAAACATGGTGAGTATAAAAATTGTAATTAAATCATAGAAATAATATAATAACTAAACTAGGGTTATTTTATAACAAAAATCCTTATAAAAATGTACGAGTATAAAATTCCATATTTAATGTTCAGAACAAATCAAGCTACGAAGGTCAGTACAGTCGCTACGAGGTCACACGAGCTACGCCAGCTCGGAGACTGCGGCGCGACGCGCTGCGTAGACATTAGGAAAGCTACGAATGCCATCTTTTTGTGTGTTTATTTATTTTATTTTTAGTGGGATAACAAATAATAGTACTTTCCTGAAATCTAAAAAGTACGCTCTTCCAGCATCCAGCAAATAAAGTTGAGCGAGGACCCAATACGGTCAGCATTTCAATTCTCATTTTAAATATTTCTTTTGTTTTTTCTTATAAGTACGTTTTCATTATTTTGTATTTAATTATTTCCGTTTTTGTTATTTCTAATTGTATTGTAGTGTTGATAAGCATTAAATGTTACTTTATTTTTTTTAATTATGTTTTGGGAAACCAGCTGATTAGTCCTTATGTTACATAAGGCGATTATTCAATGTATAAAAAAAATAAATCAAGTTTACTTAAGTTTGAATAAACATAATTTTCAGTCCGTATAATTTATTGCACATTTCTACTTTCATCTCCGTTGTCTATTAAATTTAATGCAATTCATGGCTTAATTATTTTGCTAGAAAAACATAAATGAGAATCAGAAATCGGAGCTTTATAATCGTAGTGTCACTGTATTTGATTACGCGAGCGTATAATGATATAACGTGAAAATCGTTAGCTAAAGGACGAAGCAAGTTTGCGCAATCAGTTGACAGTAACGATGTGGTGACTTGAAGTTTGAAGGTCGAAACGACGCTATGATCTTATCTTAAAGAGATTGATATCGACGAGATACAAGGTGACATAGCCTAAGCATAGACTATAGTCTATCTACACAACCAAAAGTTCTCTTAGATTTATGTACAAGTTCTGATTTGTGTTCATATATGCACATAGGGAACACAAAAGTTTTAATCAGATGAAGTGATCTAATACCTTATGATAATCACAGTACCTATACTAAGTTTGCACGTGAGCTTTAAAACAAATTGTTTAATGTTTTTGTTCGAACTAAGTACCTAGAACTCTAAAACATTATTGTAATGTGCAACAAAGTTTATATTAAATCACTGCGTCATTCGTTGCAACCAGAGATATTTAAAAATATATAGACTAGGCATAGTGAACAACATTTTTTCACCTGTACTCTTTCTGTAACTATATCAGATGTCAAGTTTATTGTCACCTCGTGTCCTTGTATTGACATGTAATAAAATATTTTACAAAATCATAAAATTAAACAATGTTACAAAATAAAATATAAACATTTAAATAATATTTAATGACATGTTGGCAATTAATTATATTGACATGTGGTTTTGAGGCTACCAATAGATAGCGTTGATGATGGTCATGTAAAAAATGGCTCAAGTGAAGTGTCAACTAGTCACCTCTATATATTTTTTTAATCTCTTTGGTTGCAACGTAATGTTAAGTTCAAGGATTTTTATGTTTTGTTTTAAAATTACAGGGCTTGTAATAGCCAGATTTAAAAAAGCAAGTTAGTTAATTATATCTTTGTGTTTACACAATATAAGCTTATAATTGAAAAGTAAGTATAATAAAGTATATAAAAGTAGCCTGAAATAAGTTTATAAATATCTAACACTTAAATACTAAAGCTTAAGGTCATATTAGAGTGGTATCAAGTAGATTGATAGACGATCTCAGAGATTAAATGAACTCTAAAATATTCTAAAGGTTAGGTACTAAGTAATTTTGACTCACTCTCCAGTCTGTCCCCCTTAAGTGCCAATTTGCTCCTCTCACTGAAGTAGATAAACTTCGAAAGGAAACTCGTATTAACTATATTACTATAGTTATCTAAGAGCATACCTTACTTCAGTTTGTGTGATAATTAACTGTATGTGAGAGACGTAATGCATTCGACTCTATAAAAAAGGATAGGATTTGAGCTCCCCACAACATATAGTAGTTGACGAATGAACTCATGGTAACATTCTTGTATAATATACGGAGTACCATATAAATGTTTTGTACAAATATCTAACCTTCGTTGCGTGCCAAAAAGCGCAGCGTTTACATGTTTTGAATATTTATATTTTGATGTTGCAAGCTTAATGCAGTGGTTTCTTAAAAAATAACTCGCAATTAGTATGAGTATGCTCATCGACGCGGATTCAATGCGAATTATAAATGGAGCGAAAAAAGACATCTGCAAATATACTGAAATGTAATTTACTTAAATTAATGTTGTAAAGTAATACACTTAAGTAGAGATAGTAAATGAATTAATCATACTTCATACTTAATATTATAAATGCAAAAGTTTAGATGGATGGATGGATGTTTGTTAGAGTTTGTAGCCTAAACGGCTGAACGGATTTCGATGAAATTTGGTGTAGATGTAGAGGATAGTCTGGAAGAACACATGGGATATACACTTTTGTTTGTTTTAATTCCACACGGAGGGAATCGCGGGCTAAAGCTAGTAATACTATAAATGAAAATGAAAGATGTATTTTTTTTATTTCATTTGTAATTTAGTTTACAAGTCTTTAATCGTAAAATTGTTGAATTTTCAAAGAATATGCTTAAACTAGCTTGAAAATTTCACTTTGAAAAGCTTGAATTTTGCATACTGAGCGAACTTTGGAGCATATTTAACGAAGCTTGTATGTGAGAGATCAATCAATGTCGATGTAGCAACGAGTAGGTACAAGTGACGTGTGACCTTTGCCTTTACAACTTTGTTGACGATGTACAATATGATAAGACTAGCTTTCGCCCTCGACTACGTCCGTGTGGAATTAAAAAACAAAAGTGAGTATCTGATGTGTTCTTCCAGATTATCCTCTACGAGTATATCAAATTTCATAAAAATCTTTTCAGCCGTTTAGGCTACAAACTCTAACAAACATCTATCATCCATCCATCTAAACTTTCTCATTTATAATATTAGTAAGTAAGATTATTTATATTAAATTTAATAAAATATACGTCTTTTGTTTACCACGCTAGACCAGTGCAGATTCAACTTTACAAAAATCTTTGTTTTTTTCATAAACTATTTTATTTTTCAGTACTCTCTCAATCATAAATCCAATAAAATCCACTTAATACATAAGTTGTTACTTTTATTTTATTTATATGTTGGTGTTAGATATATAAATATATTCTTGTGTTATTAGAACATCGTATAAGATATTAATTAAAGAAAAATTCATTACGCGAGTCTTGGTGAGTCGAACAAAAAGAATACGCGTTGACAAGGTCAAGCCTTCTTGTTCATGATACATAATGCAGTAAAGAAGCTTCGCTAACTAAATATTAGAAATTCCATGATTGCATTTCCTATGCATAATTTTAAAATTACTACAAACTTGAAATTTTAAGACTTTTTTATTTAGTAATACTTTGAATATGGACTTTTTTACTGAATTCCCAAAAGGAGGAGGTTTTCAATTCGTGTGTATTTATTTAAATTGCTGTATTTATTATTTACTTCAGAAGGTCTGTCATCGATATCTTTGTTAATTTTTTTTTCGAAAAATTTTGAATTCTTTATAGAGATTGTAAAATGGATAACTGAAGTTGTTTTTTTTAATGTTCTTTAAACCAACACGTGTACCTATTTCTTGATATTGTGCAAAAAGTGGAAAATTTGTAAAACCCGATGAGTTTCCTACGCAAAACTTGTGAAGGTTATTCGATGTCGATCGATTTAGGTCAAACAAGTGGGTTGTTGTGGTCTGAGCTCTTTATAACTTTGATATAAAGACTTAGCTGTCGAAACTTAAAAAACCACTTAAGACTTTGTGCCTTACAATTTATTGATTAAATCAGATATGATTGATATATTTGAACAACATTAGTTTGGTTTTGGTAAGAAAACACATTTCTCAGTTTTTTTCAGAGACAATAAATATGTTTTTTAAATGTTTTCGCAGTGAAAACCGACGGCTACATTCACTTTAAACCATAATTACAAAGAGTACGTTGTATCGTAATGTAATACTTATTGTGGGCTGGTTTGTTTTACTCTTTCGGTTCTTTTACTAGCATCTTCATCACGGACCGGCTCTTTTCATTCAAACTTAAAAATTTCCGATGCTAATATAATGTATATCATCTACGTAATTCTATGATACTTTAATACCAACTGATAAATACTATTGTTTCTTTCTAATATCTCTTCTTTTTCTCCTTTCCCCAGAGTTCGACGAAACAGACTCCGTCCATAACAGTCGATGGCATCTCTACTTACCCGGGACTCGGGTTCGGTCCGATGGGGCCTGTGGTGCCGCTCCCCGGGGACCCGCCCGGCACGCAGCTGCGGCAAAAACAAGAGACGACTACTGAGCTGCCAACCACAGCTAAACCGAAGAAGGAAAGAAGTATTGTGATCGCAGCGGTTGAGTTCCATCGTGTTGAAACTCCATTTCTTATCGGGCTGTGGATCTTCTTTGCTAGCATTGCTAAAATTGGTGAGTTGTGAATTTTAAGTGGCTTTTTCCAATAAGCGGGTAACTGCGTGAAGTTCTAGGATAGGGCGTATATAGGAGACTCTTTTACGCTAGTGGAAATGAATCTATTTAACTGAATATAGTATAAAAGTGTTCATTCATTTTACAGAATATTTCAATGTTTTACTTACTTATGTTGTATTTCATAGAAAATTAGGGGATTTTGTGAATCACAATTATTAGTATTTTCTAATAAATCATGTCTAGTATAAAGTAATAAATAAAAGTTTCTCAACATAAATGACGTATAAAATCGAGGTTGAAGGTGAGAGATACAACGGGTTACGTAACTTGACACTAACAAACTGTTTGAAGAAAATCTTTGCGTTGTTATTTATTTTATTTTTTTATTTCATAAGGTGGCAAACGAGCAAGCGGCCACCTGAATCCGCCAAAATGGCGAAGCGACTTTTATTAATATACAAAGCGATAATAAAAGCTTTATACAATTTTTTTGAAAGATAGTTGCCTTAATCATAATACGTTTTAAGGGTAAACTAAAATTTTTATGTTGAAATTTTTTAAGAGACTCTTCGACTAGAAAGTTGTCTTTGCTTACTTCTCTTGGTTTAACCTTACATTTTTATTTATTCTACGTAATAAAAAAGTCAATTTGTGTATACTGGCTACCTTATAAAATTTATTCAGTCCCAATAAGATTTCCACCGTTGCCCTGCGACCGTTTCGTATCACTTGGGAGACGTGAAAACTGTTTATTTTTCTTATTTTCAACCTTTTGTCCTTTTAGTTCGTAGGCATGCTATATGTAAATAGACTTACGGAAACATTGTCCCCAAAAAACATTTACCGTGGAGTTTCATTAGAACATATTATTGCATACCTCTTTCATTTTCTCTGAAAATAATTGAGAAAAGAATATTTACTTGGACAAATGCTTAGACAATGAAAACCTGCAGTTAAAGATAACATGGATTTATTAGATTTCTTCTCTGTATGAGATAACATATAACAATAGCTTCATTTATCCTCTAAATTGACGAAATATTTAGGTAAAAGTACTCGGAAAACGCTATTTTTTCTAAATTGGATACGTAGTTTCTATTGTCTGAATAGAGTAGGTAAAAGGAGCGGCCGGTTTGCGACCACAATGACCTAGATTGTTACGATGTCCCTACATCATTTATGACAAATAATAGGATGCCATTTATAACACCCCAGCTGAATCTAGGGCGAACGCGCCATTCGTTTAAACTTGGACAAACTGTTAATTAAGGAATCTGATTTCAGCAACCATAGTTGATTTCCTTAACTATTACTAACAGTATTCTTTTTTTGGTGAACGAAACGTTCCAGATACTTCCAATATAAGACATTTTACACTTATCAAATGTACAGTCTAAGAATCTAGCGGTATTCAACCCTAAAATCATTGAAAGCTTTTACATGTGTCTATACAAAAAATGGTTGTCCCCGTTTTAAATACAACTCTATGCTACTTAATCGGTTATTTGTAAGAACAGGCGGAGTGTGATTCGTTGCAAGGATCTTTTCAGTAAATAGCACAACGTAGATTTCCGCAACTGTACATACAGTTATCATAAAATGAAATTTAATACCATGTTACTGTTTATTCAAGTAAAGAACATATAAATCACAATACTATTTCATAACATGTTGATGTGGCAACTTTCTAATAGGACAACAACCGGTTTGATTGATTTTTGATCTTCTGCGTCGCCTCACACAAAACATTTTCTTGTACTTCTGCTTGAGAAAGCTTCTACGGGACATTACACGTGCGGGTGACGCATACGTTTCGCAAAAAGGACCATCCGTGTTCCGCTCTTCTAGTAAACAATTAGCTAAAATAGGCTCCGTACGAGTACTGTATGCTATAAACTGAGCAGTTGTTGCTTGAGGTATAAACCCACTGGGAATCTCTCTTCTATGATTCAAATCATTGTTTTGTCCATTAGATGTTGTGTGGGAGGTTTCATCGATTGAACTGAGGTCGGTCGACCCAACTTCCACCTCTGGTGACAAGCAGGCCACTTTCTCGTCACTTTGCAACGAATCGTTTGTCATTTGACTGCTCTCATTATCGCCCGTCGTCGATGATTTTGAATCTCTCGAATTGTAGCATTTATTTTTATCTTTTCGATATTTGTTACGAAACTGACAACCAACATCTCTGATGTAAATAACCCCTTCGCTATTATCTTCCTTGAAATCATTTTGTGTATTGTCATTACTTGTAGCACAATCGTATTGACACGATTGATTTAACTTTGGACAAGTCGCAGTCGTCGGCTTTACTAATTCGTATGGAGAAAATGATTTCGGAGACATTTTTGGTTGCACAAAGAATGTAGGTGCGGTCGGGTATGCGAAATCGCAAGGTTGATATACTAAAGTACTACCTGTACTTTGCTCATTTACAGGTATGTATTTAAATTGCCCGATTTGACTCTCACCGTTATCTGTATCGTTGACGCTTACAGTGAACTGCTCAAGGGTTGCTTTTGATATCGGTGCACATAGAGGTAAGTTCATACATCGAGGTCTGTGTGGACATTCTGGAAAATATTGACAATTGTTCTTTAAAACTTTAAGTCTCTGACAAGAGGGTACCATGGTGCAAGGCGGATGATGTCTACATGCTTTTGTAACACGCAATACTCGAGGGCTTCTTAAACCCGAATTTCTAGCTCCTTTCGATGTAACGGGCGACTGAACTGAGTGCAACATTTGGCACATTGGAATCATATCGCACTGGGGCTCGTGACCACAGCCCGCATTGTTATTTTTGTCACTAACGTTGTAAGGCACGTATCTATAATTTAGTGTTTTACTTAGCTCGATACTATTATATCGTCCGGAAGTGTTTTTAGAATCAATGGTCTTGTCTTCATCTGCGGTAGCGACGAGAACTTGTTTATTGCAATTGGGGCAAGTGATTTGACAATGCTTCTTAATGCGTCGCATTATATTTTTAGTTAGGTATTTTGAGTTGAAAGAATCTTCAGTAGTGGACTTCTCTGTAATAGTACCACCACCTTTTTCTGGAGGACTTTCAGCACTGTTGTGTTTAATAACTTTCAACTTTGCGATTTTATGTTGTTGGGCAAGTATTGAAACATCGCTTATTTGGTCTTTTGCTGTTTTCATACTGTTAGTAAGATTTTCTATCGATCTTTTGTTACAGTAAATATATTCTTGATGGGCATGTTTTTTAGAACCGCACGCGTGATCTTTATTCTTTTTTCTTCTTTTATCTATCACGGGGCTGCAACTACCCACGTGATATTTTATGTGCTTCCACTTTTGGTCGCTTGTATTTTTGTCTTTTTTATGTTTTGTTTTACGATCGCAGTTCTTCGTAATAAAATTTGAAGATATCTCCGAATCACGAGGAAATAATTTTCTAATTTCATGAGTATAAACAGGAATGGGTTTGTCATTGTTAGATACGGACCCAATAGAATGTGTACGCGCAGGGTACACTTTATAGTTGGTTTTCAAATCAGCTTTAGGACTGTGTTTATGATATTTCGTATTCAAAACTTTTTTATTTGTCAAAGTTATATCTGAAATACAGTTCAATGACTTTCTTTTTGCAATCGTATCCAAATCATAAAATATAGTGCTCGCTGAATCTACTAGAGTTTTATCTCCTTTGTTTTTATGGCCTTTCCTTTCATACTTGTCACTTGTCTTTAATGGTAAATTGCCTATTTGATACAAATAATTTTCAATTGATTTTAATTTATTTGAATATTTATCTGGGGACTTATAGCTGTCGTAAATACTCGTATAGGATTTTGTACGGTTTGAATTCTTTTTATCCATACCGCGCCAATTTCGAGTCGTTCGATGAACATCAATTTACAACTGACAACTCACCGAGATTTAATTTATAAAAGGATTATTCCAGCAATATAGAACGACTCCCCAAATGATCTTGGCTTTGAGATGTAGTAATCAAATTATATCTTACATTTTTTGGTCATTTTACAATTTTTATTATTTTTATATGACAATATATGTCATTCTGACATTTATTACCGTTTTGTCAGGAATATGTCAACATTTTTTTTTCTGAGATTTTTGTTAGTGGCTATAATTGTGATATTTTTTGCAGGATTCCACATGGCTCCTAAGTTATCGAAGATGTTTCCTGAATCGTGTCTGCTGATATTTGTGGGAGTCCTGATAGGCGCTCTGTTGCTGAGCACACACAGTGTTCACGTGCAGCCATTGACGCCTGATACCTTTTTCCTGTATATGCTACCACCTATTATACTGGATGCTGGCTACTTTATGCCAAATAGACTATTCTTTGACCATTTAGGAACAATATTACTGTTTGCTGTAGTTGGAACTGTCTTCAATACACTAACTATAGGTATGTTTAATTTAATAAATAGATTATAACTGTTAACTAATAGTGTCCATGCTTAGACATTCAAAAATTCAAGAGTTGTACTGTTTTTAATAAGTATTTGTTTTCATAGGTGCATCTTTATGGGCGTGCGGCCAAACTGGAATGTTCGGTTGCACCACGCCTCTGTTAGATATGTTATTGTTCGGCGCACTAATCTCTGCAGTAGACCCTGTCGCCGTGCTCGCGGTCTTCGAAGAGATTCACGTGGACGAAGTGCTGTATATTGTTGTGTTTGGCGAATCTTTACTAAATGATGCTGTGACCGTGGTCTTGTATCACATGTTTGAGGCTTATACGTAAGTGTTTTTGACAATTTATTTATCCCCGTGAAAATTATAACAGCAATTATAAAAACAAATAAGTTAAAAGAATATTTCAATAGGCGCGCCAAGAGGAACAGAGAATACTTAAAAAAATGTACTTCGTATCTTATTCTAAGGATGAAACTAAGAGTACATTCGTTACTTTAAAATGTAAATGGTTTTGGCCAGAGAGTAAAAAAAATATTTTAATCTCTTTAGAGAAATGGGTCCATCGCGGCTAATGTACACTGATTTCCTGGCGGGTTTCGCGTCGTTCCTAGTAGTGGCACTAGGTGGCACCTGCATTGGGGTCGTGTGGGGCTTCGCCACCGGCCTAGTGACACGCTTCACGCATGAAGTTAGGGTCATCGAGCCCATTTTCATCTTCGTGATGGCATACCTCGCTTACCTGAATGCGGAAATGTTCCACATGAGTGGGATTTTAGCGTGAGTAATTTTTCTTCGTTACATAAAACTATGGTTACAATACTTTGAGATGTGAACTTATGTGAATTAACTTGTGAGACTGTTTTTGTTGAACTGTTAAAACGTATTTCAGGATAACATTTTGCGGTATAACAATGAAGAATTATGTGGAAGCGAATATATCCCATAAATCTCACACGACTATAAAGTACACAATGAAAATGCTTTCGTCATCGTCCGAGACCATCATATTTATGTTCCTTGGCGTGGCTACGGTCAATAACAACCACGACTGGAACACGTGGTTCGTTCTGTTGACCATCGTATTTTGCTCAGTATTTCGTATTATAGGTAAGTTATTCTAGTAAGATCCCATTTTTTAACTATTTTTTTTTACGTTTGCAATTGAATATATATTTTTTTCAGGTGTCTACATATTTAGTGCTGTAGCAAATAAATTTCGATTACACAAGTTGAACACTGTTGAGAAATTTGTTATGTCTTACGGAGGTATGTATTTATTTTTATCAAGTTCACCGTATTCAAATACTTATTGTTAAATCGTAAGCAGTAGTTGAAAGTATTTTTTTTGTCTTTTCAGGCCTTCGAGGAGCAGTTGCATTTGCATTGGTGCTATTGATAGATCCAGAAGTTGTACAACTGCAACCGATGTTTGTGACAACAACCATAGCTGTGATATACTTCACTGTGTTCATACAAGGCATCACCATAAAGCCATTGGTGAAAATACTGAACGTAAAAACGGCAGAGAAGAGGAAGCCGACAATGAACGAAAGAATACACGAACGAGTAAGACCAAATTCAATAAAACGATATAGAAAGAAGTTCTGAATAGTAATTGTATTTTCTTTTTTATTTCAGTTTATGGACCATTTGATGGCGGGTATTGAAGACATTTTGGGTAAACATGGAAACCATCATATGAGGGATAAATTTAAGAGATTTGATAACCGATTCATCCGACCATTCCTTTTGAGGAATTATCAGGTTAGTGTTAATTTTCTTTTGTTATATTATTATATTATTTACAAGCTTTCGCCCGCGACTCCGTACACGTGGAATTAAAAAAAAAACAAAAGTACGTAGCCTATGTGTTCTTCCAGACTATCCTCTACATCTATACCAAATTTTATCGAAATCCGTTCAGCCGTTTAGGCTACAAACTCTAACAAACATCTATCCATTCATCCATCCATCCAAACTTTCGCATTTATAATATTAGTATGATTTGAGCTAAAATTTGAAATGCATCAAAAATATTCAATAATCTTTATTTCTAGGGTGCGGAGCCTAAAATTTTGGAAACCTACTCAAAGTTAGCAATGAGAGACGCGATTGAATATATGCAGAGAAATGCTTCGACAATCGGAAACATATCTGGTGCAGAATCAATGTCAGCTATTTTCAAAAATTATACAAACGCTAATTTCAATGGAAGGTAAGTAAATACATCGATATTTTTCAATACTAGTAAAACAAAAAAGACACTAATAGAAAGTATATAATCAACTTCTTTGTTCTATCCTAGCTCATTAGAGTAATCTGTTACAGTCCCAGCTTCAGCCAATTAGACTCGTCTACATGGAATATAGATATGCAAGAATTGGAATACAATCCGTCCAAGAAAGATTTGACGGATGCTAGGATTCATCATTTACTTGCCGAGGAACTGTGCAAGCCATACCGAAGGGTAAATATAGAGTTACAAATTTATTTGAAAAGTTATATTTAAGTAACGATAATTGTTAGTTGTATTGAATATTTCTCAAGTACTCGACATATTAATGTTTTTCAAATCAATATACATATAGAAAATGGATATTTCAATAAAATTGTTCATTTATCCATTTACAGCATCGTCGCTTGAGTTACAGCAGACATGCAGTGAATGATCGGGATCTAGGCACACAAGTAAATTATAAAACACACATGAATATAAGAAGACTAGTTGGTGATAGAAAGCATCATCACAAACGCAGCAAACGAGGAAAACAGGTAAGTACACAACAAGTAAGACGAAGATAAGTATACGACTCGAGGGACCATATTTTAGTTATGATTAACTAAGATAGTGGGTATTAAAAAGTTGTACCTTTATTCTTAAAGAGATAAAAGTGTATTTTTTTTCAGGATGGCAAAAACCATGTGACTTTCCCAGAATTCCAGCAAAATGGTTCAGCCAAACAGTTCACGCACGGTAAAAAAAAGTATTATAGATTAGGTACTTAATTGATTTCTATTTTAATATCACGAGTGTCACGCATGCACGTGTGGGTTCAAGTATTATTTTTATGATTTAATTTTTCTCTGAGTTAAGTACTTTTTTGCTGAAATTCACAGCTTTTTAAGGTAAAATTAATAGAAAGCCTTCACTTTGATTTTATTTCATTTCGTTATTTTTTATTATTAAATGTAAGCAACGCATAAAATTATTATTTTGCAACATTTGATGTTTTGCATGTTCATCCACAAAATATCGTATAATGAAATTTTATAAACAATATTGTTAAGTAATTTTTGATGGATGACTGATAAGTATTTTTATTGATAAATCAGACACTCAAGTGGCGAAGAGTTCAATGTTTACGAAACAATTAATACTTGAAACATATTCTCGATGAATTATTTGCAAGTAATACAAATGAATCATGAATCCAATACAATTATTCTATTTAATATTTAGAGCGCGCACATTTGAAACAAAACTATCGCACAGGTGTTTACTCGCGCTTTGATTCCTATGAGCTTATATGTAGAGGAGCGCACTCTACTCGATTTTGAGGTGTGCAACTAAACAGTTGAATTGGCTGCAAAACAATCGACAATCGCAAAACAGTTGTGCGATAGTTTAGTAAAAGGTGTGCCCGCTCTTAAGTGACAGATTTGAATTGATAACCAGAAAAAAACTAAAAGAACATTGATACATGTATTGTAGAAGTCAATAAACTTGCATATAACTCTATACGTGATATCTTGGTTGTAGATTACATAGACGAAGTGCTACAGGAGGATGAAGACCGGGAGCCACATCGGGAAGAAACCGACGGCGGTATTACTTTTACTGCCAAATCCCCGCGTAGGTATTCTGCATGGACCAGTCATGTCCCACCCTGTGTTTGTACTTCAATACCATATTACTATCCTATAGAATAAATTAACGAGTGAAAAATGGTTTAATAAAATGTATCCATCATTTTGTAATTGGGATTAGCTAAATTTTATTTGAACGTGAGAAATAGATGTTAAATTAATTTTAAATTTTCAATAGTAGTCATTGCGTAGATTTAGACTTCGTGTCAAACCATGAAAGTTTTGGGGAAATAGGTTTGGTTGATTCTTTATTTTGATAAACCAATTATTGTGATTACATAAACTAAGTATTGAAGTACAAATACTATTCTGTGTTGTGATCAAAAGTGTGTTTATTCATTTTATTTCATAATTTATAAAGAACACTGATATATGACTAATATAATGGAAGCTTACAAGTAATTTGGTACGTATCAATATCATTTCATTTGCTGGGCCAGTTTTAATTTCAGTTACTGACATGGCTACGTCACTGTGAATGTTGAAAGCGTTTGTTCTAGCATGTGTTCCTATTCCTTTATTTGGGTAAAACGTTTTTACTTTTAATACTATTGAAGTTTCTTATAGTTGTACCATTATGATTTTTGTTGCTTCCCTACTTCTTGGAAATTTTAGTCTACGGTCTCAATAATAAAAACGTTGCTAACTTTTCCATTACTTTTAATTTGATCTCGAGCTACGAAATACAAATGCATCGCTTGAGATCTTCGTTTACTTTCATTTCATCTGTCTTCATTTTCCTATCTGTCATCTTGCTCTTCATTTCTGCTTGTTTAATATGTTTGATGGTCGTTTTCTTTCCTTCCTGCAAACTCGATGCGGCATCGCAAAACTAAACGATAACGGCGATGTCGAATAGCTGGATATAAAGAAGTCAGCCCAACGTCCTCGCACAAAGAGAACAGTAGTTCCCTCCTAAATCAGTTGGCTAACCTGCCCGGGTTCAATCCATTGAAAGCGAGGATCGTAAAGCAATACGCTAAAACGCCAGAGGAGATACTGCCGACTGCCGTTGAAAAATCATTACCGTGGCGAAGGGACAGGTCCACGTACAATTTCGGTATGTGTTTACTAAACTGAAAGTCTATCCATTCGCTTCTGATGGCCAAAGTTTTAGTTTTAGCTTTTTGCTCCTAACTGTGTATTTATGGCGCTTTTTAAGCATACGGTTTTGGTCATCTGATAAATAACGATCAGTGAAAATTGCACGTTACGGAACTAACATCGTCGTTTTTGGTAAGCATAACTTCTAAGCTTGTTAGCATTAACATGAGTAGAATTTGAACTAGTTAAAACTAAGCCGAAGATAGCCATTATTTAGAAAAATTACCGATTAAATTCCAAATATCGAAATCTAGTAAAAATGCAATAACTACGCAAAAACTATTTTAACTCTAGCAATATTTCTAAAAATGCTCAATACTGGTTATCTTAAGTTTAATTCAAATCCCACTATTGTATAGAAGCATGTAAAATCTCAACAGTAAAATTATATTACTATAAATATGAGAAGGAATTTTTGCTGTAATAATTTTACAGTTATTTATGCATCATTTTGAAGCATATGATGCTAATTACAATGCAAATCATAAGATTTTGTGTAACATAATTTATCGTATCCTGGTCAAACTATATAACACAAAACATCACCATAATGGTCTTCTAATTATGCGGAAAAATTTCTTTAAAAAAATTGTAAATAATATATTTTTGTTTTTAATATTTCCTAGAATTTGTTTCAAGCTGTTACAATAAATATGTACTTTAATTTTAGTACCAAACGAGGATATACTAGAAGAGGATGAAAGAAGGATGTCGGACGACAACGGTAAGACTTTCGTCCTAATTTAAGACATGGAGCTTCAGACCTTTCATTTATATCCCTGTACATATAACCGATGGCGATCTCTGGGGGGGTTCGGGCGTCCCCGCAGTCTCCGTGTCAATCCCCCATAGGCATGGCTTATCTGATTGCGTTGTTGGGTTGTCGTCTCATTGCCTCGCTCAACTTCCTTCCCCTATCCATTCACCCCCTCCACATAACCGTACATATAACCCATTTAAGTAATTATTGAGTTTACTGATGATGATGTGCGCACACCTTTGACTAAACTATCGCACAACTGTTTAGTCTCGTTTTGATTCCTATAAGTTTATATGAATGTTCGCACACTACTCGCTTTTTAGTTGTGCAAATAAACAGTTGAATTGGCTGCGAAACAATCGACGATCGACAATCACACAACAATTGTGCTATAGTTTAATCAAAGGTGTGCGCCCGCTCTAAATCTTTCAAAACAAAGTGTCAATAATTTATCTTCCCCATGTTATATACTTGATTAACTAGGAATTGTTGCTTTAAAATTATGAAAGTTTACACTATTTGTTGCTGTTACTCCAGATACTTACATGACAGTGGCGGAGCAGGCCCGTGTGGCCACACCGACGGCGACGGAGACCATGTTGCCATGGAAACGGGAGGAGACAGAAGGATCAGGCGCTCTCAAGCAATCAGAGTTCCCCTCGTGGGCATCGAATAAAGAATACTTAGCGTATAGCTCCCCATCAGCTACTTTCTTAGGTAAACTAGCCTTTTGAAGTAACTCTGTGGTGTGTGCTTTTTAATAGATGTGAATTGTGACAGATCTCAATCATTTTCATTCATACATTAGCATGATATATCATTTTCTTCTCGATCATTAACCTTGTAAAAATAAGTTGGGGTTATATTGTAACATTGATTAGATGTTACCAATAGTTAAACTGGATATAATCCAGTAGGAAGAAAATCAACTATAACCTCAAAAAAGATATTGCAGATAACCTCAAAATGTAAACAATAACTATGTAAAATTGTTGTTAAATGCATGTTTTTGGACAAGAATTTCAATCGTAAGTCATAAATACTTATAGTTATACCTTTTTGAGATATTCCATTTAATCCAGTTAATTTTCATTGTGCCTCCAACCTCATATCACTCATGTTTTTTTTTCTGTTTTTTTCTCACCTGATTATCTATTATTAAATCATTAATACCTTCTGTTATTTTTGTTAAAAATAGTGTTATTTTTCTCAGTTTTTCTTTTTCACTCATAAGCTATGCGATATAAACAAAAAACAAATGAAATGATATGCAAGTAATTCGGTTGCGGATTATTTTAATTACCAATGGACACAAATGGTGAAAAACTGAAAAACTTAATATAATAATACGTTGTCGTATAAAATGTAAAGGAAAATTATCAGGAATTACGACCGATTTTTTTGATTTTTTTTAATTCCCTTTAACGCATTTTTGATAATTGTTATGTTATTACGTATTATATTTTTTTAATTAATAATTTGCAATTGCACTTTTTCTTTACCGCTACTATTTACAGTTATTTTTTACGTTTATTATAAATTACTCACCCTTTTTTTTTCTTTTTCCCTTTACCCTTTTATAATCTACAAGGTGGTATAGAGAAGCCAAAACATCCGAAATCTATCATAGGTCTATTCCGAAGAGAGAGCTCAAGTTCTACACAGGGGGCGCCTGAGTTGCTGTCAGGGTCAGAGACTGAAGGGAATAAGACGGATGGGAGTAAAGGCGACTCTGTGAAGGGAGAAGTAACTTCTAGAACTGGACCGAATTTGTTGTCGAAAAGAAGCACAAGCTTGGGCGGCCCTTCTGTTCTTCTAATGGAGGATGTGGCACACTCTGATCCACTCGGCGCTTCGAGTAGACCAGCGAGCATCATGCAGGGACCGCATAGGGGACAGTGTAGGAGAGGATCTATGCTGGAATTGACTGGGTAAGCGATTTGATAACGATTTCATTGTTAATACGATGTTGTGTTTTTAAAACGAGAACAATGTAGATCGTGGACTGCAGAAAGGTCATTCAAGGATATTTAATTTGTTTAATTAATTACATAACCATAGTTTAAAATTGCGTATTTTGTTTTTGTTAAGGTGAAAACGTATATTAGTGTCAAAATATGTCGGAATACATAATCAAAACTATAAAGCAAATTATTGGTACATTCCAGGTCACTATCACGGGATGCGATAACCGAGGAGAAATGCAGCAAATCACTGCCCGAGAGCGAGAGGATGGGCGTCAGGAGGCTGACATTGGGGCAGCAGAGTCTGCCACGAGAGCCATTCATCAGACAAATGCCGATGACACCCAATCTGCTCACCAGCTCATCGTCAGACGATTCATCTGACGAAAATACCTGAGTACCCCGCCGTGGTGACCACGATAGGTTGCCACTGCTCAGATATAGGACATTGAAGTGAGACCGCACATATTGTCTAATTCGTGCTGTGAATATGTGGTCTAAATATAGTTTGAATTGTTTGTAAATCATAGTTACGCAAATTACTTGATCTGTATTTGAAGTTATGTGATAAGAGTACTAGAATTCTAGATTTAATTACGTTAGGGGTTGAAATAAAGTGTTATTTATGATAGCAAATAGTTTTTGAATAGCTTAATTTTATTCCTAAATTCTAATCCCTTAAAATTACTTATTATTAGTTATGATTTGACAAAGATTTTGTTAAAATGTGTAAATTTTCTCTTCATTAATTATGAATCTTGTTCATAACTTATTTAACCAATTCGGGAAATAAAACCAGTAAATTTCATACAAATATTTGATGTTCCTAAACAGATTTTTCAGTTCATTTTAGACTAATCAATAAAATGTGTGAAATAATGGAAAAATTATTCCATTTTAATATTTACGCACACGTAGTTAAGCGTATTTTAAGCATTAGGAAAAAAAATATTAAAAAAATGTATGCAGTCTATAAGGTATGCTTTACAGCATTTGATGACCTTTAGCAAACTTTTCAATATTTTCTTAACCTTAAAATTTTGAATCGCAAATATTATGCAAGAAGTATTGTCCAAAAATCAATTAGATACTACGCTTTTATTTAAGAAATCAATAATTATGGATAAAGTTTTATTCAGGCGTTTCAGAAGATTTACAAAATTAAATTATTATAAGTGCGTATTTCAGCTACAATAAATTCGTAGGTAAAATTCGGTCAATTCACTCATTGTTACTATTAAACAATGATCAATATTGTATTAATTTGAGCTCAAATTTACTATCGTAATACAAATAACAGTACAGACGTAATTTGGGATATATCGAAAGTACAGTGATCATAAAACTACGATTTTGCTCATCGTACAGTCAGCAGTATTTTTGTATGGTATTTGTATTAAATTAAGATTGTGTAGATGTAAGTTGAAATGGTTGAATGTACTTAATATGTATTGATATATTTTTTATTTATAGTGGCACTAGTTGCCAATGACAATATGTAAAAATAATAATTAGAATATGCATATAACATAATTTGTGTAAAAAATAAGTGCCATATAGTTTAATAAAGAAAATCTAATGTTGGCAAGTGAAGAATTAATCCTTTTTATAGTGAAAATAATCACTCCCAAATATAAATATAATTTTGGTTATAACGGAAATTATCAAATATTTTTTCTGTCATTGGCAATTTGATGTCACTCGTGTAAATGAATGAGCCAGTGAAAGCTTACGTTAAAAAAAGCTTTAGAGCAAGTGTTCAAAGAAAAAAAGTTATTGTCACTTGATAGCACTGTTTGTTAACTGTAGCCACAGCAAAATGTGAGGCATTATATAGTACAATAATAGATGTAAGTAGCGAAATACTAGCTGTCAATGTAAATAGCTTTACACTTGATCATTTATACGTTTTTCTCTTTTAATATTTGAGCTTTTTCCTGCGGGTTTCCATTGCCAAAATCTATTCAGGACATACTGTTGTTATCTCTGTATTTTGCTATGAGAATGAAAGAGATGAGAATATATTTTGTACCAGTATTTCGGCAAAAGAAACCCGCTGTATCCGTCTGTGTACTAAAAACATGTAGGAAAATGTAGATAGAGAAATATTAGATGAAAATTGCGTAAAGTTGAATTGAATAACCTCCTTAGTAAAAATGTTTGAAATTTTGATCTAGGCTATGATAGATTTTTTTTAATTCCTATATTTTGCATTTTAGTAAAGAACTTGCGTTCCGTAATATTTCGAAAACTATAATATATTAAAATTCTTATAATGTGCGTATTAAAATCACGGTAATTGTGATATTGTACATGACTTTCCTTACATTAATACAAAATTGGTGTAGAAACGCACTTGTTATAATGTAGCCAATTAAAAAGTAGACACTGATTGACAATAGTATAGAGTTTGTATATGTACGTTATATTTTAATACCAATTATTATTTTTTTATAAAGAGTTTTTGTAATCATTAATATAGTATAGAACAGAAAAATTTGGCTGAAACATGTAAACGGTAAAATCGAGACAATCTTAAAATCCAATTGGCTTTATGCAGCTGCCTCAAAATGTAAATGTCATTTTGGTATTAACATAAAATAAGCACGAGTAAACTATTTCAATTTATTTTCAATCAATATTGTATCTATCTTTGGTACCAATTTATCGGCGGATTCGTTAATCACATTTGTTAACTTTGACTTTGTAAGTCGAAACTGTCGACTTTTTTTTTTTTTTTTTTTTTTTTTTTTTTTTTTTTTTTTTTTTTTTTTTTTTTTTTTTTTTTTTTTATTTATAGTGGCACTAGTTGCCAATGACAATATGTAAAAATAATAATTAGAATATGCATATAAGATAATTTGTGTAAAAAATAAGTGCCATATAGTTTAATAAAGAAACTTGCCAACATTGCAAGTGAAGAATTAATCCTTTTTATAGTGAAAATAATCACTCCCAAATATAAATATAATTTTGGTTATAACGGAAATTATCAAATATTTTTTCTGTCATTGGCAATTTGATGTCACTCGTGTAAATGAATGAGCCAGTGAAAGCTTACGTTAAAAAAAGCTTTAGAGCAAGTGTTCAAAGAAAAAAAGTTATTGTCACTTGATAGCACTGTTTGTTAACTGTAGCCACAGCAAAATGTGAGGCATAATATAGTACAATAATAGATGTAAGTAGCGAAATACTAGCTGTCAATGTAAATAGCTTTACACTTGATCATTTATACGTTTTTCTCTTTTAATATTTGAGCTTTTTCCTGCGGGTTTCCATTGCCAAAATCTATTCAGGACATACTGTTGTTATCTCTGTATTTTGCTATGAGAATGAAAGAGATGAGAATATATTTTGTACCAGTATTTCGGCAAAGGAAACCCGCTGTATCCGTCTGTGTACTAAAAACATGTAGGAAAATGTAGATAGAGAAATATTAGATGAAAATTGCGTAAAGTTGAATTGAATAACCTCCTTAGTAAAAATGTTTGAAATTTTGATCTAGGCTATGATAGATTTTTTAATTCCTTTATTTTGCATTTTAGTAAAGAACTTGCGTTCCATAGTATTTCGAAAACTATATTAAAATTCTTATAATGTGCGTATTAAAATCACGGTAATTGTGATATTATACATGACTTTCCTTACATTATTACAAAATTGGTGTAGAAACGCACTTGTTATAATGTAGCCAATTAAAAAGTAGACACCGATTGACAATAGTATAGAGTTTAATTTGATTTGTATATGTAGGTTATATTTTAATACCAATTATTATTTTTTTATTAAGAGTTTTTGTAATCATTAATATAGTATAGAACATAACGTGTGATCAAAATTGTAAATCGAAAATTTGGATGAAACATGTAAACGGTAAAATCGAGACAATCTTAAAATCAAATTGGCTTTATGCAGCTGCCTCAAAATGTAAATGTCATTTTGGTATTAACATAAAATAAGCACGAGTAGACTATTTCAATTTATTGTCAATCAATATTGTATCTATCTTTGGTACCAATTTATCGGCGGATTCGTTAATCACATTTGTTAACTTTGACTTTGTAAGTCGAACCTGTCGACTTTATTTTTTATATGTTTTTGCAATTCAGTTTCTTGTTAGATGTAGAATCTGTTGAGTCCGTTTTAACTGGTAGCTTTAAAAGGTTTATAAAAGTTTAAACTGTAAGTAAATAAAATTGCATGTAACCGACAAGTTTTTATGAACAATGTTATGTCAATTGATACTAATAGTGCCTAGTCTATAATACTACTGCAGTTCATTGTTTTTTATTGTTATGGGTCTGGTATTGAAATTGTACTATAATTGATTAACAGATCCTGTAACTTCTTGAAAATAAAATATATTACATGCTAAGGGAGTCTTTATTTTAAAGTTTTTCACAAAAGTAAATAAACAAAGTGAATGCACCAAGCAATAGGTAAAGTCCTATTTTGGCTTAATTGACACCTACTATAATGGAGTTAATGAACAGAGGTGTATTACTCTTGAATTAAACACAGTAAGCGCTCCGTTCGCCCCCAGACCCTACAAAAGGACCCTTAGTTTATAATAAAATATCTAAATTATTATCAAGTTCATTAGATAAACGTACGTTAATGTCTTCAATAGCGTTTCAAAACGAAAAGTTTGTGACAGCTACAAAAGACGTCATGTGACAGCTATCTGACAGTGACAGAGGACTTGACGTCAAGATGGTAGATGATGGTAGCTGTCAGTAGTTATCAGTAGTTATTGAGGAGTATAATCTGTGGTACTTGAATAACTGTATTTTGTTCTGTAGCTTTTTCAATCTCCCGTATGCCTGTTGTATTTTGTGAATTTCCTTCTTAATTATTATTTTTTTATTAAGAGTTTTTGTAATCATTAATATAGTATAGAACATAACGTGTGATCAAAATTGTAAATCGAAAATTTGGCTGAAACGTGTAAACGGTAAAATCGAGACAATCTTAAAATCAAATTGGCTTTATGCAGCTGCCTCAAAATGTAAATGTCATTTTGGTATTAACATAAAATAAGCACGAGTAGACTGTTTTAATTTATTTTCAATACAAAAATCTGTTTTTTCTAGCTTTGGTACCAATTTATCAGCGTATTCGGTAATCACATTTGTTAACTTTGACTTTGTAAGTCGAACCTGTCGACTTTTTTTTTATGTTTTTGCAATTCAGTTTCTTGTTAGATGTAGAATCTGTTGAGTCCGTTTTAACTGGTAGCTTTAAAAGGTTTATAAAAGTTTAAACTTTAAGCTAGTTTCTAAAATTTCTTTTTAATAATGTACAGATAAAGTCATAGGAAAAAGCTAGATCAGAATAAAGTTATCTTTTTCAAAAAAGTTTTTCAAATGTTATGTTAACATTCTAAGCTGTTGTGATTAAAAATTAAAACATATGATTATAATGACCATTATCTCAAAAATCAAATCTAAAATATTATTGTAAGATTTTTAATTTAACTATTATTGCAATTTGATAGATTGATAGAGATAGGTGGGAATAGTGATTGTACTTGTTTTTAAAATTTAAATTGAATTAAAAAAGATTTTTACAAAATTCAATTATTAAATAGTGGATGGAGGCAACTCTCAACTCTATCTTAACCCTTTTAAATTTTTTGTCTTTTATTTTAAAGTGACAAAAGGCCTGACTAGTTTTAAATAGTAAGGTGTGATTAGATTCATATTCTTAGATTGTCTTAGTCAGCATTGTGGAAAAATGCTAATTTTACAGTGAGTTATTTTTTTAAAGTCTATTTTAGGCTATTTTTCATTTTTTTTAATTTGTCTATGTGTTCTTATTAAATTGGAAAGGAAAATGAAACTTAAAATGGGCCAATGGCCAGCATTGGATTAATAAAGGTTTATGTGAAAAATGTTTACAACATTTGTAATTTTTTTTCCAGGAAAATGGAACATTCAGACTTAGTGGCGGAGATGGCACAGGTGGAGCACCTCACAACACAGGAGAGGCTTCATCTTGCTAGAAGGTAATGGTTTTATTTAAATTGCTCTGTTTGTTGGATCAAATTTTGAAATTCAACTTACGTCCACTTTCTGTTGATAGATTTATCTGAAATTCGGAATATATCTTTAGTTAAGAAAAGTATACAATATTTAAAAACATTTGGTATTTAAACTTTACATACTAAACTTGGAACATTCTGAAGGCTTAAATTATATTTTTTTTTAATATGTACCGCTGCCTAAATCAGTGACTAATTTTTTAAAAGCAGTTTTAATATGTAAAACAGTTTGAATGTGTACAGTTTGATTCAGTTGAAAATATAGAAATGTATATAAATACTGCAGTCAACCTACACACAGTATTTAATAACATTTTGTTTGTTTCTCAAAATCCCACTCGTACAAACATTTATGGCTTTTGATTTGCGTGGGCGCGATTTTAGATTGGCTAAATGAATCAGGTGTTATTTAAGTAAAAGCAAATAGTTTGGTAATATCTTTAAACAGTTTATTCTACAAATGACTAATCTTATTATACCTGTTTTATTCAAAGTCAATAATACTAAATTGAACATCCCTCATTGATGGCCCAATAGCTCATAATAGAGCATTTTTTATATCATTTTTTTTTCAAGAAGTAGATGATGATTTTAAACAAGTGTTGAGGCAATCTAAACTCATGGCACATGCAAATTTAAATATTGAAAAATAAGGCTTTTGTGGTTGACTTACGCTCATTGCTTTATTAGATGCAATAAACAGAAAAGTAGTTCTGTTATTTATTATATGTGTTTATTTTTCCATATATTAAGTTTTGTGAAAGACAAACGAAATACGTAACAGAAATTTCACACTTCATTTAATTACATGTAACTGAATCTAGGTTAGATAGGCTTTGATATAAACGGGCTAAGGCCACTGTGAGGTCATAAGGAAGTAATGTAAACCGTCGCTAATGTCCACTTTGCAAGATATATTGCTAGGAACAACACATATATTTGTAGTATATGGATAAATAAACGGAAGTAATCTGTTATGGATTATTTTGCGTAATGTTAAGGAAAAAAAGGCTAGTAAATTGAAATAAAACCATGCGTACTCGTAAACCTGTGTTATTAAACATAATATGGCAGATTTTTTAAATAATACTTATATTGAAACACTAGTTGTTCGTGACTTTACCTGCAAAGTTCAACAATAATAAAAAATATAGCCTATGGTTACGCACAGACAAACTACCTCCCTAATGTCGGAAGAATTTAAAAAATCGGCCCAGTATTTACGTGAATCGAATTACATACAAAAATATAAATTTTTCCTCTTTATAATATTAGTATAGATATAGATTAGTATAGATTACTATGTCAGTAATCTGAGAATGTAGGTATACTATGATTCATAATTTATGGAAGATCCGTAAAGTAAATTATAATTACCAACATGTTTTATATCTCTTTTTAATCAAGATATTCGAAGCAGTTTTAAGCAAATTATATCAAGACTGTACCTGATTTAAAGACAAATAAGTGACAAAGTGAATGATTCATAATTTAACACTTGCGAATATTTGGGAATGTTTAAGAAAAAGTTTAAACACACTTTCTCTCAATACGCTGCATTCCAATGTTGCATTCTCAATTCTGAATTGTTTTTTGTTCTACAACATTTTACGGAATACTAACACTGTGATTTTTAAAAATCGTTGATAAACTCAAATATTTGCTATGTTATACGATTTTTTGGTTAAAGCTGAAATATAGTCGTGTAACTACAAAATGATTCACTTCCCCAGGATATCGATTAATAGGTATCATTTATGTTAAAAACAATTCGTTTTATTTTTGTTTAAGCGTCCAATTTACTAAGATTTTTCGAAGTCGTTAATTTCTCCGTTTCTACTAGGTATTGTTTAATTTCTAAACTAATTGGTCACGGTCGCTGAAATGTAATAATTAAAAACAAACTCGGTTAGCGTTTATCTATTGTTTTCGTGCTATATCTTAAGATGCAATGTAAGTACTCAGACTATGTTTACTATTATTATTATCTATTATATTTATTATCTTGAACTAACTTTTGTCCGCGACTCCGTCCGTGTGGAATTTAAAAAAAAAAACAAAAGTGAATAGCCTGTGTGTTCTTCCAGACTATCCTCTACATCTATGCCAAATTTCATCCAGATCCGTTCAGCCGTTTAGGCTACAAACTCGTAACAAACATCCATCCATCTAAACTTTCGCATCATATTTGTAAGTATGATGGTAGGCTAGTTGTGTCGAAAGTAACTTTTATAGAGAGAAAATACCAACATGACCGAGTTTTTATGCTACTAGTGGGTTTTACTGCTGTCAATATCGTTTGTGGTCTAATAGATAAAATCTAGTAGGCGATTCTTATCACCTTATCGTGATAAGTATGGTGTTGTTGATGGCTTGAAGCTGAAATGTGTTTCATATAAGAATGAAGGTTTTAAATCTATCTTAGTCTTAATAATATTACAAAGGATGGATGGATGGATGTTTGTTAGAATCTGTAGACTTAACAACTGAACGGATCTCGATGCAATTTGGCACAGATGTAAAACAGTTTGGAAGAACACATAGGCTACATACTAAGTTTGTTTTTAATAACGCGCAGATTGAGTCGCGGGCAAAAGCTAGTATGATACGATTTCTGAATGAAGATTAAATTTTTATGACTTTTGAAAATGTTTCCGTTGGTAAATCTTTAATTGATCTCAGTTTCTAGTTTAAATATTCGTCATAATCGATATGTATAACCGATGATTTATCGATTTTTACTATAGTAAAAAGTTTATTTTAATCGATGCACGATCGATCAGCACGTTGTGTGACATAAAAATAGACTGATTTTATTGAATCCGAATTAATATGTCACGATAAGATTTTTATATGTGTTAACAAACTGTGTTAACCGTTAGTTCTATCTTTGTATACGTGTATGTAGTCTTTGAATTAACACATTCAAAGTGGTAAATGGTATGGAGACAGCGATATTTCATATATCATTATATGAATATTTTAAATCTATACTAATATTAATATCTAATCTATCTATACTAAAGAGGAAAGATTTGTATTTTTGTATGTAATGAAATAACTCAAAAACTACTGGTCCGATTTAAAAATTCTTTCACCTTTAGAAAGGTAATTTATCTGTGAGTAACATAGGCTATATTTTTTAATTTCACGCGGGCGAAGTCGCGAGCATCAGTAGAATATAAAATGATAAATAGCTAAAGTAAATAAAATACCAAGAACATGGGCGATATGCTTAAAAAGACTTCGTTTTATAGTCTCTTTACTAGTGTATATATATTTAAGGTTATGTTATGCCATAAAAAATATAAACTTACGAAATTATTCAGTCTCTCCTTATATTTATACTGTTCGTAAGATACGGGTTTCTTACCCACGATTTTTTTTTTTTCACACTCCCGCATCACTTCTGTCAGCCCGTGAAAATGGCGCATGCAACTGTGCCGAAATATCGGGAGCTAAAACTAGTAAATCGTGGTAAGAAACCCGTATCTTACGAACAGTATATTTGTAAAAACCACGACAGTTTAAAGTTATATATCTCCTTATATTGTCCATGCCTTTTGTTTATGTCATATTGATTTATTTCAGAAGCGGATTATTAACAAACAATCTATAGGGTATCATCTTGTTTTATTGAGTACAATAAATTCAATTTAACAAACTGTATTCGTTTCACTTTTTACATCAATAAGCAGTCAAACAACTTTATACGGTAATAAAGGTCGATATGATCTTCGCAGCATGTTTTTTCGTTACATAAGTCCATACTTCCAAATCAACATGTATCTGTTACTTTTAAAGTCAATTTAAAATTAAAATGTTAAAAGCAACTAAGAGATATAAAACAATAGCGATCGTCTTTAATTTGTATGAGTCTGCGAATTGAAGTTGAATGGAATTGTATGAAACACTCTCGTGGCTTCGTAGCCGATTGTGCATGCCTGATAAGAACAATTACTTTCATTCAAACCAATCGTGATTTAAATGAAAACATGTACAGCGTGTTTTTAAATTCCATTCTAAAATTTAAAATATGAATGGCGGGTAAACCCTTGACTGCTTTTAATGGATTTATATTAATAAAATTTTGACCTAGTTTTGAATGGTTGTTTTAAGCGATAGAGCTATAAAAAGTAGACTTTTTATATAAAACAGTAGTGTTTAAGAGGTTTATATTAGTTAAGGTTAAATTATTTTCGATAACAGATTCCAAATGTATTATTTTGATTTTAATAAAACATACAAATCGTAGTTACAAAATGTTAAAGTTCAATGGTCAATAGTTTTACATTTCATGTTGTAGACTTTTTAAACATCCCGTATTTTTCTGCATACTTGTGCTTTAGATTTACATAATATTACAAACTAACGGGTCTCTATAAAATTGTGATTCAAGTTTATCATACTAACGTTAATGTTTGTACAGAAAATTCATTAAGAGCTTTAGACCTTGAAATGGTTTCGAATGTGCAATACTTGTGGGCGTCAGATTCCTTCTTTGGATTGTTACGTATAAAAATTACACGCTTTTAGTCCTGTGGGTTGAAACATTTTATCGCTCGTTACATCTATAACATGTTGCTAAAATTGTGATCATAAAAGAAACACATGGTTTAATTACTATAATATATTCCATCTTCAGTCGTGATTGACTAATCGTTATAAGCTGCCATAAGGTTTGATTATAACACAATATTTAAAACGTTGAGTGCTTCTGACTCAACTTGTGAGTTCATTTTGGTACATGAAATTCATAGAGGCGTTAAAAGTGTTACCTTTTTCGAGATCAGGCTAACTCTATAACTGTTAGTTTTGATTGCCACCTGTAATGACGTATTATCTCTGTTTTTTTTAAGAAGAATGTAAGGGAAGGCAATATATGTTTACATATAGCAATCCAATCGAAACGCTAACAAAAATCTTAAGCAATACATTTGATAAATGTGATAGAGTTAAACGTTTCGCTGACATTGAACACTCGTCGGTGCTTGTTGTTAAAAAAAGTCACTTAAATATACAGTATTTTCGCGTCTGGATTTTACACTGAACCACGGAAGAAGTTATAAAACCGCGGCGTCAATACTCTTTCGATTGAAAATAACTAGAGTAACCGGAATTTGAATTGGCACGTCCAGAACAAGAATCTTCTTGGCGACTTGTTAAAACAAATGCTAGGTACTAAAACATCTACGTTCTAATATAATGCTACTTGATTTTCTACGTCTATTCTTGAAGATACTCTTGTCATCGTATTAAGGTTGAAGTAAAAATAGTTTATTTCCGAAAATTCTATATCGGGAAGAAAATGGATATCGGGAGAACATTGTCCGATCTCGGTATGCGATAGCCAGTGTAGTCAACACAATGATTTATAACGTGTAAAGAGTAATTCCAAATATAGCAGCTAATCTGTTAAGAGACCTTGCTAGGATTAGCTCGGATCAAGCTATGCGATAACAACAGGGAAAGATACACTAATAATACTAATAGCGGGTCTTCCGCTGATTATTTAATTGTATTATTATAGATTAGGATTTTAATATATGTACGACTAGTTGTTGCCCGCGACTTCGTCCGCGTGGTATTAGAAAACATATGAACTATATAAATAACAAAAAGCTACGTATCCCTCGGGAACCGGACATTTCTCGGGGATGAACCTTATCCCATGTGTACTCCAGACTTTGTTTTATATCTGTGTCAAATTTCAGTAAGATATATTGTACCGTTGCAGAATTATCGAGTAAACATTAAAAAATAAAATTAACGTATCCCACGGGAACCGTAACTATTTCCGGGATAAAAATTAGCCTATGTGTTCTTCCAGACTATGCTTTACATCTGTGCCGAATTTCATGCAGATCCGTTCAGCCGTTTAGGCTACAAATTCTAACAAACATCCATCCATCCATCCATCCATCTAAACTTTCGCATTTATAATATTAGTATGATTTATGCTGGGTTTCTGAAGTTTCCACTGATTTTGTCATTACCTATATTCAATAGTGTTAGGTTGACTTATGATTCAACGTAGTAAAACTCAAGTCAGGTACGTAGTTCGGAAACGCATTTCATGAATTTATCGAACCAAAAACACTAACGAATGGTTAAACGCAGCTGGGAAACCGCCCACTAATGCTAGTACCATATTAAGAAAAATCTAAATGTTATGTGTCTATAACTAAATTTTTCGTAGTAATTGCTATTTATAAAAAAAAAATCATAAGTATCCTACATTGTGAATTGTATATTTTATATGGAATCAATAAAGCTTTTTAATTTATTTTATTTATTGTTATATGGTGCGGTTTTATATTGACCTGTTTTGAAATACCAAAATGTAAAACAAACGAGGGCATAGAGCCAACGGACAAAATAATAATATGAAATAACTTGTATTTGTTTCATTGGTAGTCTCCATCCTGTCCGTGTTGACATTCCTCGCATTGGTGGGAATGAACCGTTTAACATTGCATTAAGAATATTGAAACAGCACATTAATATTATATTACTTTACTATAAAAAATACATAAAATGATAAGCGAAATTGCCTCGAACAGTTGAATTATCTGCCCTCAACGGAGTTTCGAAACAGTTACGACTTAATGACCTTCATAAGGAGATCGTACTTCACGAGAATTACCGTATATCTATGAACCATAGGAACCATGAAACTATAGGACCTATCATGAAAATTTGCGAGAGAGTATTCATAGTCGTCGAAAAATATGTATAAGATTTCTGCAGCACTCTAGTGCAAAGTACACCGCCAAAATGTCGTACAAATTTTATCGATGACGTTATTTTCTGGCAAATTATAGTGGTAGGCCCCCAGTAATTATTGCGGATTGCATTGCAAATGATTACAGGATTAAATGTATGATACGTTCAGCAGTTAATAAATGTTGTTACAGACTTGTGAACTGTACACTAATATATAGCTTAGTTTCCTGAGAGTTGTTATGTTAGTCTTACTGTGATATTACGAAATAACGTGCCTATACGCGACATATTATATGCAATTATGTTACACGAAGTTTACAACATTATTATATACTGTAAGCGTTGCAAGCTCGGTAATTATACTTCTGAGATGTTGTAATAAATACATACGTTCTAATACATAAGTTTAAAGTGGAATTTACTATGTTTTTCGCAGTGTGTTTTTATCTTTCAATTTTCTAATACTTAAGTAATCTACCGCTAACAAGATACAAGTCGACGAAGAAATTTTCTGGTTACCTGTAATATATTTGCATGACAGAGTTGTTATAAGTACAATATATGAATATTTTGATGCCTTAACCTTATGATTTGAAATCCCTATGTAAAACATCACGTGACTGCAGCTGTGCTTGTACAAAATTGTAAACATTGTCTCTATTTGTGAAATTAAATGACATTGCGTTTAAAACCGTTTAACAAAAAATTTTTTAAAGAAAATCTCTGTTTCTGCATCACGATTATGAGGCATTTTTCATTTGTTAACTTCCTTTGGATGTCTTAAGATGGTTACAGTAGATATCCACTGCATCATCTTCAAAAATCTATTGTCATCCCCTTCATTCTGTTTGAAAAGATAGAGATAAAAGATACCTTTTTCGCTGTTCATTCCTGGAAATTGCTGAAGGCGTCGCAGTATATTTCCGCAACGGAAATATAAGTATTGAAGTAGGTTGTCAATAGCAACTCAACGATGTTTTCCAGAGTAAAATCTTTGTATATTTTTCAGCAAGTCATCGTTGGTATTGTTAATTAAAAAGGCTTCTCATATTAGTTGTGTAATTAAATGAAATGATACGCAGTTATATGCCGTAACAAGTAATAATGTAATTTACTGCAGACAAATTGAATACTAAAAAAGTTGTTATTAATTTAACAAACTGTTTTTTTATAGAATGTAATTGTTGTAACATGTTACTTTCGTTTTTAATAAGTAAAGAAAGTTTCTAGATGTTCTTATATAATTTTCTATTGTATTTTTCTTCCTGGAAATGAAAGAGTGATTAAAAAAATGGAAATGTTTTTTTTTTGTTTACTTAAGGATATTTTTACTTTTTAAATGTGAAACGAATATTAATTAAATTCATAGCCAAGTCGAACCGAATCAAAGCCTAAGAAACCGGAAAAATTGTGAGCGCATTCACGACAGACACTGAACTAAAAGCGATAACATAAAAAGTGGACCTGCGGCAAAAGCGGATCGAAAGTGCCTTTTTGCGGTCGACATGTTCAAGAAACTAGACGATACAGTTAATTCGCCGCATAATTGCTCCTTTAAGGTACTCGATACAATATTAGTCGACTTTTTTAATATATTTTTTTTCGAAAATGATTGTTTTGATATATTGCCAAAGGTCATTGAACTTAGATATTGTGGTATAGCGCTAAGTAGTTTATAGAGCTCGTGTTATAATATTCAATATATTGTTTGAACCATTCCCTATTACATTTTTTCAAATATTCGTGCTATGTAGAAAGATTTGTTTGTTTCTGAAATCACTGAACCGTTTATGATAACTTTCACTGGTCGAAAGTAAATAGACCAGAAGTACTAAGCTATAATTTTTTTGTACGTGCAATATTTAAATTTACCCGGACGACGCCGGGCATCAACACATAGACGTAAACGCGAAACTTGATATGTGTAAAACATAGTCACGAGATATACAATCAATTGTACGGTGCGTTTCCACTAGTCACTAGAAATATCCCTACAAAACATATGGTTATCTCGGTTTTTTAAACGGGAAAGAGAGGGACGCTATAATGTTTACTACATCAGCTGTTGGGTAATGTTATTTGGTTGTTATATAATTTTGATAAAGTTTAACTATAAAGCACACATAAGGCCTCACGATTGTTAAACTTCCTTATCTGTATTAATACTAGATGGTTCCTATTTTTGACTGGTTTGTGTAATATTCACTTATTTTTTTAAAGTCTTTTCTAACTGACAAAATAAGCATAGGGTCATCTTTTATCTGGCACTAGCTGTTCGCGTGCGGATTCATCCGCGTGAAATTATAAAAACTTTATTTTATTGTTTACATTTGTCAATCAATAGCCAATGTCAAAATGACATGACATGACAAACCTTAGCAATCTTTCTTTCTTGATGTTGGCAGCAACTTATGGTCTCTTTCCCACATTAGGGTTACTATCCAAAATATTTACCACCTAAGTTTAATGGCGTGAAAATATATAGCGTAAAGCGTGACGTAAGTGTACCGCTTTTTTATTAAAAAAAGGATTTATTCAAAAATATGCTGTAATTGCTGACATCTTAGGCAACAAAAAGTGTGTGTTTACGCTTTATTATAATAGTATATAGATTAATATAAATTTAAGTCCTCTACGTTTTGATCTGTACATAAATAACTTGAACAATTTTAAAGAGTAGTATGTGAACGGATTCGAATCCTTATTTAAAATCAAATAGATAATATTCTTTCATATAACAAAATTGATTCATCAATTTCTCTCTAATACGTGAACAATGGAAATCATTATATTTATATAGATTGCAATACAATGCGTTATGATAGAGTGAAACGTTGTTTTCACTTTTTATGATCGCATGACAAGTTTGAGTTAACAAAGCCTCGTGTAGAATTAAGCGTATAAAGGCAGTGTTACGAAAATTAGACCGCTACTAATTGCTTAAAGCTTGCGTAAAAGCGCGTTAAATGATTTGAGAAATGTATTTTTCTTAACGTTAAGGGAGCGATTGTGTAACTAATTAAGTAATTGTTTACACTTGAATACTTGTTTGCAAATTATACATAAATCGCTTGAATTTGTTAAAGCTTTAGTTTTAAATGCATGTGTGTAGTGGACTTTATTTATTAAACTGTTAACGAAAAGACATTATTGGACCATATTAAGGTAGAACTGGAAAAACATTATAAAAGTATAACTGATTCACTATGAATTGAAGAAAATAGGTGCTTTAATTTTTGTGCGTTTATACATAACTAGTTTTCGCCCGCGGCTTCGTCCGCGCGGAATTAAAAAAAAACAAAAGTGAATAGCCTATGTGTTCTTCCAGACTATACTCTACATCTGTACCAAATTTCATCGAAATCCGTTCAGCCGTTAAGGCTACAAACTCTAACAAACATCCATCTATCCATCTAAACTTTCGCATTTATATTATTAGTATGAAGTATGATTATAATACGTCGATGGTTGATACTTTATATATGTACACTGTCGTAGGCAAATGGAAGAATAATGTCAGTTATTTCCTGTATATGTTATAGAAGAAATAATGAAGCCAGTTAAGTGGGATAATATTTTATCAAACGGTATTATTTATCGAAGACATAAAATGTGAACAAAAATGATCGACAGAAGAAAAGTAAAAGTTAAAAAAGGTAAATGTACATGGAAAAATTGACAGGTTTACTAAGATTTTTAAATAAAGGAAGGCAAACGGGCAGGAATCGAGGAGCTTAATTACGTTCATCGATATCCACAACACCAGAAGTTCTTGACACAGAAGATGCCTTGATTAACGTTCGCTACTTGGACACGTTTAGATAACTTGTTCATCCTAAAACTATGGTAATAATTAATTTGAAAATGAAAAATGAAAATGATTTATTGGTGTAACAATAGATTATACAAGTTATTCAGATGTAGGGACTTCCTTTTAAATGACCAGTGGGTACTTGTCATTTAAAAGGAAGGGTATTGGGTAGGAAGTCCTGCTCTTCCATGTAACACATAATGTTGTAAGGTATGCACAATCTATCTATATACTAATATAATAAAGCGCAAAAACACACCACTCTGCGGCGCAAGATGTCAACAATCCCAGCAATTCTTGAATAATTCTTCCTTTAATAAAAAGCACCACACTTATTTGTAATTTGTAATTAGTGTTATTAACAATTTTTATGCTTAACATTTATTTCGTGTTTGACAGTTGATTCCTTAGAAAAGTCGTAAATCACACTTTATTGCTGCAATGTAATTCCAATAGAGCGTCCGGTGTTTGTAGGTTGTTCCTGTACTTGTTTAAATGTCGGACGTCCTAGTTACGATCTTTGTAGGCTTTGCAATCATGTGCCGTATGGTTTGTTAGAAAGAAAGACCTACATCTGACATTGGAGGCATTTTTACTTAATTGAAAGACATGTTTATACGTTTTTATTAGAAGACTTAGTTAGAAAAAGAGCTGAAGTGCTAAGTAATATTTTTTGATACGAATACGGTTTCCAATGTTGGCATTACTGATTTAGCAACTTTGCAGTATTTCTAAACCGTTTGATTTTTATTTGCATTTCGGATGTATCAAGATATCTAGGCTGTGATCAGATTATCTCGTAAATGACAGGTGATATGTTATCACATTTCGTAGAAGTTGTTGTAACACTTGTTTTCCGTTGATATAAATCCCTTATCGATTTTTATCGTATCTATGTCTTATACGTTGCCCTATTTGTATACTTTAGTCCATTCAATGATTTTTTATGTGGACTGAATTTTTTTTATATGTCAACATTAGTCATAGTTAAATAGGATTGTAGACATAGAAATATGAAAGAGGCTCGACTGTAGAGATTAAAGATTTTAACAGCAATTCATATATAGCCTCTACTGCTTCATTAGAAATTTAACCGATTTGATAAGTAAATAGACATTAGATCTACCTATAACTACAAAGCTACTTGACACAATATTGTGGCACCGCATATATCCCCCAGCAAAGGTATCCGTGTCTGTTGTCGACCGGTTTGCTTATGTAGTTTCACACGAGGACAGGATAGTGAAGTAGTTCAGTAATGCTATTGGTTTGACGTGTACGCTGAAACAGAACACTACTGATCGTACGGTAAGTGGTCGTTCATACAATAGTAGTACTGCAATGTCTATTGCACTGTTAATCTGCTGACCTCGTGTGAAAGCGTAACGCTCCACTGACGCACTTGGTATCGCAGATTATCTCTGCTACCACCGGATAGCGGACATCGATAATAACCTTCCCAGTAATTACGATACAATTAAAAACTACTGTATTGGAACTATGACAGTGTTATCAGTTGAACTATGTGTCATACACTACGAAAGGTGGTAACTGATTTTTTTTTTATGAAAATAGCAGATTTTTGTTAATTTACTAATGTTTCTTTTACCATTCCAACTAAGATTTAGGCTTGTGTTAGGAATGTTAAGACAGTATTCAAATGGCGGGATTCGAACAACCAACAGCGTGATTGGTAATCCATACCCTTAATCATTAGGCTATTGGCGCATGGCTAACTCATGGTATGAATAATTTCATTGTGGGTCTTAAAAACCTTGGTTGAGAAAAAACTGTAACATTATAATCGGAAAAGCTTTGTTTCAATACATTCTTGTGGTGAATAGCAAAGGCTTTTGCCATGTTTCCGCATCTATTTATATAACGACGTCGTGTTTCTCAAGTTACATAGGTAATGATTAATATAAGTTGATGAATTAAACAATTGTTTCTAATAATTTTTCTACAGTATTTAGTTACTTTTTTATCTTTTTGTTTGCCTTTAGTAGCCTTTTATGTACAGAAACTGTGACGTTATTGTTTGAATACGTTCGCTAAAATGTGATAGCATTAAAGGTTCGCGTTTATCACACACACATGTGTACATGACGCGTTATGTAATTGCACGTGCATTACGGTTATGGTCTTATAATTAAAAATAATTAAATAAAAAAACGAACTACCAACGTACGTTATATCAAAGAATCATTTGGAAATGTGATTCGTTTTCAATATGAAGATAGACTTTCTGTTCCGGGAAGTTTGGATAATTAAAGGAAATGTGAAATTATATTGTAATATTGTTTTCTAGCAGATTGGCACGAAAGAGAAGTACAATTGTGCATGCAAAGTCTTTTACGTAACTATAAAACGAAAGCGAATTTGGATTTGTTTATCGATCTTTAGTGATATGAATTGATCGTAAACTTATCAAGTAAAGTAATCTATTACCGAAACAACAGTGTCATCCATATAATTAATTTTGTAATAGACAACAGACATGACATGTTCTTGTACAGTCGGCTGCAAAAATATGTATACAATTACAAAACTTATAAAGACTTTCGTTTTTAAAAATACGTATGTAAGAATTCGCTATTAGTATGAGTTCATGTTCAAACGCACATGCATACGTGTTATTGAAACCGAAGTGTATACAAGTTTCTAAAGCTTTGTAAATGTATACACATTTGTGCAGCTGACTGTACCGGCGCTTCGCAGTGGAAGCCTACGGTGATACTCACGATCACGTGTTTAATATCATTACCATTTGTCAGGCGAGCCGGTCTATTAGTATAATAAGTCTATTCTTGTCACATACTTTTTACGAATACGTGAAACGTGTCTAGTCGCTGTTTGCCGCTGTCCTATCTAATTTGCAGACTGCTAAACATTTTTTATTTACTTCTACATGTTCTCGGCTATGTGATTTAATAATTGCAAACACTCGACTAACATACAATCTTCACTTTACTTATGCTGATTTTAGCGAAATATTACTATATCGAGTATAAATAACACTGTGAAGTCGAAACACGAATCAGTTATTTATTGCCCTGGTTTTGATTAGTCATATAAAAGTTTGTTATTTTTTTTGTGTAATTAAAAATGGAGGAATTACATTTCATCTACCAAAAGTGAGTTGGGTTAGTTTGTAAGTCGTTTTTGATTCAATATTTGTTGTATGTAACCTGCAAATCGTAAAACCTATGCGTTTGTACAGCCCAATTTAGTTGTATTGACCGGTAGAAGTACATCATAATGTCATCACGTTTATTTTCAAAGATGTAACAGAGACGACAATACATTTTTAAGGTTATTGTCAGCTTATTGTTGAAAGATGTGTGTTGTTCATTTCAGACGCCGCATGCAACAACTGAAACTATGGCAGCAGAGAGAGAAAGAGTGGGCACGATCTCGGCCGAAGAGAGAGAAGAGTAACAAACGCAACATATACTTCAATGATAGTGTTATGCTATTAGAGGCAGCGGCAAGGAATGATATCGATGAAGGTAATTTAAATTTTACTTCGTTTGAACGTAGACTAGTCAACCGGAACTCATTTGAAACTTTTTTCTGTTGTAAAAAAATATTTCTAAGTATTTTGTTTGATTGGAATTTGTTTTATTGAAATTTAACTGCCTGTTTCATTATCTTTGTCAAGTCCAATCAAGGCATCATCTACTGGTTACTTACCTAACATAGAGGCTATAAAAAACACTGTTCTATTAATTTATATTATCCTGAGTTTCAAGAGAAGATGAGAATTTATTTATATTGATGTTTAGTGTTGGTTAGAAGTGTATTTACGGAAATATGTAAGTTATGCTGATCTAAGAATTCCATTATGCATTTAAATGTCGATTACAAATTAAACACATGTATCGATGATCTAAGTCTAAGGCTGTGTGTACTTACAATGCACTTTGATCTCATATTAACCATGACCATGACATCCAAACATCAAAAACATTTTTCTCAATTTTAATATGAAAATGTGATTTTCTGACATCACAATGCAATACATTTATCTTGATTGTCTCCAAGATTTGAACTTTAAATCTTAATTCAGATTGTCTTTTACTTCCCAATATTAATTAAGCGGCATTTACTTAGTTTGAGATTTGTTTCAGAATAAGGTCATTACTTTACTAAACGAGCACACATCCTTAGCCTCGTGCACACTGACATTTGAGTCATGAACATACTGAGACCTAAATAAAGTCATGTCTAGCCGCGTGGAAATAAAAGCAAAAGTGTTTTACTGTTATTTCGGCGCGGCTGAGTGCGATGTCCTTACACGACGAGGTCGTGTCACACATTCGTTCATTGTAAAATATATATCAATTTAAAATGTTATAAATATTTCTCATGCTGTTCACTCTGGTCGTAATTAAGTCCAGTCTAGTAAGACTTAGTATCTCGCTAAATAATGGCGACTGCACAAAAGACATTGACCTCTACAATCATTCGAGTTTCATTACTTTTAACATTGGTGATTAGAATTCAAAGAAATAATCATGCAAAAAGACTGTATCGGTTGGATAAACAATGCCGTTAATTGTTAAGTTAAGAGCTATGAAGAGTTTAGAACCGGCGCAAAATTATCGTTTACATGTAATGAAGTCAACAGTTGCTTAATAATTAATTTTCCTAAAACCAGGTTCGAATAAACTCGCAACTAATTCCATGCTTTCTATACAACGAATTTCTCTAGCACCACCGATAGCGGTGTCGAAATTTATCAATCCGATCTTTTAATTTCACAATGTCCAACTGACCGTAATGGTAAAGTTTATGCTAATTTACCGCCTCAATTCGTTACAGTAAGAAGATTATTGGCCAGAGGTGTAACCCCTGACGCTACCAACGAAGATGGGTTAACTGCACTACATCAATGCTGTATAGATAACAATGAAGCTATGATGCGACTTTTACTAGACAATGGAGCGAATGTTAACGCAGAAGATAGTGAAAAATGGACGCCTCTACACGCGGCAGCTACCTGTGGCAACCTAAACCTTGTAAGGATATTAATACAAAGAGGGGCGAACTTATTAGCTGTTAATGGAGATGGGAATATGCCATATGATATTTGTGAAGAAGAAAGAACGTTAGATGCGATAGAAAGTGAAATGGCGGCGAGAGGAGTGACGCAAAGATTGATAGATGAAACCCGAGCAGCGACAGAAATGAAAATGTTAATGGATGTCGCGGAACTAGTCAAGGAAGGAATGGATTTAGATGAGCCTAGAGATAATCAGGGTGCTACTTTGGTAAGTTATTAAAAAACACTATTTCATGGTGGGTTTAGAAAGTGGATTTTGCAGAGGAGGAGACGCATAGGAAGGGTATATATCCTCTTTCTGCGTGTCCTTTGCTCTGTAAGAGGTTGGCAACGCATCAGCAATTGCAGAGGTTTATTAGCAACGGTCGCTTAGCTATTCCGGCGAATTTAGATGACGACTTGCTCGTTTTCCACCCTATAAGATAAAGGATTTTGATTTACTAAAAGAACCAATTCTACCTAAGTAGGTAAAGAAATAAGTTTTTTTTGTGTGTGCATGTATAATTTGATTTAATGTCATTAGTTCCGTGTACACTAATTAGGTTAACTGATACACGTATTAAAAAGTAATTTATATTCATTTAAAAGTTATCGCTGCTTAATATATCGATCCAGCCGTGTCTAGGAGATTAAAAGCAATAGATTATTTTAGTAAGATGTATTTCTTAGTAATCACTATAATACTTCCTGATGATTTGGACCTTGATAAAGTTTCAATAGCTATTAAATCATTTAACTACTAATTTAAAGAAAACAATTAAAAATAATCTTTTACCGTGATCTTAGTTGTGTGTTGATTTTGGCCTACTTATTTTTTATTCCCTACAATTTTCCAGAGTATGTAAATAAATTCACTATACTAATGTCTTCTAAAATTAAAATGCCGTGTGTCACTCCAATAATTGTAATCACGTGCAAAATATGACGCTTTGTGTATCGTTTTCAATAAACTTTAATTAAAGGAAACTTTGTACAACGATGTTTTTGCGCATTTTTATATTGTAATAAGATATATTCACGAATAATTAGTGCTATTGGAAGGGAAGAATTAAAGCAATTATTATACTCATTTTATTATCACCTAAATTCTAAACTTATTTGATGTTTTTAATGACGCTTTTTTTATATCATAAGGTGGCAAAAGAGCAAGCGGCCACCTAAATCCGCTAAAATGGCGAAGTGACCGCCATAGAATTCGCAACAGCGGACGCGTTGCCTACCCTTAATCGACCTAGGAGGAAACGCACATAAAGAGGATATTTCCCCTTCCTATGCGTCCCCTCCAGCTTCAAGTCCACGTTCATAACCTTTTCTTATAAGAAAAAGAGCGGGAAGGAAAGGGGACTAAAGTTGGGCCTCCGGCACGCATACTTAGGATAGAGGGATTTGAAAAAAAAAAACAAGTACAAGTGAATTAAAGTATATTAAAATATAATGCCATTGTAATTGTAATGTCATTGATATACAAAATTTAACATATGATTCTTGTTTGTGTCAGTTGCACATAGCATCAGCGAACGGGTACCTGAAGGTGGTAGAGTTCCTGCTGGAGCAGCGCGCCAGCACCGACGTGGTCGACCACGACATGTGGCAGCCGGTGCACGCCGCCGCCTGCTGGGGACATGTGCGTACCATGGATTGTATATCTATCTTCCTAATATTATAAACTAGCTGTTGCCATGCGACTTCATCCGCATGAAATTATAACAATTTCATTTTATTGTTCACATTTGTCAAATTATCAATTGCAAATGACAAAATGACATGACATGACAAACCTTAGCAATCTTTCTTTCTTGATGTTGGCAGCAACTTATGTTCTCTTTCCCACATTAGGGTATTTATCCAAAATATTTACCCCTAAGTTTAACAGCGTGAAAATATAGCCTAAAGCGCGACGTAAGTGTAGGGCTTTTTATTAAAAAAAGAGTTATTCAAAAATATGCTGTAATTGCTGACATCTTAGACAACAAAGAAGTGTGTGTTTACGCTTTATTATATTAGTATAGATGTGAAAGTTTAGATGGATGGATGTTTGTTATAGTTTTTAGCCTAAACGGCTGTACGGATTTCAATGAAATTTGGTGTAGATGTAGAGGATAGTCTGGAAGAACATATAAAGTTACACACTTTTGTTTTTTTTTATTCCACGCGGACGGAGTCGCGGGCGTAAGCTAGCTAGTATACTAAAATAATAAAAAAAAAAAAAAACAAGTTCAAGTGAATTAAAGTATATTAAAATATAATGCCATTGTAATTGTAATGTCATTGATATACAAAATTTGACATATGATTCTTGTTTGTGGCAGTTGCACATAGCATCAGCGAACGGGTACCTGAAGGTGGTAGAGTTCCTGCTGGAGCAGCGCGCCAGCACCGACGTGGTCGACCACGACATGTGGCAACCGGTGCACGCCGCCGCCTGCTGGGGACATGTGCGTACCATGGATTGTATATCATCTATCTTACTAATATTATAAACTAGCTGTTGCCATGCGACTTCATCGGCATGAAATTATAAAAATTTCATTTTATTGTTCACATTTGTCAAATTATCAATTGCAAAGGTCAAAATGACATGACATGACAAACCTTAGCAATCTTTCTTTCTTGATGTTGGCAGCAACTTATGTTCTCTTTCCCACATTAGGGTATTTATCCAAAATATTTACCCCTAAATTTAACAGCGTGAAAATATAGCCTAAAGCGTGACGTAAGTGTAGGGCTTTTTATTAAAAAAAGAGTTATTCGAAAATATGCTGTAATTGCTGACATCTTAGACAACAAAGAAGTGTGTGTTTACGCTTTATTATATTAGTATAGATGTGAAAGTTTAGATGTAGAGGATAGTCTGGAAGAACACATAGGTTACACACATTTGTTTTTTTTTATTCCACGAGTACGGAGTCGCGGGCGTAAGCTAGCTAGTATACCAATATAATAAAACGTAAACACACTTCAGTCAGCAACAATCAGATGCCAGCAAATACAGCATATTTTTAAGTTATTTATATTTATGACACGCTTTAGGCTATGTCTTTACGCTATTTAATTTAGAGTGTGACTAAATTAGAAAATATTATACAAGGAAATGACAACTACAATCCGATAGCAGTAAAGAATCTAGATTGTTATGGTAACGGTAATTGTTAACCAATGGCTCGGCCTTAACTGTCGTTTCAGAATTTCAATTTTGACATTTGCAAATGTAAACAAAAAATTTTTTTTATAACATTATGATGCCGCACAGGAACAGTTTAGTGACTAATATAATGGTATAGCTGTGGCTCGCGACTTTGCGGGAAATTAGAAAATAATAAAAAAGTATAGCCTTTGTTACTCACTGATAACGTAGCTTTTTATGGTGAAAGAATTTTTGAAATCGGAATAGTAGTTTTTGAGTTATTACAATACATACAAAAATCCAATAATACAAATATTTCCTTTTTAAGCCTGGAAATCAAAAATATATCATGTACAGTGTGATTTGAGTTTAACATTTGTTGCAGTTAGAAGTATTAGAACTACTGGTGCAGTACGGTGCGGACCTCAATGTACGCAACAAGCACGACGAGACGCCCGCCGGTTAGTTTATTCACACTTTTCATTCATTTTATTCAAAATTGAACTCTCGCAAACAACTTCATAAAGATAACCTAAAATATTCCTACAACATTGCCTACCTTAAATATCACAGCACATAAACTTTAAATATTCTCCATACTTTAAATTGAAACAGCATTACAAATAAACGCGATATAAAGTTAAACTTAAGAATAAACTGAGTATAAGCAAAATTTGTACTAATATTTTTTTATACTCAAATTATTCCTAAGTTTAACTTTATACCGCGTTTATTTGTAAGGTTGATATTCTTTAAATCTCGTGACAGTTTTCTTTATATAATGCCACCAGTGCCCTATTGTTATATCTTAGAGAATTTTGATTGCTACGCGGCTTTCAAGAGATACGAAGTCGGTCCAACGACCTTCATTTAAAACATAAATATAGATTGCTACTAAAATAATAAAATAAAAATCAATGATAGTATGAATAGTTGTGTATACCATATGTGTAGATATATGCGAGGAGGGCGAGATCCGCGGCCGTATCCTGCGGCTCGCGGCCGAGCAGGAGGAGGTGCGGCGCCGCGCCGCGCACTCCGCCGGCGAGAGGCTGCGCACCGCGCGCCGCTCCTCCTCCACAGCCAGCACCAGCAGGTATACACTCAAATACACTATACAAATTCATTTATATACTCAACATACAATTAGCGTGGTATGGACATGTTATGCGACGAGACGATGGAGACATAAACCAGAAAGTGTTAAGATTGAAAGTGGATTGCTACAAAGGAAGACGAAGACCGAAGAAAGTATGGATGGATTGTGTGAAAGAGGATATTTTTAAGAAAGGAGTGGTTTTAGATATGACGGCTGATAGAGATGTATGGAAGAGCAGCACATACTGTGCGGACTCTCCGTAAGGGATACGGGCAAGTTGACGATACAATCATCATCATCTCGCTCCACCTTATCCTACTCTCGTAGTGTCGACGCACCGGGTTTTCGTCTTCCAAATAACTCTATCATCCTTCATCTTAGTCATCACTCCCTTGATCATGTCACCTTTCACGCAATCCATCCATCTCTTTCTAGGTCTACCTCTACCTGTGTTTTTTTTTATGTTACAAGGTGGCAAACGCGCAAGCGGCCACCTGAATTTGCTAAAATGGCGAAGCGAACGCTGCCCATAGACATCGCCTACTCTTAATCGACGGAGGAGAAGACGCACTTAAAGAGGATATTTCCTCTTCCTATGCGTCTCCTCCACCGTCAAATCCACGTTCCCTATCCATCCTATTCTTATGAGAAAAAGGGTGGGAAGGAAAAGGGGCTAAAGTTGGGCCTCCGGCACCACACTGATCAGACGAAACGCGGTATTTTCCCACTTCACGCCTGTCTTCTGTGTGGTCGTGGTATTGCACCGGGCCAGCCCTACAGTGCGATTGTGTTAAAGCGGGCTCTACCACTGTCAAAACGCTGTTACGATTGTATTAATGCCTTATTATGTTAAAAGTAGTAATGTTAGTATAATGTGTCAGGGTGCGGTCTGTGCGGCGCACGTCGCTGCGCGAGAAGCAGTTGGCGGCGAAGGCGGACGCGCGCGGCGAGGCCCGCCTCAGGGAGACCTTCGACTGCGCGGCTGATGAAGACATGCAGGTCACATATACATACATTTTTTTTATAATATAAGGTGGCAAACGAGCAAGCGGTCACTTGAATCCACCGAAATGGAAAGCGACCGCTGCCCATAGACATCCGCAATTGCAGATGCGTTGCCTACCCTTAATTGACGGAGGAGGAGACGCATATAAAGAGGACATTTCCCCATCCTATGCGTCTCCTCCACCGTCAAATCCACTTTTCCTTCAATCCTTTCCTCTTAAGAAAAGTGTGGAAAGGAAAAGGGACTAAAATTAGGACTCCGGCATATTTATATAACTTCAATTAAAAAATAACTTTTTAAGTATGAATTCTTCCACACCACGTCTGTGCTAAATTGCAGCGAGATCCGTTGAGCCATAATACCTTATAACAAACATCCATCCATCTAAACTTTCGCAATTATAATATTAGTATGATGTGAAAGTTTGAATGGATGGATGTTTGTCGATATATCTCCAGAACGGTTAAACGCATCTCGATGGAATTTGGCACAGATGTAGAACAGTCTAGAAGAACATCATAGACTATATATATATATTTTTTAATTAGGCGCGGATGAAATCACGGGCAAAATCTAGTTAATAATTATTGTAAAAACGTCCTCTAGAGGTTAACAGAAGAAACTATACTTAGACTTTGCCAGTTTCAATGCGTGATTTAGCTGTACTCCGATAGATGTCACTAATTAATAATAGTACCAACAACTGTCACCAGAGGTATCAACTCTGTTAGGAAACACCAAAAAGGTTCCAAATATATTAAACTGAGTTTTCATTGCCGAAACATTAACATAACACATATTTTCATACCGTTTTCAACATGTTTGATGAGAATGTTTAGACAAAGAAAACAAATTGTGTATTATCATACTTCATACTAATATAAATGCAAAAGTTAAGATGGATGGATGTTTGTTAGAGTTTGTAGCCTTAACCGCTCAACAGATCTGGATGAAATTTGGCATAAATGTAGAACATAATCTGGAAGAACACATAGGGTACTAACTTTTGTTCTCTTAATTCCACGCGGACGGAGTCGCGGGCGAAAGTTAGTACAATGATAAATCTTTAAGAAGTATAAATAGCGTGTATACATTCATATGTCATATCGCTTCGAGTGTGGAATTTGATGCATACGCTTTCCACTTTCATAAGGGGAAACGTTATAGAATGCATAAAACATATCTTTACACGTAGTTTGCTCTTGAAAGGGAAAACTTTGTTCATATCATGTTTAATTGGAAACGAAATTTTATCTGACACATCTAGATATTATATATCTATAATCTGAAATCAATTGCAATTTTAATTAAATTTTAAATGATTGCCACAGCTTAAAGACTTTGGTTTTTTTTAGTTTTTAAATTGCGTCTCACTGAAATCATAGAACTTTTAATTACCTAAGTATAGTCTATAGATGATGATGATGATGATGATGATGATGAGTCTGTTTCAAATAAAATGTACGTCATTTATCAAAAATCATCTTATTAAAAATTAGCTGTTGCTCGCGACTTCGCCCGCGTGAAATTAAAAAATAGTAAAAAACATAGCCTATGTTACTCACAGATAAATTACCTTTCTAGTCGTGAAATAATGTTTGATATAGGCCCAGTAGTTTTTACGTGAATCAAATACAAAAATCCAAATCTTTCCTCTTTATAATATTACGAGCCGTTGCTCGCGACTTCGCCCGCGTGAAATTACAAATATAACCTATTACGTTCGCCCTTTTTTCAACCTACTATTACCAAAAGTATTAATCTAGTAGTAATCTACGTAATAACAGAAATCTACCGATGCAAGATTCCAAATTTCTAAGCCCGGTAGCTTGAAAGCTGATTTTTCGGTTACCCTTATTGTTTGTGTTCGCGATATCTTCTAAACTATTAGTCCAATTTAAATACTGTAAAGAACAATTTTATTCTACATTAAATTCTCCTGATAACAAACGCATTTATTTGGATAAGTATTAATATTGAAACCAATAAAAGAACGCTGCAAATAGCGTAAGGTTTTTAATTCATTTTGTAAACAAAAAAGTGGCTATTGTAAGAAAACCGTTAAAGATAGATATATGCTATCGCGGACTTTTCTGTAGAACTTTTTGAGAGCTACAATTCTTTCATACATCATTTTTATATACCTCTAACGGTTTAGGCAGCGTAAGCTGAGAAATGTTAAAGTTTCGTGAATTTTTAACGCCGGCGTCCAGAAACACGCTGTTTATTAATAGTTCCTAAACATTAGTAATAATAAAATATAGCCTATGTTACTCACAGATAAATTACCTTTCCGATGGTGAAAGAATTTTTAAAATCGGCCCAGTAGTTTTTGAGTTATTTCAATACATACAAAAATACAAAAATACAAAAATACAAAAATACAAAAATCCAAATCTTTCCTCTTTATAATATTAGTATAGAAGTATTAATTATAGATTTTAGATTAACTCTATATAACTTATCATAATTTAGGAAGTTTGAGAGTAGCCCCTGTAGTAGAGAAGGTAAGGAGTAAAAGGTTAGCATGGTATGGGCATGTTAAGAGGAGGGATGAATCGCATGTTACAAGGAGAACGTTAGTTATGAGTGTGGAAGGGTACATCGGTAGAGGTAGACCTAGAAAGAGATGGATGGATTGTGTAAAAGGTGACATGATGAAGAAGGGAGTGATGACTGAGATGACGTATGATAGAGTTATGTGGAGGACAAAAACCTGTTGCGCCGACCCTACGGGAGTAGGATAAGGAGATGATGATGATGAAACTTATCATAATTAATTTGTAGTATTTTATCTGTTTTTAAACTATGCAATAAATCGCACTTCGCAATTTCTCGTTAACGCACAGCAATAACGTATGTTATGAAAGTTTATTACGCGGATGAATTTTGAGGTTATCTTTAAGATTTAATTATATCCTATTACGCAAAATTTTATCGAATCAACAAACGTAAATTATCTATGCCGTAAACTAATAAGCATCCATTTGTAATTATTTAATAAGTAATGAGTAATTTTATCTGTGACGTCATCGTTTCTATTCGTATTACTACATTTTTTACATACATATGGGCCAGAACATTATCTAAGCGAGGTCTAGGGAGAAGGGAAACTACTAATATGGACTTTTATAGAACTTTTATGACTAATTTACAATTGTCTCACCTCTCTCTAAACTTCTCTTCACTCCTTTCCTGGCGACGCCATATTTTTATATTATAAAGTAGCAAACGAGCAAACGGCCACTTGAATTCGCCTGAAAATCGAAGCGGCCGCTATCCATAGCTGGAATGCAGATGCGTTGCCTACTTAATTGATGGAGAAAGAGATGCACATAAAGAAGACATTTCCCCTTCTTATGCGTCTCCTCCATCAATCCACTTTCCCTTCCTTCTTTAAAAGATAGAGACAACAATACTGATATTGTTTCTTACGTGTTATGACGGTTAAAATCTATAGTTCCAATATGAATTAATACTCATGTAATGTAACTACTTATTACATGTTAAAAAAAAGTGTTACATTCGCATGTTACAGATCATTACGAGATATAACTCCCATGCTAGTATCTGAATCTCATTCAACAGCTTCTCAATTGAATGTTATTTCCAGTTACGTATTGTTTTATAAGCTATTATATATAGCTATACTCTATACTATTATAATAAAGCGTAAACACACACTTCTTTGTTGCCTAAGATGTCAGCAATTACAGCATATTTTTGAATAATTCTTTTTTTAATAAAAAGCCCTACACTTATGTCACGTTTTATTACGCTTTTGATAATTTGACAAATGTAAACAATAAAATAAAGTTTTTATAATTTCACGCGGATGAATCCGCACGCGAAAAGCTAGTTTAGTATAAGAAACTTTACTAAGGGGCTGATTAAGTAATCATTAAACAGCCTTAAAGTTGTAGTGCCAGTAATTGTTTATAGAAGATATTGATTCCCGTAACGTTGAATTGATCTGTTCCACTTTATGATGCTTTTTGCGCCTTCGTTCTATTCTAAATCTTGCTTTAATACACCATGATTGCTCTTTGTCGGCATCTTTTAACTTCACCTTAACATGAAAGAAAAACTTTTGTTGTTACGATAGATTAAATATTGAAATATACATAGAATTTTACTTCACTAGTTTTTTCCCGCGACTTCTTCGCGTATTAAAAAAAGTAAGTAGCCTATATGTTCTTCTAGACATCTAGACTATGTTCTATAATGTGTCAAATTTCATCGAGATCCGTTGAACCGTTATGGACATACGTAGTTACGAATATCCATGCATCTAAAGTTTCCTATACATTATCAGTAAGATAGGAAGTATGCATATATTCACATGTGTAATATTTATATATATGTAATTTGTGTATGCCTTTGTTGTTAAAATTTATTGTTCTTATACTTAAAAGCGCTTGTGATATCTTACAAATATTGTTCTATGTAACGTAATTAGGTATCTCGCGTAGTAATTACGTGTTGCGTACATTATTTAGCGATTCTATACTTTTTTGTACTACCCATCCCGTCATACTTTCTCTGCTTTCGAGGCGAGAACGTTCGTAATTAACCGGGCTTCATAATTAAGTGTATACCGACCACGCCAGGCACACCGTGCTTGTTCTGTTAACATCGTTATGTGTTTAGTCTTCCGGAAATATTATAGAGCACCGAATTATCTTGTATATAAACAATTCAAGCGTTGGAAAACGCTCACTTATTATTATTACCGCAATCTTCTTGTAACTTAATGTAATCATTAACGAAAAATATTTTGACACTCAGATTGTGTTAAGTCTCTCTTAGAGTGGCAGAGCCCGCTTTAACATGTTCGCACGAATGGGTCGGCTCGCCCGGTGCAATACCACGACCACACAGAAGACAGGCGTGAAGTGGAAGCAATTCCGCGTTTCGTCTGATGAGTGTGTTGCTGGAGGCCCAATTTTAGTCCCTTTCCCGTTCCACCCTTTTCTTATAAGGAAAGGATTGGATGGGAAAGTGGATTTGACGGTGGGGAGACGCATAGGAAGGGGAAATATCCTCTTTATGTGCGTCTTCTTCTCCGTTGATTTAGGGTAGGCAACGCATGTGCAATTGCGGTTGTCTATGGGCAGCGGTCGCTTCGCCATTTTGGCGGATTTAGGTGGCCGCTTGGTCGTTTGCCACCTTATTGTATAAAAAAAGAGTATATTTTACCAATTAATGGTTCTGGTAGCAACTATAATGTCGAGGACAGAGATTTTATCTATACGAATTCATCAGACTGCAAAACAAATGTATCGTTCCGGTATGCGCTTTGATTGGCACATACATAGCTTTTCCCGCGATTTCCCTCGCAGCGTATCATGCGCAGTGCAGTTCGCGCGCGCCGTCGCGCACATCGGTCCTTTAAAAAATATAATGCATTTTGATATTAAAATAAGTTCGAAAATAATACTTTGTTCATTGTGAAGTGTTTGTGATGTGGATTTTGTTATACTTTTAATAATAATGTCACTGGATATAATGTTTTTGACGAATGATAATTTGCACCGCACCCGCAAAGAGCCTTCCGTGCTGGGACTCCGATATCGGGTATACAGGTTTTATTCTCGAAAGTTTTTGACATTTTTCTATTGTAAATTAATTCGTTTTAAATTATAAATAATTCTTTTAAATATTTTTTTTTATTTTGATGATATATGACATGAAATTTACTGTTAAAAATAATTACCAGAACATTTTATAAACTTATAAACTTTGATTCGTCTAATTGATAAACTATTTGATATAGGTTTATTAGTTCTATACATTAATTGATTCAACCTAAATATGAAATAGCTGAAATTTAAATTGTCCTACGGCAGAATAATTACCTAGTAACAATCTTTAATTTATGGTTGTAAAATAATGTTTAAGTTTGGATGGATGGATGAGTTTGCAGCCTAAACTGCTGAACGGATCTCGATGATATTTGGAATAGATATAGGGTATAGTCTGAAAGAACACATAGGCTACTTAATTTGTTTTTATTTTTAATGCCACGGGGACGGAGTCACTAAAGCTAGTAATACCATAGAAATCAATAATATAGTTACTAAATACATTATATTTCAGTTAATGCTCAATAAATAGTCAATTATTCACACATAGGTGAGAATAAAAACTCGTTACAAATAACAGATTAATTAGTCGCGCTGACATTGCGTTTACTATCGCTGAGAAATTGCAATTTGCATCGGATATGTTTCTACACATTTTGGAAAGTAATTTAATTAACACTTGCGAAATATACATTAGTACAGTCAGCAACAACCTCGTTGAAAAATGTAAAATAATTTTTGATAATAGGAGTCTAAAGAACGGTTGAATTTTAACACCTTTATGGATGAAAAGGTAACATTATTATCATATAATGCCACTTATAATTCAAATCTATCCATAATCGTATGAACAGTAAGGTATTTAAAAAATTGTCAACAAATCTATCAGGTTTAGTGTAATTTTAAATTGCTATTAAATTTTAAAATGACGTAAAACATATTAAAATCAATTGCTAGATTTCGTTATTGTTTTTGTCGCTGACTGTACTTCCAACACGATTAAGAGCGGATGATCGTTATGCGCTAAAAATCCGCGAATATTAATTGAATATTTGCATGCGATGTTCTCTATGTAGAAAAACGTCCCGGAAGATAAGATGATAATTTTAACACGCAAGACACGTAACATTCATCATTCATACATTCCCAACTGTCATATAACAAACTTAAAATGTAAAAGTACTCATTAAATGATTTTTTTAACAATTTAGTCAGTATATTTTAATATAAATTAACTTATGATGCGTATGATGGACGTAGCTACCGGGTTACATAAAATATTTATGTACTGTTTTTTGTTGATTTAAACTTTTGTTTACTTTCCCTGCCAACCCGCATGTTTTTGTACTTTCTATGCTCTATATTTTGTATTATCGATGCGAAATTAACGATCCCTTCAAACTTCCAGCTTTCACAATGGCCTTAGAATGTGAACTTTAGATTGATTTATGTAAGGAATAAATTTTGAATCCATAAAGTTGCCAAGGAAACGATTTACAGATCTGCCTTTTTAAGAAATGATTACTGAGCTTTTTACTAAATAATCTAATATTTTGTTTATTTTAGTATTAACAGTGCATATAACAGATGTAAAAATTTGAATCAGGGACTAAAAGATTATAAATGTTCTCTCCTATCTTATTACAGGGTCTGTCTAACGGAGTGGAAAATGATCAAAACACAGCAAACCAACTTCCATCTAGCGATTTAACGCACAATCGCCTATCGATCAGCTCCACTACGTCCAATCAGAGCTACGATTCTGGTAACGTAGATTACGCCGTACCCAAGCACACCTATAACCAACGACTACCTTACAAACCGAACGAGGAAACAAACGAAAAGTCAAACAATCAAGCGAAAATATCAAATCCACTGTTCGGTGTAAACGCAGCCATACATTACGCACCTACACCAGTAAATCAAGAAGCGAATGAAAAATATGATAGAACGTTACCCAACGGTGTAAGGAAAGCCCCCGAAGGTCAGGATAATGAAGCGTTCAAGACTGAAGACGCGATAGATGGTAGGAAAGAGGTGATGGTGACTCCAAACCAGATCGCAATAACAGATGGCAGCACCGCGACCTACACCACAGATAATAATGGTAAAATCAATGTTCATGTCACCGTCATGATTAACGCAGGTAATTATATGCATCCTTACGAAAAATCTCCCTTTCTATATAGCACTGTTGTTGGAATATTGTATGGGTGTAGCAATAACTTCGAAGACAAACAATTTAAGATAAACTCATATTCAATTATTAAAATCAATTTTCACATTTGTGATGGAGAGATCGAAATTATTGCATTACACAGTATCGAGACAATATTCCTACTAATTTGTATAAAATGAATAGCACATTGTTTAACAATTAATTGGTACAGATTATCTAACAGTATCGCACAGTGATGGTATTAAGATTTAAAATCCAAGTTTCGGAAATGGGGATCGTGAGGTAACTCAGGATGCATATGGAGGCAAGATTATTGTAGTTGCATGTTTCTTTATACCTTGTGACAATCCAAATTTATTGACAAATTGTATATTAAATTCGTAAATTCTAAAAATTCTGCTAAAAATAGCCGCATAACTATACTGTAATATTACAATCATTAAAAACGTGAAATCAGTGTTAGTTTTTGTTTTGGATCGAAACTAGGTATAATAACGTTTTCCTTCTGACTCTATTATTTTGCTCAGTTCTTTCTAATTCGCTAGTTTTGTGCGTCCTAATTTCTTTTTTCAAATCCTCGTTTAGTTATAATATGTTTTTGTAGTTTCACAATTGTTAGTAGATTATGTGCTGTTTTTTTCTTCTTATATCTTTCGGTTCTTTTATTTGTAGTGAATGCAAACTGATTTTATTAGTTCTGAATGTTGTTATAATATGCTTGTCTTTGTGTTAGTTTGTATTGGCTGTAATCAAGGCTTTTAAAATATTCATTAAAACTTAATAATGTTACTATTATAACATAATTTTGTTAATTTCTCCCATTTGGCTATTATAATTGATGTTCAAGCACAAGCTTTAATTTTTTGCCGTAGTTAAATAAAATCCTCCTTTTTGTGTGTTTCACTGCCTAAAAGCAAGATAGGAAAGTGCAAAATTTGCTATCATTAGAGCCTTGCTTACAGAGATGTCGTTACAAAAAAATCTAACGTTACAAAAGACGTCATTAATTTTTTTCAGGAACGCTAGCAGATTTAAAGAAACAAAGAGCACAAATAAGAACGAACGGAAGTCCGGTAGAGAATAGTTTGCATTCAACGACCAACCATAGTATGAACTCGTTACCGGAAGGTGTAACAAAGCAGGAGGGGTCAAACCAAGTGGCGCAGTCTCCCAGCGTCACAGTGCCGAGGTTCTCAGGGCACACCAGTGAAGTGGTAGGTGATACAAAGTCACATCGGTGCTGTATTATTATGTAATGTATTGGACAAACTACCCTCAACCAGGTGGTTGTGTACAAGTCTGAATGTCATTCCAAAAAGTATTTTTTAAACTAGCCAACGATATTTCTGTTCGTTTTAATTGTTTGGATATCAGTCTATCAGCATTTTTACAAATTCAAATATTCTAATTTGATTTCAAAAGGATTTAATAAATTAACATGAACATACATTTCCGGTTAATAAGATTCCGAATGTACTAAATAAATAAATGTTATATACACATAACAATTAAAATGAACGGGTTATATATCGTTTGTCGAAGCCTAATTGCCGCCTCGTTGGATGGAGGAAATGTCCTTTTTTTGCCATTTTGCCTTCGCAAAGCAGCGGCTTGCCAACGTAAAGAATGTGTGATAGTGACGTAAGAGCTCAACTTATATCGGTTAGGTAAAATACGGTAGCCGTTTTTATTAATAATACGTAGAAAATTATTATTATTATCTAGTTATTAATAATTGTTGTATATCTTTCGTTGTATCTTTCCTAATTAAACATTCCATTATTTTATTGATTATTTTGATGACAATGATGTTTGGAAATTATTAATTATTGCATTTTAATGATATTAAATTTCCGTGCTGGCATTTGCAATCAAAATGATAACTGATATTTTTAATTTATTGATGCAATTACAAGGTAACTATTCTACATTATATTAAATAGTTTGCACAAATATATTTATTTTTCACTGTGTTTTGAATGAGAAAGTTCCTTTGCAAAGTCATGTATTTTAAAAACGTTATTGCTTCCATTTTTGCATTTTCATTTGATTTTAATGAATCGATGATTAAAATTCAATACGATTTATTGATTTTATTAAACAATATATCGATACATATCCGAATACAATTGTGTTGAAAAGAAATGAATACGTAATATTTTAATATGTAAGTCTTTAACTTCTACTTGCAACATATACATATACTACATATCAAAACGTAACATGCATGGAAAAATTAATACTTTGAAAATTAAAACGAAACGTATTTCTAAAGCGCTTGTGAAAATATCAAATATACTTTTTTTATTTTACAACCGTCCCGCTGTCCAACTGAGAAGATTTCAGCATCTAATTTCAAAAACACGTATTATTGGTAAATATACGCATTATTTAAGAAATATTAATGGTTTAGTAACAAAATTCGAATTCTTGTGTCCAACAAATACGTTTACTATTGAAGTGTAAATGCATCCTCGTTAATTTATCCAGTTTAAGATTTGTCATTTAAAGTTATGGATTTTTTAAATATTAAAACTTTTGTATTGTTACATACAGAAAAATTTTCTTCTCTTAAGAAGAAAACTTTCCTCTACCTAATTAAATTTGCATAATAAGTTTTTCAATAAAAAAGTTGAATGTGTCCTTTTTAATGAAGATATAATTGATTTTAAACAAAAAAAAACTGAGTATGTATACAGAATTATAAACTAATTTTTAAATATTTGTGGTTGAAATAGCGGTCTTCCATTTATCTCTACTATTAATACTTTAAATGTTATTCACTTAAACATAGTAGCATGTTCTCCTTGTAGCCGTCCGAATATTTCAAACGACTTACCTAATAATTGTCCTCTATATTTCATTAAATTATTAAAAATTCATTAAAGTTTAATAAAATATATTTATCGTAGCATGAAGCCGGTGTTGTTTTACCCGTTATGTTACTAATTCGTCCAATTTCAAAAAATGTATCATATAATAGTAAACATTTTAATGACTATAAAGGCGATAGTAATTTTTTTAATGAATATAATTTTATAACCTTTAATATGTAATTTTACGAGTAACGTAATTTCAAAACGTTAACTAAACTGTGACGTAAACAGTGTGTATACAAGTTTTATCGTCGCCATCACTGACGTTCTTTAAATCTTTTTAAAATATTTGTGATGTGATTTGATTCTTGATAAAACTGCATAAACAAAATTGTTTAAATTGTCATATAAAACAACTTTTAATATTGTATATTAAAAAAAATAATGTCATGCATATATTCATAAATTACATATTTATGTAGATAATTATTATGTGTATTTAATATTGTAGTTTTCACTAATTCCATAGTAATTCATTCGTCCATGTCATAGTCACTAGCGGTTATTTCGGTAGAACTATTATTAGTACTTATAAAGTACTTAACGATCGTGCATTATTAATGTAGATTAAAAATAAATTATACAAATAAAAAAAAATATTCTAAACATATTACGAAGCAATATTTAATGGCCTTATATAAATTAAATTAATGCACAATATTCGATTTTTTTTTATTCAGTATTATTTTATGATGACTTTTACTGGCAACATTTTGTGATACTATTACTGAATTCAATTTAATTCCAATTTTAATGCGAGAAAAATAAATATCAACGTATATAAATGAAAAAATATAATAAATATATAGTAAACTGTGTTTTACTATTTTAATGAAGAAAGTTTGTTGGAGTAAATGTTAAAAAATCAATTTTAAAATATCGAAATACAAGTCCAATAAATTCTTGCCTTATGAGATGTTCTTTACTTTTAACATTATTTATGTTATCTATAATTGAATAAAAAACGTTTTAAAAAATTATTCTATGGTTCATACGAAAAAATGTTTATCATTTTACATTTTATTAACCCGTTGTTTATTATTATGCTTTAAGAACGTTGAAAGACTGTTGCTCGTGGTGTAAACTACCCTTAACATGCACTGATGCCTTTACTTTCAACTTGATGCGATCTATTACTTGCATTTGTCCTATCAGAATTAGCGTCTATTTCCACTAGGCGAATATCCGCGCGACTGCAGCGCGCATCTTATTCTACTAGCAGTCTCGGTCGCGGATGCTAAGTGGAAATAGGATTTTACTTGTCACTTATTAAGGGTTCGTAAAGTGTAAACTAAGCATAGATTATTCCATAGAGAAGATTGTAGATTTCTGACTTAATAATACGGAGCCTAATTGAAATTCCGAAAAATTGTAAATCTTGTAATTTTTTATATTATTCTTTAGTAAAATGTTTAAGAAAAATGCCGATAACTCAGATCCTGTTTGTAAATTTCTATATATTTGTATGTAAGGAGGTCTGTATAATAATATTTATCAAATCCCCAAATTATATGTTATCCTTTTTACACAATTTTTTCATACAAATGGTCTAATAAATAATAAGATATTAAGTAGGATGTAGTTGTCAAAATCAAAATTGTAATTTCCTTGCCATCTTGTCTTGCCTTGTCTCGGACCACGAAACGCATATCGATCAATAAACTTGACAGAGGTAGCCAACATTTTCTATTATAACTACAATTTATATTAAAAAAAATAATAAGGTTTTGTTTAGAAAAAAAATTTGGATATTGGTGATTTTAAATTCGCTTTTAATAAGTACATTCCAAATTTTTGCATTTAAAATTTGTTGAAAATTATCTTACATATAAAAATGTTGGTTACCCCTGACTTATTGTTACTTCATTATTGTACCTTATCGATGTAAGACTGTATATTTTGTATATGTGATTTTATTGTGAGAAATCAAATATCTTGCAATTTCTATAATTTTGTTTTGTAATTATGAATGATTCGTAACGCAAAAACCCGGTTGTAAATGTTCACTGTAGATAGATATTGTTGGGTGTAAGCTATTCGAGTAGAATCACTAGTTTTTATGTGATTTGATAATATTTTACCTGTGACTTCAAAACTAGATGAAAGCGTATTAAAATGCATTTGTATACCGATTTGTATTATATGACATTACTGCTTAAAGGTCAAATAATTTGTGGTACAAATTGATAATTATACTACGAAATTAGAATCAAGACAATGCAAGTCTGTTGTATATCGTGCTTTAATTTATTTTATCTTATAGCTTGTATTGAAAATCTTTATGAAAAAAACTTAAATATTGAATTTTAAGCAGTAATGTTTTCGTAGTTGAAATTCCTATTATTCAGAAATTTAAAAATAAATCATTTGTTTATATTGTTTTTTTAATTTCAAACCCTAATCTTGGATAGCAGGGTAAGTATTTAACTGAACAGACCAACTTGTTATAGTACAAGCGTTGGCAAAAAACAAAGGCATTACATATATTGGAAAACAGATATGAACATCAGTCTTCATCTTAAAAACGATCTAATAGAAAAAAAAACAGTGAAAATATTTTTCAATGGCCAGTCACAAATTATTATTAAAATCTACAAAATCTGTGTTATCCTACTAGGTAATTCGTTGGACGAAAACATAAAACACAATGATTTTTCGTGTTAAAAAAATATCAAAGTGCGCAAACTAATTGTTACTGATCAGTTGTAAAAATCGATAACTTCAATGTCATCACTACGCTGGTATGATTAACGTACAGCGGTAAAACAACGGTATGTGGTTATACGTCAGGGATAAAGACGACTGTACACGTAACTTAATAATTGGTGACTTTAATGCACCTACTCTTGTATATCATACTATATATATTATAAATGCGAAAGTTTAAATGGATAGATGTTTGTTAGAATTTGTAGCATAAACGGCTCAACGGATTTCAATGAAATTTAACATAGATGTAGAAGATAGGAAGAACACAGGCTAGCCAATTTTTTTTTATTCTACTCTGGCGAAAGCTAGTAAAAATATAAAGTAAATTGTCTAGACTAGACGAATTTTAATTAGTAATAAAGAATACAGCATTTTTTACTATGACAATTTTTTATTGCCTATTTCACAAAATCTTTCTGCATAGGGAAATTGATTTAATTTCCTTAGTTATCTTCAAAGATGCTTATTTATGGAGTCTGGTACATTAACTGGATCTTCTGAAGCTAGTATATTAATGTAATAAAGTGCCGTGTACAGCTGTCTTTATACTTGCGTGTACTGTACTGCGGCATTGTCTGACGCAAGCTAAGTTGATGTCCAGATCAGTGTTCGCCGGCCCGCCTAGCTGAATTGACGTGTCGCGACCTCAATTATATATACGAACTAAATTACGAGCCTTTTCAAAAAGTATTAAGGAAGAATATTATTAATTTCATTTATATTTAATAGTACTTCAAGCTCTGCATGATAAACATCATAAGAAAATTTTGCACAATGAAACCACCGACAAATGTAAGTATTTTTTTCTTATAAATACGTATATAGTTTTTTTTTTTAAATCTGTTTGTGAAATTTAAGATGCATTTATTACTTTTTTATCAATCTGATGCAATATTAAATCTACTAGGAAAATAGGTCATTAGGTTATTTTTACTTGAATTAAAATTTAATGATTATAAAATTGTTACGTTCATTATTATTTAATTAGAAACAAAAACATTGTGAAATCATCATTTGTTTTTAAAATCTTTATTAGAGTAATAGAAAAAATTAAAGTTCTTTTATCACAACAATCTCGAGAGAAAGTAAACAGTGATACGAAAAAAATACCACCCTCATCTCTCAAATCTTTCCCAATATCAGACGAAGTCAATCATCTATCTGTAATTGTTGTATTGATAAGATAAAATGGATAGGATCAATCCATTCCATCCACCCTATCGATCGTTCTCTAAATTATAGATCAGGATTTTGTTTGCAATTCTGTATCATAAATTATGCTAAATAAGTTGTAGGTAATAACTGTGCAATATTTACATACGCGAAAACAGCGGTAAAAAATTATTTGCAGATCGTATGTGTTACATTTAGAACTTCTTTACAGTCATAATTACTTAGCACATTTTTTCAGTGCGGTCCTTTAGTTCACTTTACTAAGTTACTCTAGAAATCTACGCTTTGATAGATGAGACACGCTATATAAAGTTTGAGATCTACTTAAATAATCGCTTATAAAGGCTGTTACCATCACAACACAATTAGTTAATTTTGAGAATTTCCTTAGTGTAGATTTTTTATACTAACATCCACTCCCTTAAGGGAGTTAATGGTTACTCAAGCTTACTCGTATTTTAGATGCTCTCGAAAGTTGAAAAGAACAAACAATGAATTGGATTAGAATGAAATAAATCATTCAATTGAATTCTTAGTCACGTGCTATCAATGAAGACACGTGCTTTTTATTGGACGATCAATCTTGAACCTAAACTGCGGCCTTCGGGGCTCTAACGGGCGACAGAAATAGACCCGCCGTGCCACATACGGCGACCGAAGTTCACAGTCAATTTAACTGTGCTATTCACACTTTTTTGCAAACACTCACGTAAGTTAGTAAAAATTATTAAAACCAAACGTGTTACAAACTTAAAAGCATCGTTAATATTACAACTAAACGTAAGTGTGTTAGAATGTATAATAATTTGTTTTTTTGCCTATTATGGTAGCCAATTTGCATTTTAGTATGACGACTTAAATCTTTCGATCGAAATCGATTGTTATTTGTCCATTCTAGTTAAAAGCATGAATACTTTCTTAACTGCTGAATCGACTTGACTCTAATTAATGATGAGTAAATTGGCACTTCTGAAGAATGGAGATAAGGTTTGTAAGAAAATATTGTATGCAGTTTTCAATCGCTCATTGTTAACATTGACCCTTATCCGTTGATAACAAAGCTTATTAGGATTATCAACTACTTGACTACTTCGTTGTTTTATTATAATGCTAGTTACACACGAAGACTGTTTAGAACTGTTTAAACGCGCCATTTCGATACTGAACAATACAATAACGGCCTCATTCAGTCTTTGTGGCCAACCTTCAATAGGAGTAGGAGCTTCCTTAGTGAAACAATATCTGTAATGCATCATCATTGTTTTACCCTCGTGTGTAACTGGCATAAGATAATTGCGTCTGAATTGTAATTGTTCTATGTTTACAAACTGTCCGTTGTGACCGCAATGTGAAAGTCATTCACCTCTTTCTCACTAATTATATTTATATTAGCCCAACATTGTATGTCTATAATTGATATTGAAAACTACGCACTACGATGCTAATTAAAAATAATTAATGACTTTTAAGTAACTATCTTTGTTCTTAAATTAAATGAATAAAATTTTCATAATAAATATTTCTATTATAATATTACGTGTTTGATGAAAAAAAACTAATAACTTTGAACCATATTTTTTACTTAGTGTCTAACTTAAATAATCGCTTATAAAGGCTGTTACCATCACAATTCAATGAGTTAATTTCGAGAATTTCCTTAGTGTAGATTTTTCTTACAAACATCCACTCTCTTGATGGTTACTCAAGCTTACTCGTATTTTAGATGCTCTCGAAAGTTGAAAATAACAAACAATGAAATCGATTAGAATGAAATAAATCATTCAATTGAATTCTTAGTCACGTGCTATCAATGAAGACACGTGCTTTTTATTGGACGATCAATCTTGAACCTAAACTGCGGCCTTCGGGGCTCTAACGGGCGACAGAAATAGACCCGCCGTGCCACATACGGCGACCGAAGTTCACAGTCAATTTAACTGTGCTATTCACACTTTTTTGCAAACACTCACGTGAGTTAGTAAAAATTATTTGCAGATCGTATGTGTTACATTTAGAACTTCTTTACAGTCATGATTACTTAGCACATTTTTTCAGTGCGGTCCTTTAGTTAATTTTACTAAGTTAGTCTAGAAATCTACGCTTTGATAGATGGGACACACTTTCAAAGTTTGAGGTCTACTTAAATAATCGCTTATAGAGGCTGTTACCATCACAATTCAATGAGTTAATTTCGAGAATTTCCTTAGTGTAGATTTTTCTTACAAACATCCACTCTCTTGATGGTTACTCAAGCTTACTCGTATTGTAGATGCTCTCGAAAGTTGAAAATAACAAACAATGAAATCGATTAGAATGAAATAAATCATTCAATTGAATTCTTAGTCACGTGCTATCAATGAAGACACGTGCTTTTTATTGGACGATCAATCTTGAACCTAAACTGCGGCCTTCGGGGCTCTAACGGGCGACAGAAATAGACCCGCCGTGCCACATACGGCGACCGAAGTTCACAGTCAATTTAACTGTGCTATTCACACTTTTTTGCAAACACTCACGTAAGTTAGTAAAAATTATTTGCAGATCGTATGTGTTACATTTAGAACTTCTTTACAGTCATGATTACTTAGCACATTTTTTCAGTGCGGTCCTTTAGTTCACTTTACTAAGTTACTCTAGAAATCTACGCTTTGATAGATGAGACACGCTATATAAAGTTTGAGATCTACTTAAATAATCGCTTATAAAGGCTGTTACCATCACAATTCAATGAGTTAATTTCGAGAATTTCCTTAGTGTAGATTTTTCTTACAAACATCCACTCTCTTGATGGTTACTCAAGCTTACTCGTATTTTAGATGCTCTCGAAAGTTGAAAATAACAAACAATGAAATCGATTAGAATGAAATAAATCATTCAATTGAATTCTTAGTCACGTGCTATCAATGAAGACACGTGCTTTTTATTGGACGATCAATCTTGAACCTAAACTGCGGCCTTCGGGGCTCTAACGGGCGACAGAAATAGACCCGCCGTGCCACATACGGCGACCGAAGTTCACAGTCAATTTAACTGTGCTATTCACACTTTTTTGCAAACACTCACGTGAGTTAGTAAAAAATAATTAATGACTTTTAAGTAACTATCTTTGTTCTTAAATTAAATGAATAAAATTTTCATAATAAATATTTCTATTATAATATTACGTGTTTGATGAAAAAAAACTAATAACTTTGAACCATATTTTTTACTTAGTCTCTAACTTAATGACTAGGAATAAGACTTATTTATTATCAAACAAGATTAGAAACAAAGACACAAGGATTACTATCAGATTACGACTTGAAGAGCAAATCATAACCTTACAATGGCCATGCGGCTTACGTACACTTACATTGTAAGAGGAAAGACTAATTGTTTGTTATCTACACTACATCTATAGACACATTAATGTTTTATGTTCCAAAACTACTAGCTCCTTTATACCACGGCGATCCTTTTATTCGCTGTTTTAGCCGATATCGGCATATCCGCAAACTTAATAAACTTTTGTCGTTCTTGTTCTAAATCTCGCATAAAATCTTGACCATGGTGAAGGTGAATCGTTGCAAAACATGTGTTTTTTGCGATGTCCAAAAAGTAACCACATTTTGAAAGGCCTGATTTTTATATAATCCATTGCCTTGTCTTAAACAGGCAGCGCTCCTACACGATGTGGACATCCCGACGAAAAAGGCGACCTTCGGCATGGGCTGCTTCTGGTCAAATGACTCCTTGTTCGGAGCCACGCCGGGCGTGGTGCGGACTCGAGTCGGTTACTCTGGAGGCACCACAAAAAACCCACATTATAGGAGCATGTAAGTAAATCCTTTAACTCTTTTGTGATCAATTGAAAGAATGGAATGTCCAACAACAATTTTCCAACGATATAAAATAGGAAATTTGATTGTTCAGGTTATGTTACTCCCAGCAAGCAATCTGCAAAATTCAAACTAGAAGGAAAACTAATCTAACGTAGACACGCTTGTGCATTCCTTGTGGAATCTCAGTTAATTTCAGTGTTAGAATATAATCACAAATATTGTTGGCGACATCGGTGCAGGGGAATATTAACGTACTCACAGCGTTCCTAACAAATTCTTTTTCCAGTATGTAGTGTTTCCTTGCTTTTTCTGAAACTATCAAGACTATCTGCATACTTTTGTGCTTACTAATAAACCTTTAATCTCCTATAATTTTATATTTATCACCACTATCCGTATCTAGCATTAAGATAAGCGATAGATACATAACGAGCAATAATTCCCTTATAGCAAGCACGTGCTTCTTTTATTTCTGGGATGAAAAAAATGTGGCGTAAATTAGAAAATATACAAAAATCTATCCCCGGAGATATATTTAAAAGAAATGCGTTAAAAAATGTAAAACATTTCTTACCACTTGATTGCTAAATTTTTTTTGTCTAATGGGTCAAGGTCTTTTAGTGGCTTTTTTTGGCTCTTCCGACTTCTTATCTTTCATTCTTAGATAACTTCAATGCTTCGTAATAAAACGAGTTTGTTCAATGACACGTGGAGATACGAATCATTAAGAGCGCGCACACCTTTGACTTAACGATCGCATAACTGTTTAGTCGCACTTTGATTCCTATGAGCTAACAGTTAATAGCTAACAGTTGAATCGGCTGCGAAACAATCGACAATCGCACAGCAGCTGTGCGATAATTTAGTCAAAGGTGTGCGCTCGCTCTAAGAATACACGAACAATTATTGCATTCAATCAATGAAATGCATGTTTTCATGACTTGCATTTCATATTTTCTTATAATGCTTGTAATTCTGTGATAATATTGTGCAATTGCCATGGATCATTATTTGCCTTTCACTTAAGTCATTATTATAGTCCATCCATACATCCATTTATGTAAATAAAGATTGTAATTACTCAATAAGGATGCTAGGGGATAAACTGACTATAGCTGATTATTATTATTAATTTCTATTGTCTGTCGTGCACACTTAAAGAAACATAAATAATTAGATATTTATAGACAATACACGTGTAAGCTAGAAACAAAACAAAAACGTCATGTTTTACTTTCTATGCTATTTTTGTAACCATTTTTAATTCATAATTCATTATAGAACCAATAGCATAAGAATCAAACTAATTAATTGCAATGTAAACGAATATTCATTTAAAAAACCTAACAGGCTAATTGGTTTTTCTACCATCAGGCACAAGTATAGTTTAATTGAAAATGTGTTCTCATAGAACTTAACAAGTTCACTACCTAAACGAGCATATTGTTGTCTCCCTTATTATCAAAGAGAATGAAAGAGATAGCGGAAACATACGCTAATATTGTAACTATCATTTTTTGTGCGTCGACGTCGATGTAAATTTCGGTGTAAGCAAGGCTGCCGCCTTGGCCTTGCTCCGTACGCACGCTAGACCTGATTGCTGTCTATTTATATCGCGTAAAACATTTTATTTAGGTCATCGTATCTTTCATTTAGACGTAGATACGACTGTATTATTGCTAATCTGTGCTGTTCTGATATCTATGATTTTTTAGCGTTATTGATTTTATGACCTTCTAGAAATCATTATCAAGCATATTTTTATCTGCTAGCGTTACGTGTTTAAGTAAGGATGTGAGATAAAAAAGTTAGGAACCGGTTTCGGAATATGTAATTAGATATCTGAGGAATATCAGACAAAATGTAGTTAGAAGTACAAATAACAATCGATTGCAATTAGTAAGATATATTACGAAAGTAATATAGATTGAAGTTAATGTTAAATGATATGTTTTATATGATTTTCGCAGTGGTGACCACACTGAGGTGATCGAGTTGGACTTCGACCCGAAGACTGTGTCGTATGAGGATCTATTGGACATGTTCTGGGCAAACCACGAGTACGGACTCACTACTAAGCTAAAGAGACAGGTAGGTCTTAACTTTGTTAGATATTTATTTTAAACTAGCTTTCGCCCGCGAATCCGTCCACGTGGAATTAAAAAAAATAAAAGTAAGTAGCCTATGTGGTCTTCCAGACTATTATCTACATCTATGTTAAATTTCATCGAGATCCGTTCAGCCGTTTAGTCTACAAAGTCTAACAAATATCCATCCATCTAAACTTTCTCATTTTTATATTAGTATCTATGTTTAGCATAATAAAAATATATACGTGATGTTCATTAACATGGTGGCATGGTTGCGTGCTGACGATGCAAGGCGATCTCGAAATTTCCGAGAAAATCTCTCGTCTTAAACCAGTCGGTAGCGTATGTTTTTGTAGCTCATGAATGTTGTTACATCGATGATATTAAGTAAAGGATTGGTAAACGAACTTAAAATGTACTTCCCTTCTTATTAAATGTCACTAAAAGAACTGCAAATACGTACTATGGTTACTAAAAAGACCGTCAAATGATAGTTTTATGGTCACTCAAATTTAAAAATCTTTTAACTGTTATATGTAAGATAACTATAATGTAATCATAGCAACAAAAAACATTAAAAAAGGTCAATGTATTTATATTGATAAAATTAAGCAACAAAAATATTACCATTTGACATTTTTAATAAGCAATGTCTTTGAATATCTTATCGGTCCCTTATTAAACAAACATTTACCTGCAAGTTAATGTTCGGTGGCAAATGTTATCTGCATTATTTATAAGACAAGTAAAAATATTTTACATACTGTTGTTATTAAATTGTTTAATTTAAAAGCATTTATTATTGTGAAGGAAGGAAGGAAATTAACCTGAAAACGCATATTAAAATAACATTTTTTGTTTCAGTACCAATCTATGATCCTCTACCATGATGAGGAACAAAGGGGGGCGGCGGAGAGCTCATACAAACAGATGCAAATCACTTGCAACGGACAGCTACGGACAGAAATCGCACCCGCTGGCATCTTCTACCCCGCAGAAGAGTATGTTAAACATTATTCTTCTAATTCAGTTAAGACATGTGTTTTGTTGAATATAAACTTTGCTCAACCATAAATCGCAGCCGTAATCATGGTGTTGATGACCGAGCAATAAATTTACTTACTAGTAGTGTCAATAATCAATGTTTTTCTCATCTGAGTTATATTTTTTAAATCAATTTGCATCAAATTTAACCTGCCTACGAATCGTCATAGCAATTAAAAACCTTATTTATCAATGCGCGTTCGATTTTAGTCCATCATATAATGTACAAAGTATGTAAATTCTCGGATCGACACTAAGAGGGTCGCGATATGAAAAGGTAGTCTTTGCTAATGGTGTCTCCTATATCGGAATAGATTGTATTTGTAACTACTAGCTTATGCCCGAGAGGAATTAAAAAAAAAACAAAAGTAAGTAGACTATGTATTCTTCTAGACTATCCTCTACGTCTATGCCAAATTTCATCGAGATTCCTTCAGCAATATATGCTACAAATTATAAAAAAACATCCGTCCATGCATCTAAACTTTCGTATTTATAAAGAAAGATAGTAAGAGACTATAGTGCAGTATAGTGTAGTGCTGTCTTCTAGCTACAGTTATAGCAAAGAATCCTTCGATTCATTTGAATAGGAAGGCCACGATTCCTAAGCGACAAATATTCAAAACGTTTATTTGCATACTAAGTATGCTTAAATATCATATTGCAAAAATTATGTCAAGGTCTACTTCTATCAATTGAAATCATTGACCTGTAATAAAAATGGCTGCCATCTTTTTCCCCTTGTATTTGTGACACATTTAATATTAGTTGCTACGGACTATTACTTGATTATTTTATGCTTTCGACCTTTATTACTAAGTATCAAATTTAAATCTTTATGAATATAAGATTTTAATATGGTGTTTGTTTTGATATTATGCAAATTTACCTATAATTGGTGTTGCTGTTTAATTCCCTACTTTAAAAACAATCCTTGCATAACAACAAAACGACTTCACTCGTAGTTTGTTGTGCAAATATCAAATGATTGGATTTAATTGCCATTATCTTGGTTTCCCTCCAATTCTGATATAGATACTTGCAAGTTAAAATCCTAGGTCTCTCTTAAAGAAACAAATTTAAATTAGTGGATTAATTTGTCAGTTTAAGCTGGGTTGCTGAATTTTCCATTCGTTTTATCCAAGTTTCAACGTAATTAAACTCAAGTTACGTATTTCTTGAAGTTATCGAACCAATAACACTAACTCATATAAATAGGTATGTTCTTGAATCAAATCAAACTACAAATTGATCCACACATAAAACCTTTTTGCATACGCAGACAATTGTCTCGTTTTACATTTGTGGGTCTTCTATTGTCTTTGATTGGAACGGTCCCGGGATCAAATTAATCAGTGTACGCTCTACTTTCAATTTCGTGGCACAAATCATTTTGCTCACTCGCACAAATGAGGTCAATAAGGCCGTTTCAATTTTTGCAACGAGAAAAAATTATATTCAAACCAGTTCATACTAGTTTTTACTTCATAACTCATTAAGTACTGAAGACTCTGTTTCAAATAAGAAAGCAACCAAATTGTTTTTTTTAATGATTAAATTAGAAGTAAACAAGATTTTACAAGAAAGTGATGTAAACTATAAAATAACCTTAGAATTTTAGCGAATTAGTGAGACTTTAAATTTCGCTTCCAATTCGATTTTTATAAGTTAAATTGTTATGAATAATATTATTGTCTTGAAAACCTAGTAATCTATATCTATACTACTATAATAAAGCGTAAACACACACATCTTTGTTGCCTAAGATGTCAGCAATTACAGCATATTTTTGAATAATTCTTTTTTTAATAAAAACCCTTAAAAACTTACGTCACGCTTTAGGCTATATATTTTCACGCCATTAAACTTAGGGGGAAATATTATTTTGGATAAAAACTCTAATGTGGGAAAGAGACCATAAGTTGCTGCCAACATCAAGAAAGCAAGATTGCTAAGGTTTGTCATGTCATGTCATTTTGACATTTGTTAATGATAATTTGACAAATGTAAATAATAAAATAAAATTTTCATAATTTCATGCGGATGAAGCCGCACAGGAATAGCTAGTATTTTATAAAAATACTACAGTATAGACCTTTCATTTGAATTTGGTTTGAGCTAATTATTTTTTTGAATTTGTGCAAATAGTCCTCTTTAGTATATGGAATACGATGATGTAAACTGTTTTGAGGTTATGGTTAAAGCACCAAGCACTAACCATCCATACTTTATTTTACAGTTACCATCAAAAATACAGATTGCAAGGTCACAAGGACCTCTGCCGTAGTATTGGTCTGGACTCTACCAAGTTGCAGACCTCTCACCTTGCAGCCAGACTTAACGGTTACCTGGTGGGCGTGGGAGGGAAGACGCAGTTCGAAAAGGAGGTATCCCAGTTGGGGCTCAGTGAGAAACAAGCAGAATACGTCAGACGTGAATTGGAACGTAATGAAGGAGGTGGACTGGCTTGCTAGTTTTTTTTTTAAAGAATAAAAGTGCACAATATGAGTTGTCCTGAATATCTTTTTGTTTGTCGTAAAAATGATTCGCAGAAAAAATGTCTGGTAAAATGTTTTTGTAAAGTAATTAATTTTGTTTTAAAAAAGCAACAATTTTTGTGTTTAATTGGTCCTCTGTAAATTATGCGACAGCTGTGCATTTTGTAATCCATAGACAAATTATTATTTCTTTATTTCATTCCATTATAAGTAGACAAAAGCACTAATACTAACGTGCAATCGTTAATTATATAAACATGTTTCTCATCATATTTAAGTTTAGTTAATTGTTGTATTAATGAAAAGAAAATTCAATACTTTTGATAAGATAAATATTGCGGTTTAAAATAGTTTTTTAGATAAAATCTAAATGCTTTTCATATACTTTTAGTTACAAACGTTTCATAATTTGTATTGACGCGGAAAATAATGTATCATGTAAGTTTAAGATAAAAATATTCTACAATAAAATATAAATAGTTTTATTGTTTGCTGTTTTATTTTCTCTTTATACTTATGGTCATACTTAGATAAAAACAATTAAAATATGAACCGTGTTCTATTCCTGAAAAGAGCTATGATTTGAAAGACACCTCTCTTTAAAAATGCCACAATGAAATGGATATAACATACCTACGCATACATTAACAATTTTGAAACCTGTAATATATATTTCAACAAGAGTGAATTAATAGGAAAAAGGAAAATTAGCTGTTGTGTCTTGCCTGTCGTTAATGTTGACATGTCATTGTTGCGTACAAATACAATTCATACATCAGTCATCAACAAATTTCTGAATCAGCCCCAGTTTCTAAGCCAAGATATAGATAGAATTTCTAAATAGTAAACTAGATTTTTTTACTGCCAAACGAATGCTGTGCCGGACAGGTGACAAGTGATCGGTTCGACTAATGAATGATGAATTTGGCGAAATTAGCACTAGCAAGGTCCCAGATTCATTCCTCACATTGGTACATTAAAAGATGCATACCGCCATCTATCGGACACATATAACAATAAAATATAAAGAAAATCTACTCATAGATGGCGCTAGCAACATGTATGCCTAGATTCATGGTATCTGTTTTTAATTATTGTTGATAGATGTCGCTTTTAAAATTAACAAACATTCAGGGATTTTGGTTGAGAACTTTTTCTTTTCGTTTCGTATAATAAATTAAGGTTCCTAACATCACATAAGTTTCCTTGATAATCTTCAAACATACAGTACTTTTACTCCTTGTATGAACGGTGGATAATTTCATCCCTTAACTAGATAAGATCTTGCCAATATGGACACAGATAGATTACAATATTCACGTACCACGTATAATTTGTTCCTAAGGTTTGAACAATATTAAAACAGTTTGTTTTAATGATTTTTCTCGTTTGTTACAATGAATCATTTATGGAATGATTCAGGCATGTGCTGTACAAAAGGATTTGATAAAATTGAGTCAGAGTTACAAACATTACGGTAATAATTAACAGACTGACTTTTATAGAACTAAGAATTCTTAGTAAGAAAGAAGCAGGTCACAGTTTTCGCCCATCCCTTGGACATTACCAGAATAGTTGCCAGTATAAGACGCTTGTCCCTTTTCTTTCTTATGAGATAGAAAGGGATACTTAGATTTGCGATGAATCTCATTAGCCTTTAAATTAATACGCAGTGTCGTGTAAATGGAATAATTTATTGCACAATGCGCAGTTTGTTTTCTTCAAGCTCATTGTTGTTAGGTGCGTGCGTGCGGAGCGTTACAATTACGATTTGCTTCAAAACAAATGAAGAATTCTTATTGTACTCAAACATCCATTCTCATTTATTGATAAGTGTGTACTGATAGAGTTAAATCTTTTTATATTAAAAATGTATTATTAAATGAATATGAATTAACAATATTGGCCATTTTTAAATATTGTCCTAGAAGTATTCTTCTCATACTAATATTATAAATGCGAAACTTTAGATGGATATTTGTTAGAGTTTGTAGCCTAAACTGCTAAACGGATATCAATGAAATTTGGCATAGATGTAGAGGATAGTCTGAAAGAACACATAGACTACTAACTTTCGTATTTGTAAAATTAGTCAGGAGAAAAGCTTCCAAATAAATAAAATAAACAAAATAAAATGGCATTTAATCCTTAACACTACAAAACACTGTTTTTTAGATACGTGAGACGTTATAACATTCATACATGCATTTCGTATTTGTAAAATTAGTCAGGAGAAAAGCTTCCAAATAAATAAAATAAAATAAAATAAAATAAAATAAAATAAAATAAAATAAACAAAATAAAATGGCATTTAATCCTTAACACTACAAAACACTGTTTTTTAGATACGTGAGACGTTATAACATTCATACATGCATTTCGTATTTGTAAAATTAGTCAGGAGAAAAGCTTCCAAATAAATAAAATAAAATAAAATAAAATAAAATAAAATAAACAAAATAAAATGGCATTTAATCCTTAACACTACAAAACACTGTTTTTTAGATACGTGAGACGTTATAACATTCATGCATTTCGTATTTGTAAAATTAGTCAGGAGAAAAGCTTCCAAATAAATAAAATAAACAAAATAAAATGGCATTTAATCCTTAACACTACAAAACACTGTTTTTTAGATACGTGAGACGTTATAACATTCATACATGCATTTCGTATTTGTAAAATTAGTCAGGAGAAAAGCTTCCAAATAAATAAAATAAAATAAAATAAAATAAAATAAACAAAATAAAATGGCATTTAATCCTTAACACTACAAAACACTGTTTTTTAGATACGTGAGACGTTATAACATTCATGCATTTCGTATTTGTAAAATTAGTCAGGAGAAAAGCTTCCAAATAAATAAAATAAACAAAATAAAATGGCATTTAATCCTTAACACTACAAAACACTGTTTTTTAGATACGTGAGACGTTATAACATTCATGCATTTCGTATTTGTAAAATTAGTCAGGAGAAAAGCTTCCAAATAAATAAAATAAACAAAATAAAATGGCATTTAATCCTTAACACTACAAAACACTGTTTTTTAGATACGTGAGACGTTATAACATTCATACATGCATTTCGTATTTGTAAAATTAGTCAGGAGAAAAGCTTCCAAATAAATAAAATAAAATAAAATAAAATAAACAAAATAAAATGGCATTTAATCCTTAACACTACAAAACACTGTTTTTTAGATACGTGAGACGTTATAACATTCATACATGCATTTCGTATTTGTAAAATTAGTCAGGAGAAAAGCTTCCAAATAAATAAAATAAACAAAATAAAATGGCATTTAATCCTTAACACTACAAAACACTGTTTTTTAGATACGTGAGACGTTATAACATTCATGCATTTCGTATTTGTAAAATTAGTCAGGAGAAAAGCTTCCAAATAAATAAAATAAAATGACATTTAATCCTTAACACTACAAAACACTGTTTTTTAGATACGTGAGACGTTATAACATTCATACATGCATTTCGTATTTGTAAAATTAGTCAGGAGAAAAGCTTCCAAATAAATAAAATAAACAAAATAAAATGGCATTTAATCCTTAACACTACAAAACACTGTTTTTTAGATACGTGAGACGTTATAACATTCATGCATTTCGTATTTGTAAAATTAGTCAGGAGAAAAGCTTCCAAATAAATAAAATAAACAAAATAAAATGGCATTTAATCCTTAACACTACAAAACACTGTTTTTTAGATACGTGAGACGTTATAACATTCATGCATTTCGTATTTGTAAAATTAGTCAGGAGAAAAGCTTCCAAATAAATAAAATAAAATAAAATAAAATAAAATAAAATAAAATAAACAAAATAAAATGGCATTTAATCCTTAACACTACAAAACACTGTTTTTTAGATACGTGAGACGTTATAACATTCATGCATTTCGTATTTGTAAAATTAGTCAGGAGAAAAGCCTCCAAATAAATAAAATAAAATGACATTTAATCCTTAACACTACAACACACTGTTTTTTAGATACGTGAGACGTTATAACATTCATACATGCATTTCGTATTTGTAAAATTAGTCAGGAGAAAAGCTTCCAAATAAAATAAAATAAAATGACATTTAATCCTTAACACTACAACACACTGTTTTTTAGATACGTGAGACGTTATAACATTCATACATGCATTTCGTATTTGTAAAATTAGTCAGGAGAAAAGCTTCCAAATAAAATAAAATAAACAAAATAAAATGGCATTTAATCCTTAACACTACAACACACTGTTTTTTAGATACGTGAGACGTTATAACATTCATGCATTTCGTATTTGTAAAATTAGTCAGGAGAAAAGCTTCCAAATAAAATAAAATAAAATGACATTTAATCCTTAACACTACAACACACTGTTTTTTAGATACGTGAGACGTTATAACATTCATACATGCATTTCGTATTTGTAAAATTAGTCAGGAGAAAAGCTTCCAAATAAAATAAAATAAAATGACATTTAATCCTTAACACTACAAAACACTGTTTTTTAGATACGTGAGACGTTATAACATTCATACATGCATTTCGTATTTGTAAAATTAGTCAGGAGAAAAGCCTCCAAATAAAATAAAATAAAATAAAATAAAATAAAATAAAATAAAATAAAATGACATTTAATCCTTAACACTACAAAACACTGTTTTTTAGATACGTGAGACGTTATAACATTCATACATGCATTTCGTATTTGTAAAATTAGTCAGGAGAAAAGCTTCCAAATAAAATAAAATAAAATAAACAAAATAAAATGGCATTTAATCCTTAACACTACAAAACACTGTTTTTTAGATACGTGAGACGTTATAACATTCATACATGCATTTCGTATTTGTAAAATTAGTCAGGAGAAAAGCCTCCAAATAAAATAAAATAAAATAAACAAAATAAAATGGCATTTAATCCTTAACACTACAAAACACTGTTTTTTAGATACGTGAGACGTTATAACATTCATACATGCATTTCGTATTTATAAAATTAGTCAGGAGAAAAGCTTCCAAATAAATAAAATAAAATAAAATAAAATGACATTTAATCCTTAACACTACAACACACTGTTTTTTTAGATACGTGAGACGTTATAACATTCATACATGCATTTCGTATTTGTAAAATTAGTCAGTAGAAAAGCTTCCAAATAAATAAAATAAAATAAATAAAACAAAATAAAATAAATAAAACAAAATAACACTTAATTCTTAACACTACAACACACAGAAATACATAAGTAGTTTCCCTTAACATCCGTAATCCATAATCTAGGTTGATAATGTAAAACGAAACGTTAGATAATCTGAAATGTTAAGATTGTTAAACTTATTTCAACTCCATAAATAAATATATTTACATCGTATTGAGTAAGCGAGATAATTATGAGTCACAATTGTTTGTACAGAATGTGATAAACCATTCTAAAAGGTTACATGTTATCTTTTAAACTCATATTGTAGTTGTAATTAATCGAATATGATTCTTTAAAATGTTGGCTACAAAAGGTATAGAATAAAAGGTTAATAGTAAATTTCACTAGTTTTAATTCAATATTGGACTTAATGTCTTTCATACATGTCCAGTCTTAGTCTAGCTTCTCTTTCATGGACGTCACCAGCTAATCTAGGAGGGGGCGAAGATTAAGGGGGGTTAGTAGACAAAGTTTTTTTACTCCAAAGAAAATGCGTATCTAATTTTATATTGAAAAACTGACGAGACGGTTTTGAATAATCTACTCCACATTTTATTGTATCTATCGATATTTGTTTTGTAATTTTCGACTCTCCAGGGGGTCCCCACCCGACATCCCCATGTGGCATCTGCCACTCTTTGCTTACCCCTGGTGACGACCATGCTCACTAGTTACATTACCCATTATCTCGTATCATTCTTCATCTCGTCATATTTTCCTGTAATTTATTGGTTAAATAAGCTCTATCCAATTGGGATCAATATTTAAAACAGGTCAGTGTTAATATCCAGGTATAGTAACCACTCATCCGCCCCAGAGCACAGGATAAAGTCTCCAATCAAACAATTGAATCTGATCGTTTCGCTGGACGTTAGTCCAGTGCGTGTGCACCGAGCTTGCACCGGAAGACGTTAACAAGGTACTTCATTTAGCTCAACGAATTTATTTATTGTGAGGAGACATAAGCGTGGGTATCTACAGCTGATAATCCGACAACACACAATAGTTATATCAAAGAGTAAACGTAACTTCAAACTGCAATGACGGGACATAGAGTGAACTGCAGTAAAACCTGGTGCATATTTTACGTGTGTGGGATAAGGACAGATAGATTATGATGATGAGATGGAGTATGTTTTGTACATGTTTTCGCAATGTAAACACAATTAGGACGATCAAGGTTAAAGGTCGATAGTGCTCGAAGTTTATGAAGAAGCGCTCATCAACTGATTGTTCTATGATTTTACGTATTAAGTGTTTATATTTTAATAGCTGTTGCTCCCGACTTTACCCGCGTGAAATTAAAAAATAAGGAAAGTTATAGACTATATTACTCACAGATAAATTACCTTTCTAATGGTGTTTAAAATCGGTTAAGTATTATAGTTTTTGAATTATTTTATTACATGCAAAAATACAAATCTTTCCTCTTTATAATATTAGTACAGTATATTTCAGTTGCATTTAGAAGGTAGGTACGTCACAATCGGACGGAAATACTAACGCCGATAACTTGTTCTAATCCTGGTTTTGATTCGTAATAACAATGATTCATAACTAATAATGTAACATTATTTGCATTAGATCTTAAAATACGATTAAGATATGTGTTTGTAAACGTCAAAATTCCAAAACCTGAACTTTGTTTTTTATTATCCGTAGCACTCGAAAAGACAACTAACAGTTGGTTTTCACTGTTGAATTATACAGAAACGTTCCTCTCAAGATCTTTGAAAAAAGCACCAGTAATGGCTGCACCTCAATTTAGACATCGATTTCTCTTTAACCGCCGCTAAAGATGTAATTCGCTAAGGAAATTCAGTGTATTTCTCGTACTAAATCTATACTAAGACGTTAAGTATTCTCCCTTTTAATGTCTCTGTGTCGCTTGTTGCTGTGGAATTTGCTTTCTTGTATAAAAAAAGCATAATCAAATTTATTTATACCAGTCGTCAATCAATCTGATCCAGTTCCGTCACATTGGTAGCATGGTAATAGAGTGTTCGCGTATTATTTGGCACAGAGACATGTGTCTGATGAGCGTGTGCCAAATCGTTTATCATTATGTCACCGATACGCACAATTATACTTACCAGGCTATCCACAATATGGTACCGACGAGTTCTAGGATACTTTGGACATATTGCTCGAAGACAACCTAACAATTTGGATAAATTGGTTGGAAAGATCGAGGGCAAAAGGTCACGGGGCCGTTCACCTACCCGATGAACCGATGGGGTGCAGTCTATACTAGAACTCAACATCCCGACTACCTCGAGACGAGCCGATGACAGGGCGGCGTGGAGGCAGCTGGTCGATGACTCGGTACGCTTACCAGGACAAGCACGACCTTTAGCAATGAAGAAACGAAGAAGAAGACGCACAATTACTTGGCACCTAGAGGGTGAGCCTCGAAAGTGGACATTTGAAAAAAAGTGACATGACTGAACTTTGACATGGATAGAAGCAGAGTAAGAGCGCACGCACACCTTTGACTAAACTATCACATAACTGTTTAGTCTCGCTTTGACTATAAGGAGCTTTATGCGCGCACACTACTCGATTTTTAGTTGTGCAACTAAACAGTTGAATTGGCTACGAAACAATCGACAATCGCAGAACAGTTGTGCGATAGTTTAGTCAAAGGTGTGCACTCGCTGTTAACATGTTGATAGAGGTGTTTCGAGTGTACATTCATTGTTGATGATGATGACTTCTGCGATGAAACGTAAAGAAAACAAATATGGAAGAAATCGTGAAGGATAAATCGCAATTCAATTTAAAATCGCATTACCAATAACGTCATAACCATTAGTTTTATCTATTATATACTAATTTTGTAAAGAGGAAAGATTTGTATTTTTGTACATATGGAAATAACTCAAAAACTACGGGACCGATTTCAAAAATACTTTCATCATTAGAAAGGTAATTTATCTGTGAGTAACGTAGGCTATATCTTTTATTATTTTTAATTTCGCGCGGGCGAATTCGCGAGCAACAGCCAGTCATACTATCTTATCTTACTAATATTATAAATGTGAAAGTTTAGATGGATGGATGTTTGTTAGAGTTTGTAGCCTAAACGGCTGAACGGATTGCGACGAAATTTTGCATAGATGTAGAGCATAGTCTGGAAGAACACATAGGTCACTTTTTTTTTTAATTCCATGCGGACGGAGTCGCGAGGAACAGCCAATATTGCTATAAAGACGATATATCTCTTGAGGTTCAAATTATTCCACAAGTGTTCTTGTGTATGAGTTAACGCTATGACTAAGTAATTATAAGTTTACTTGTAATGTGATAGTGTTGTTTTTCTTTAGCATCCGACTAATGTATGCAAATATTTAGAATAGTAATGTTCATAGCAGTATAAAAACGTATAGAGAGAATTTAAATTTGATAGAAAACTATAATTCATTAGTAGATAATATATCATACTTCATACGAATATTATAAATGCGAAAGTTTAGATGGATGGATGTTTGTTAGAGTTTGTAGCCTAAACGGCTGAACGGATTTCGATGAAATTTGGTATAGACGTAGAGGATAGTCTGGAAGAACACATAGGCTACTCACTTTTGTTTTTTTTTAATTCCACGCGAACGAAGTCGCGGGCGAAAGCTTTATTATTTTGTTTAAGACTGCTTTCGTTTTGTTAACTGGGCCGTATCTCTGTTTTGAATTTTGGAGGGAGTTTAGAATAGCTTCATTAAAGCTTACTGACTATAAAATTTGTAAAATTAGATTTCATCTATACAGAAATAATTCTGATCATAAAAAAATGAATGCTAAATTTTATTACCGCCATCTGCTGATGTTTTCAAGTAATAAGACGCCAATAAAATTATATTTCTGGCGTGTGACCTTTCAGTATAGTGTAATTAACTATTTTTTACAGATTAAACAAAACATTGAAATGTTAAAATTATGATTTCACGCCAATTTTAATGAAAATCTTATAAGTGATATTTTAAGCTAGTAAAATTATATGCATATCTACAAGAATAAATAGGTGACGTAAGGTATTATAAAATTCAAAATTCTTGGTGGCTCTGCGAGAGCTTAGGTGGATAACAGTGTTCCCATCCTGCACATTCTTTTACGTCCCGGCAATACTTAAAATTGTGTTCTACGCAGCGCGTTGTGCAAAATTTCGAGCCTCTATAAAGTTTGCATTGCAGTGTACTTGAGTATCCTTCCACGGCTAGTGACCGGTGCGTTCTGAGTGCGCTTGCACTAAAAGATTCTCACGTAATCGTGTTCCTCCCACTACACAATCTAATCTTCCACTTAACATATTTTTTCTTTTTTTTTATTTACATAACATTATATTGCAATGCCATTATTTTATCGATGGAATCCACTATTATTAATATATTTTACTATAATATAATAAAAGTTTATATATTAATAGAGAAATCACCATGATATTAAAAACATGGGATAATTTAAATCAAACCATTATCCTTATGTACACAATTTATAAGACAAAGGCTATAAGGTTGTTATGGACAAGCATAACCATGAACATTTAGAAAAATGAATAAACCATTTATAATCTATCAAATTTTTAATTGCTAAAAAAAGACATAAAAACTCCCGATAGATTGATATGTGAATATGAGTAACTAGCTTTCGTCCGCGACTTCGTTTGCGTGGAATTAAAAAAAAAAAAAAGTGAGCAGCCTATGTGTTCTTTCAGACTATCCTCTAAATCTATGCCAAATTTCATCGAAATCCGTTCAGCTGTTTCGGCTACAAACACTAACATCCATCCATCTATCTAAACTTTCGCATTTATAATTGTAAGATTAGGTATCAAATTGGAATTTGTATTCTAGCAACACAAAGAGATCTAGACGCCAGTCTCGCAAAAGATGTCCGATCCATAAGTTAAATTCTATAATTTCCCACTCACATAATCTGAAATTGATGCATATTCTTTGCCCTATTCCGAACTACTATATCGTTCTCTTTTATCTCTATATATCTATCTCTTTCTTTTGACAAATAGTTGAAAATTAAATGGCTGGAACACTCTGTTACAGTTTGTGTAGCAACCAGTTGCATAGCTATTATTGATACTAATTAAATTAAGATAATCTCAACTCTAATTGCAAAGGATATCAGTTGTATTTATTGCAACAAGGAAGCTTTTGTTTTGTGCAATCGACTGTCGGTTGCCAAGGGACTATTAACTGATTCCTCGTCCCAATCAAGCTGCTGTTACAGAGGGTCGTTGTACTTTAACTACCAATTTGTATTGATATCAGTCAATGATCGTTTAAGACTGTCTGTTACTTTGTATAATGACAGATGCACTTTTTTTCATGTCTATAGGCTGGTGGTCGCGAACCGTTACGTTTTTTGTGACTGAATTGCCACTGTTTGTCTTGAAGAGACATTTACAGATTCACCGGGCTTGAGGTGGTCGAGCGCAGCGTTTAGTCTAAACCTCGTTTATGAGTAACTAAGCTCGAGGGCTCCCTCAGGAGCCTTGGCACGGGTCGTTACTTCGTTATTAACACCGGATTAGGAACCTTTACGTGTCAATGTGTTGTTTTATACTATTTTTTGTAGTAGCATAAGTTTTTTGATCATTGACGTGACCAAAATATTGGTTCGCCATCCGTGCCCCCACGTACATATATCGTGAGTTCAAATTGTCGCGATTCTGTGTTTTAGATACGTTGAATCGTGTTTTGTACATGTTTTTGACAGTGAGAACGTCAAACGTTAACGTCGTCGTACATCGTCGTACATACGTCGAAAACAAAATAATCCCATTTTATTAGTTATTTTGTTTCCGTTTTACGCTACTAAATTATAATTTTCATAATGTTTTTACGGTATCATGAAAAGCAAATGTTGATTACAACATGTTTGAGTTTCTTCTCGACTATAAACTACCTCGAAACAATGCAAATTATTAAGTGGGCGTCTTTTTTCAACATTAAAAACTAAAAATAATCATAAAAACACCTGTACGGGCTTCAACTTTAATTTATCAATGTGCTTTTTCCCGAAATAAAAATATATTTGGTGTCTTATTAAAAATAAATAATTTATTAGATACACAAGAGGACCACAAGGAAAGACTATAAACAAGCATACTACACCAGTTTGTAATATGTGTAATTAATAATTAGCTAGTTAAGAATCACACCATCCACCATCTGGTTACAATTGAAACGCTAATTAAATTAATAAGTAAACAATAATTAGTCGCCAAACAAACAATCGTCATACAAGTCGCTAGAAAGCTAGACATCTGTCTGGGGTTACACATGTCAAACGATAAGGGGAATTTTAATTGCTTAACTGTACAACGATTAGGAATATATTGTACGTACTAAGAGGATTTATAACCGGATTTTACTAGATCTTAGATTAGTAATATTTACTAATAAATATGTATTGAAAATCGTGAATAATTAATTAAATTGTTGCGTTTCAATAAAATGTCATAAAAGTTAAGATGTAAAGTTATAAAAATATGTATTTTTTTACTTAATAATGTAAAGGAATTAATACACCTTGCGACACCCTCATATGGGCCTCTGGCTCATGTTACTTCCGGTTAAGTTAAGGTTAACAACAATTCATTGACACCTAAACAAACATGTTATTTAACAATGTTATGATTCAAATTCTTGGTTATAAATATAGTACTTATTAAAATCCAAACTCCAATCACCTTCTAGTAATTTGTGGGCTCGGCTATGTCCACGCCGAGGCTACCATGGCTACATTGGCCTTTTATCTAAGCGAATTTTGGAAAAGCGGTTGTGGCCTATAAAAGCGAGCCTCGATTTGATGAAGTTGACTAAACACTTTACTACAGTCGATGGATCCATGGGTGGTGGTGGGTAGAGAATTTAAAGACTTTACTATAGTGTGGTCTTTAGGAAAAAGGGTAGACATATTTGTAAAACAAAAAGGGCCTGTCCCACCACTGGCTGATAGAGGCTCAGATAGCTTAAAAATGACGTCACTGTCAGATAAGGGAACAAAATCCGATATTTCCATCACATATTTTAAACGTTCAATTGTTATCAGACAATTTACAATTTAATGGGACAGGCCCATAGAAACGCTAAATCCTAAAAAAATATCCCTTGTACCACAGACAATGTGGTACAAACTAGAAACATGTTGTCAAATTCTTTATCGAAATATTTCCTTAAATGTATTTACATAGAGATTGGGTAAAAAATCAACAATTTTATTACGTTACAAACACATTTTCTGTTTCAATAAGGACATTTCTAGATTGTTTATTTTAGGATACCTTGTACTGAAGGTTAGTCGTGACATGAATGTATAAGTACCTAATAATTTAGTGCCTCGTTATATGCTAAAATAGAATAGTAATGAAATGATCCTTCGTAAATGCATCTTAAATCTTAGACAAGGTCATTATACGAATGTGGAGGGGTACACCGGTAGAGGTAGACCTAGAAAGAGATGGATGGATTGCGTGAAAGGAGACATAATAAAAAAAAACCTTTTTATTGCCATCAAAAAAAAATATACAGAGTTACACAAATAAGAAACATTTATGAAAATTAGTAATAGATAGCAAAAGGGGGAGGCTCAGCTTAACCGATACATTTCGAACTCCGTATGGTCAGTAAAAGGATTGATTACAGTTTTTTACGAAAATGTTCAAGCCAAGTCGTAGAAATACTTAACTACTCCGACAATGAAAAAGAATGGAAGTATCGTATATCAAATTCTATCGAATAAAAATTATTTTTTTATAAATATCACCCAGATTAAAATCTTTTCGCATAAAACTACCTTAAGAGCGCGCTTACCTTCGACTAAAGTATCGCACAACTGTTTAGTCTCGCTTTGATTCTTATGAGAATATACGGAGGTGCGCACACTACTCGATTTGTAGTTGTGCAACTACACAGTTGCATTGGTTGCGAAACAATCGACAATCGCACAACAGTTGTGCGATAGGTTAGTCAAAGGTGTGCGCCCGCTCTAAGAAGATATTATGTATTACTCCATGACGTTAGTTAAAATAGGATTTAGTAGCGATTACTTTAGGCTTATCGCGGGGAATGGAGGATTTTAGCTAGAAAATCCGACGTTGAATACTTCTTGTTCGTTTAAGATTTTATTGCCATGTTTTATAAAACTAGGCAAATTGTTTACCGTGGTTTTTTTTCCCCCCTTAATAACCAAAAACCTCTGAAATATTCCAGCTCTTAGAGTGGGCGTAACACCTTTGACTAATCTGTCGCACAACTCTTATGTGATTGTCGATTTTCGATTGTTTCGCAGCCAATTCAACTGTTTTGTTGCACAACTAATAATCGACTAGTGCGGACCTCCATATAAGCTAATAGGAATCAAAGCGAAATTAAACAATTGTTCGATAGTTTAATAAAGGTGTGCGCACTCTTAAGATAATTCGTAAAATAACGTTATACAGAAGTTAAATTTCATTTCGTAGTTATAAGAAAGACAGACTATTTAAGGAGTAGTTAGACATTTAAATACAGCTCTAAGAGCGTTTTGAAAAAAATCCTTTGTTTACTGCTTTGCCGGATAACCTTATTGTACTGAAATCTTTTGTTTTTGAAAACATGTACTGCGAAAGGCGTTGGAAGGTTGTATGAGATATTCATGAGGAAAATTAGCATAAATTTTAAATAGAAAAAACAATTAGTGTAAACGTTAATATGAAAGACATCTTACGTTTTTTATAAAACAAATACGATTTGAAAAGGCTTTGTTTTTCTAAATCTTTGTTTAGATTGGGAATGCAAAAATTATTTAACGGAAGCTTGGTCTGAATACATATTTTTCTCGTTAATCTATAAATATAATAAAATCAGAGTGTCTGTAATATTAAAAGAAAAATTACAGATATCGGGAAGATGATATATTTGCGTTCCTGATAACGAAAATCGCATTTAATTTTTTTTTTCTGTTTGTCCGCAAGCCGCGTTTGTTCCGGGTAATCTACGAAACGGTTGGGCCGATTTCGACGGGACTTCCACTGGAGGGTAGCTGACATGGATAGGCATATTATATGCTACTTCTTTTTTATTCAGCGCTGTCAAAATGGCGTAACTGGTCATCCAAATTTGGGATAACGAAGTTTGCGGGCGACAGCTCGTTTTCAAATAAATGTAGCTTTTATTGTTAAATACAAATGTATATCGTTATTTATTAATCGAAATTCGCAGTAAATATACAATGAAACAATGGTATATTAGAAATGTTATTTACTAAGATTTACGATGTTTGCGTACGTTAACATTTAATGTTTGTTAATTATACATTTCTCGATAACTGTATTGAGTTTAGATTGATAAATGTAAATGTGTGTTTTACTAAAAATAATTATTATTTATTACACTATACATTGTTTAACTACACAATACAATGATTTAGGAATAACGTGTATGGAAACTTTTAGATATATGACTAAGATCCTATTGTCGCTAAACTTAGTCATTTTCATCATCACCAGCTCACTATACGTCTCCACCGAGGGGCTCGGAGCCTGCCCTAAGAAAGGGTGACTAGGCCATAGTCAACCACGCTGGCCAAGTGCGGGTTGGTTGACTTCACACATATCTTTGAATTTCTTCGCCGATATGTGCAGGTTGCATCACGATGTTTTCCTTCACCGTAAGTACGTCGGGTAAATTATGTACATATGAAAATTCGAAAAATCGAAAATCACATTGGTACATGGCGGGATTCGAACCCAAGACCTGTAGATTACAAGTCAAGTGCTTAAACCACTCAGCCACCGACGCTCTTATAGTCAGCACCGACATAGTCATTTTAGCAAGACTTTTTCACGGTCAGGTTTAGTTAGTGTTAAAAATTTCTTTGTGAAATAAAAAAAATTACCATTAGTCCAAAAGACCGACTTCCTAAAAGAAGGAGGTACTCAATTCGTCGGTGTGTGTCTGTGTTTTTTTTATGTGTGTTATATTGAAGATTATCAAAATATTCCACAGTCTATTTTATGTAACAAGAGTCACGTTGAGTATAACGTTTGTAGCTCAAGTAGGACAACGAGTTATAGAAAATAGTTATGAATTGTTTCTTCATTAGACTTGTGGCTTAGATTACGATATTGTCATCGACAACCGTAGCCGATCCGAACCTTGTAACCGAAGCTGATGTCGAAATTGCACGACACTGATAATGTATTACGTCACAAGTCACAACTCGCTACATCTTATCTTCAAGTTACAAACGTCTAATAAATCCTTGTATAGTACTAATAAATAAAGAATCACCTCAACTTTTAACGGGTAAAGAATGTTCCGGAAAACTAATCGTAACAATTCCAACAACTGTTTTTTCTACAGTCTAACACGTAACACGACAAAGTTTTTAAGTTTTTATCCTGTTCATACTAACCGCAGAACCCAATATTGAATTCAGATAATTTGAAATTGGCTTCAGATTTCTATTGTAGTACCAAACATTTTTACATGTAAGATGCGTCTGTGTTAATAGAGACGGGCTTATCTGTAGAAACACAACAAAGCTTTTGTACAGTAATGACAATTGTAGTCTAGAGGTCGACCGCCTGCCGGAGTCAATTGCTTCCTCATTTGGACAACGTCTGCTTCTGGACTCAATTATTTAAATAAAAAATATAAAATCATATCGAGAATCGTTCGGACTAATCGACTAAGAATTTGTTTTGCATATTGATCTATTTTAAAACCTGAATTTCGTTTAGTCCTATCGCTATTCTCCAGAATTAATTTGTATGATAGCAATTATGTTACGTTCTACAAACATCTTACTAATATTATAAATGCGATAGTTTGGATGGATGGATGGATGTTTAAAGTTTGTTGTTTAAACTGCTAAACGGATCTCGATGAATTTTACATAGATGACATAGAATGAAAGAAAGCATAGGCTAATTACTAAGTTTTTTAATTCCGCGCGGACGGAGTCGCCGGTGAAAGCTAGTTTTAAATATGCGCAATAATACAAAATGGGTTTACTTTATGCACATGTTGATTTCAAAAGAATATCGTAACAAGAACATGTTTAGTCTCTAAAAAGTTTATCACGATGTATCGAGTGACGTCACAGGCTATAAGTGCATCACGAAATAAATCACGAATAAGAAAGATGCCGAGCACATGGCAGACGCCTTGAACATTTCCGCTAATGCAAAGCTTTAATATTTCAATGTATTTTTATACTTGCACTAGAATATTTTTATCTATTTATCTTTGCCTTGGTTTCGTTTAATATTTAGCTTTTATTTAAATAAATTTCAATTCTCCGTTTCAACACTTTTCAACGTTATACAGTCAAAGGTTATTTTATTTGATCTAAACATCGGAAGCAGAAAAATTGGTTATAATGTTAGAAAGAGTTTAGTTATGTGTAAAGAGCGGGGCAATTCTATAAATGAAATAATGCTAATTAATGCGACTGTTCTTACTTTAAAAAAAAAAAACTTGACCTGTTAAAGACTATGGGATATCAGGTGAAGCCGTCAGACACATCTAGTATGATTAAATTCCTATTGACAAAGCGATATTTACGATATAAAAGACAAACATGTTTACATGTTTATAATAATGGATAAAGATGAATGGAGGGAAAACTGCAGACACTTGTTTCATCACTTTACTATTATAAATAATAATCGAATCATTCAAGAACATTCGATTTATATCTTGAATTAATAGATACAACTATTGACGTCAATATAATGGAATCACATAACATAAACAATGGTAAAAACAGAAAGTCCACAATAGAGTTTTGAGTATTGGAGATGATACGTAATGGGTAACTATGAGATAGGAAATAGGTCCTAAATTCCACGTACAGTCGAGGAAATCCTTTGTGTTCCACTTTTGGAAAAATTATCTTGTTCATTGATGCGTGACAAAGGCCACCTTTTACTACAAATGACAAATTAAATAACAGTGAGTGTAAACGTAGGAATAATAATAAAAAGAAACTAGCCGTGTATCATTAACCGACTTTTTTTCGTACAGACACATTTATAGGTTTTTTGTTTTTTTTTCCGCTTCCCGTTTTAAAATGTTCAAACTATTGTGGCTTTTTAGGTGGAACACCGCCAGATTCCTTGAGTGTACATTAGGATCTATCAAGATGGATTGATAATCAAATATTAGGCGACTATTTTGGTTGCAGATTCGAGGGTCATTGGTAAAATAAACTTCTGAAAGTTAGGGGTCGGTGGAGTTACATATTTGTACGTTTTTAAAATCATACTAATATTATAAATGAGAAAGTTTAGATGGATGGATGTTTGTTAGAGTTTGTAGCCTAAACGGCTGTAGAGGACAGTCTGGAAGAACACATAGGCTTCTCACATTTGTTTTTATTTTAAGATCATGCGGACGGAGTCGCGGGCGAAAGCTAGTAATTAATATATTTTTGTATTATATTATCTCTACTAATATAGTATTATAAAGAGGAAAACTTTGTATTTTTGTATTTTTGTATGTATTGAAATAACTCAAAAACTACTGGGCCTATTTTAATCGTTGAATGAAGAAAACACAAAGCTGTGATACGAACACACAAAAATAACGATGTAATTTTGAAAAGACTAAATATAAACATTGGAACAGTCTGGCTGGCGGTGCATCTCGAATATTTACTTCAACGTTTACAATGTCAAGTGCAATAAATTTTATATAAATACATTTAATGTTACTTGGCCCTTGAAAATATAGCGACGCTTTTTAGTGAGCATTATTTTTTTGGTGGTGTATGTTGAAAATTCCGTAGATTTAATTGTTTTTCTTAACATTTTTGTATTAACAACAACTGAAACCGATAAGTATGCGCAGAAATGTAAATATGAAAGATTCCAGAAAAGTGTGTCAGTGACTCGCCAAATGGAACGTAATCTCTGCCTACCTCTCTAAATGATAAGCGTGATTGTTCTTAGACCTTAGTTTCTCATTTTAATGTAACATTTCCAACGATAACACAAGTTTCTGTGTCTTAGGTCGTTTGAACAAAGGAGTATTAAACTTGAAAGAATGAAAATAAAACAAATATTGACAAGTCGGGCTTACATCGTTATCGTTAACGATCGTCGACTTCTTTTAATGAACGTTGATTGACAATGGCATGAAATCATTTTTTTTTATTTAGTCTAGGTACTATGGGCTACGACTGCTTGATGGGTTGTCCAAATTAATTAGACTGATGTTTCGGCAATGGAAAGTAAAAACTGGCGGCTAGATACGAGCAACTGTACAAGAAAAGTAGCTGCATATATTCGGAAAGGTTTTGCTGAAACGCATCATAACACATCATTGAATACAAATTGAGTCATAGAATCATAAGTCATCAGAGAACGCGCCATGGCATTCGCGCGGTAAACGCCGCGCCGCGCCGCACTACAACAACAGTCGCTTCAGTACGCGTGCACCGGCGGTCGAGTGCGGTCAAACTCATCGCGGCTTCCCGCTATTTTCGTTCAAGGCGCACAAAATTATCGATAAGCCGGCAAACTTCTTTCGTACTCGCGTCTCGCAGCACGTTCAGTGGATTCACGTCTTATCAGTACGTTTATTCGACACTTGTTACGGTTAATCAAATTGCAAATCGCCGTGTGACGGATGACTGAGGTTACGTTTTCGAAGTTAATGTGGGAGCGCGAGAGAGAAGGGCGCGCAATGGAGAGCTGCTACAAATTATACACATGGATCAACCATACACTCTTGATGCTGTTGCTGCAGATATTCTGGAAGATGAGCCAGATATCGGACTATTTTAAGGAAAAGTAAGTACAGACATTTTAGTACACAATAACAAATGTGCCGAAATATCGTCAATGTCGTGTGTATTACCCTTTAGTTTTAACTTTCTGTCCAAAGGTCGTCAGTTGGAATTCCGTTAAGTGTATTGTTATTGTTTTCCTTAGTCGTTATTAATTTAAGTTTATTGTAAAGGTAAATTGTTAAATTTTAGTCACGTTGAATGGCGCCAACTCACGTTTTCACTTTGGGAACTTATTATTAAAAATAATTACTAATTCCGATATCAATTCATATGCGTATTTATTTTAATTAGGTACGAATTTTGTAAGATATAAAATCAAAAGTGAAAAAGACCAAAACTAAGAAACATTACGACTAAAATCTTTCCTATGAATAGAAAGTCATGTAAAGATTTATAATTAAAATACCTATTAACTTAATTATAATTAGTGAATTTAAAATTTTATCAAATTTCATCTTAAAAGTTTTTTATTTAAATTACTTTAAAACCAGTAACTTTGGATCATAACCTAAAATGCATTGAATATAATTGTAGACGACAGTGAATATCTGCCGTGAAGTCCAAAAAAAGCGAAAATATGTCGAATTTAATGATATTTTGTCCCCTAATTAAATATGGTAACATGAAACATCAATAACGATAAATGTATACCATTAGTCTGTCAGTCGATTCTGAGTAAAGATTATCATCGCGCGTGATAAAATTTAGTGGGTCCCTATTGGTAGATAGTATTTATATAATTTATAGTTATTGATAATATACGATAATATGCACAATAGGTAAGCGTATGTAACGTGGGTACTCCTATAACACGAGTTACCAATTACCATACGAATCTTTTGTCTGTAAGCAGGAACACTAAGGGACTGCTTAAACTACATTAAGGGCTTGGCCCAACACTGGCTGATAGAGGCTTAGATAGCTTAAAAATGACGTCACTGTCAGATAGAGAGACATATTTTACTTTTTGACTTTGGTAGGACTGACCGAGTGTTTTTGATGTTGTGGACTAGTTGATAATCTTTGTTAGTAAGTTGGTAAACACTTTGTTATTTATGTTGGTAGATTCCTTAGACTATAAAAAAACGACGTCTTTAGGACCTTTTATTTAATAGGCGATTGATTTCCGGACAGAATTCCATTCCTTTATCAGTTAGTATTAACTTAAGTTTCGTCTTTCTTGGTAGGTCTAAATCTTTGATAGGCAAGGAGTTAGGAGAATTCGATAAGATTAATTTTCGTGTTGCCAGTTTTCAGTCATATTTTCCATTAATGACTTTTAGGCTAATTATTATTGGAATGTTGTAGTTTATGAGTACCGGTACATTAATTTTAGAACTGTAATAAAATTATTTTTTTATTATGTTTTTAATTTACGGAGTTAGTATCGCACCACACATGTTTTCGCCAGATTAATGTTTTAAATTCAATTTTGTAAAGTGGACTGCAGTATTACGTTTATTAGACATGCTTTAGGGAATAATTAAATAACGTTAAATAACGCGGTGACGTTATTTTTTCTATTATGTCGGTCATTAGTATGAATAAAACTTTGTTGGGAAACAGCATATCTATCTACACTAATATTATAAAGAGGAACGATTTGTATTTTTGTATGTATTTAAATAACTCAAAAACTACTCGATCGATTTCAAAAATTCTTTCACCATTAAAAAGCTATGTTATCAGTGAGTAACATAGGCTATGTTTTTATTATTTTTTTAATTACACGCGAGCGAAGTCGCGATCATCGTCTAGTAGTTAGATAATTTCAGTAGCTTGGCGCGTCCGAAAAATTTTCCATATCGTCGTGGGAACTTTTTCATATCCAAACAGTGACATCTAGTATTTAAACACAACACTTCAGTTTACTAAAGGAACATTTTGTTGTCAAAATATAGTAGGTATGAGCTATGAGAACCGACGGTAAACAGACATCTAGTTATGTAAATTATGACTTTATATTCACGGGCAATTTCGTGTGATTTAATATGTTAAAATCATACTAATATTATAAATGCGAAAGTTTAGATGGATTGATGGATGTTTGTTAGAGTATGTAGCCTAAACGGCTGAATGGATTTCGATGAAATTTGGTATAGATGTAGAGGATAGTCTGGTAGAATACATAGGCTAGTCATTTTTCTTTTTTTAATTCCAGAAAGGGACAGGTCTGCGAATTACTCTCACAGGGGAAATATTCTCTCAATGTATGTCCCGTTCTCTGTTGATTACGGGTAGATGCGCATCTACAAATGCGGAGGTCTATGCAGCGGACAGTTCGCTATTTCGGCGAATTCCAGTGCTTATCTTTTGTCACCTTTTACAATACAATCGACAACTACGACACATTTATTTAAACGGTTGCAAATTGTATTTGCATTGGTAAAAAAAATAGCTGAATAACAATATTGAGTTTACTTTTTAGTAGCGTAGAATTACAGTCGTTGCCTCAAACAATAGGGAGTTATGTACAATAACGGCATTTGACGCTATACTACTTACAGAATAATTACCTAATTTCGTAATAAGAGGTAAACTCCACCACCTTACTGTTTGACTATCTCTGACTATGGTATAGTATGGAAATCTTCTTTTTCAACATTTGTTTATGTACTCGTTTTCATACAAATGCATTTAAAAGTGACATTCTACTAGTTATTGTGTCTACATTATCCTTTAAAAGCGTACAATTCGTTCAAATTGCCTTAAGCCCCCCAGACTACAGACTTCATCGACCGATAGTTTGATCGTCTAGCACTGTCGAACCAAAAACGTACACCAAAATCAGTGTAATGTGCGCTGTCTTATCTATCGACCGATAAAAAGTCTGTAGTGTAAGGGGATGTAAAGTTGTAATACCGACAACAAACCGCACTGTACAAATGTAGACACAACAAAAACGCGAAAGAAGCATGCATGGTGTGCTATTACCGCAAAAGGAAAATCCATAACCGCTCCCTATACATGTAATGACACGTTGCCATGAGTTTTCATTACCATAACACCTGTATTAACACATTTGTTCTTATAAATGTGTTAACAGATACAAGGTTAAACCAAGATTCGCTTTTTAGTTTTTTTTTTTAATTTGTAAAATAAAAACGGTTACAATCTATTGAAAGCTTTGTTTAAATTCTATCTGCCGTATAGGTTTAAATTTTAATTTATTTTCGTATACTAAAACATCACGCTTTGATATTCACAGATAAGCTGATAAACCATATGAACTGTAGTGATAGGTATTTCCGTTTGTTTTGATTCGAATAATAATTCAACAGCATTGCAACAGATTAGCCAGATAAAACACCCAAACATCCTATTCCCTCCTGCTATGCTGGTCTATTCTATCACAAGTAATATAACTTCTGCTATATTTCTATACTAATATTATAAAGAGGAAAGATGTGTATTTTTGGGTTTTTGTATCTATTGAAATTACTCAAAAACTACTGGACCGATTTAAAAAAATCTTGCAACATTAAAAAGCTATGTTGTCACTGAGCAACATAGGCTGTATTTTTACTATTTTTTTCAATATCACGCGGGCGTAGTCACAAGCAACAGCTAGTCTAAGATAATCTGGGTTCTTACTTAGCATAATTTGTAAACATGAAATAAGATAAACGTTCATATATAGTTTTGTATACAGTCATTGTATTTCCCCCGATCGAATTGTCCCTTTCCTTGACATTATACAAAGTCTAGCTTTAGTACCTAAACCTAAAGTCATTGCGACTATTGATTATAATTATTTTATGATTCGATACTTTAACGTCGGCTTTCATTGTCTAAAAACTGATTGTTAGCCCTCAGACTTGATATAACAGATATAATCATTATTAGGTTTTTCAAAAGTGAAAAACATGATTTTATTTTACTACATTATATCCGCATAATTAAATGAAAATCTATTAATAATTGTAGCCTATGTTACTCACAGATAAATTTCCTTTCTACTGGTGAAAGAATTTTTAAAATCGGTCCAGTAGTTTTTGCGTGAATCAAATACATACAAAAATACAAATCTTTCCTCTTTATAATATTAGTATAGATATGTCAGCCAAGGGCGACAACCCAAAATAAGCAATGTCACAATCATGACAAGACTGCATATTGCTTAATTAACAATGGAACATTTCTTTCGACACTGTCAATCGAAAGTTGCTAATTTAAACTTTGATACCCTTAAAATAAAGTAGATTATCGATTAATTACGTTTGATAAGGAAAGGAACCAATTATGGTATTCGTTTGTAAATGCAACTATCAAGTGAAAGCAGTTTAAGAACCTTAAGTACATCTGAAGGTTGCATATAAGTAAAAACTGACGCCACGTTACAATTTTTACAACTTTTTTGATAAGAGATATCCAAACATTTACTTGAAGCCTCTTCAAAATTATACTAGTTCCGATGACCCTACACTTCTTAGACTAGAAACTCCTCAATTTAATTTTCCGGTGTAGTGAGCCGTCAGGATCCATGGTTCCTTGGTTGTCAGTCTCCACCACTTATTTGAAAGTAGCCTCTAGTTTAAAATTGCAATTATTACTTTTATGCTGTGTTTCTCAAGTGTGTATTTATTTTATCGTTACCTACTGACCTAGTATTAGTTTGACCTAAGTTTCAATAGAGTAAAACTCAAGTTTAGTTCGGAAACGCATTTCATAAGTTATCGAACCAAAAACAAACGAATAGTTAAATTTAGATAGGAAACCGGCCGTTAATTCACGTTTGCGATTGTTTTATAATGAACGTATTGTTTAATCGTTACAAAATTAGAATAGCCCTGAACGAGTTTCATTGAATCATATTTATCGACCGTTTGAAAATCATAACTAAATAAACATCTATTGTTCAAGATTATTAAACACAATGGCTTGGAATCTTACGATATTTCGATTGAAGGATTGCTACCGGCCATTGGTAAAATATTTCATAGACTTAAGGTCTTTCAGTTTTAAATCCAAAGATTAATTGCACATTTAAAACTGAAGATATAAAGACAAATTTAAACTGTCAGTTAGCCACTTTTTATACACCTTTAGTTTTAACTGTACAGATAAAACTGAAGATGTGAAGCGGGCTTTGTTGCCATATGAGTCCTATCATTACATTTCCCTTAGTGTCTATTTATTATAGGAAATCTATACTAAGGGACTGATTAATTCTTTATTACTATTTTGAATATGCCAGATACATTTGTAGTTTAGTAAATCAATATCTGGAAATAGACACATAGGACACACCAAGGTTACTTGTCGCATGTTAATCAAAAGTAGTGCTAGGGGTTAATGAACTTTGTACATTCAATTTTATGACTATTGTCTACTAATATTCGCTCATATGTTATATGAAACATTATGCTAATTGGATTTTCATGGAAAATAACAAAATCATAGTGCTCTCATAGAACAGTTTGCATTTTATTTAATTACTCCTATATGAAAATGAACTTGCTTTCTTGAACTGAATACGTAGTTTGTAGCTCTGAATAACAGGAACTAAAAACATAAGAATATTTAAAATTACAGGTTTTAAAAAACAATATTTATTTTTCTTAAAACAATAATCCTGCGTAATATTAATACGTGGCCAGTTAAAAATAATTACGTTTTTTTTTTCTTTTGCAATACACAGTACAATTCCGAGACAATTTTGTCCAATATGATTACGTCATCGTCTACAAACAAGTATGACTTGTTAATGAAATGGAGGTCGATCGAGGATACGCAAACAAAAATACTAGAGAACATTTATTAATTTAATAAAACACTATTTTGTGTAATATGGTGGGATGAATCGCATGAATCAAAAAGGACGTTAATTATGAGCTACACCGGTAGAGGTAGACCTAGAAAGATGGATGGATTGAGTGAAAGGTGACATGATCCAGAAGGGAGTGATGACTGAGATGACGGATGATAGAGTTATTTGGAGGACGAAAATCTGGAGCGCCGACCCTACGGGAGTAGGATAAGGTACGGGAGATGATGACTATTCTGTGTAACATACTCAGAGTTGTTAAGTTGTCTCTCTTAGGACTGCTTAAATAATCCTAAAACGAGTCTGCCATTGGAATTTATTAATCAATTTTGCAACAAAGAATCGCGCTGGCTTGCGTGTAATAATTCTTTATTACCGAATTAAAATTAACTTTATTCATCTCTGCCAAATGAAAAAGTTCCACGATCGATCAAAGTCCATTTAATTATTTATTTGTTTACAAATAAATCATCTATTTGAAGTTTGGCATTAATCAGATCTGTATTTTTCCAAAGGAAACGTAGATTTTATTTTCGGTAAGTTTTTATTTAATTGATTGACATTTCTATGCAAAAGTTTAGATGAATCAATGGATGTTTGTTAGAGTTTGTAGCCTAAAATGCTGAAAAATATCGATAAAATGTGGCATAAATGTAGAGGATAGTGTGTAATAACACATAAACTACTTACCTTTTTTTTAATTCCACGCTGACGATGTCGCGAGCTAAAGTTCGTGATTTATAATTATAAGATGTCAACAGTTACACACCAATTGACCTATGTCTAAGTAATGACTGATTTAAAAAACTTAATAAAGGTATTTATTAGTAATCTGTGCTTAGACTGCCTAGTGGATGTGTCAAAGCGATTATTTATCCAGCCATTACGAGGCAAGATTGATTACAGTATCCATTAAGGTGGGTAGGCTAAAAATAACGCTTCGAGCGCTGACTCAGATCGATCTGAAGGCTCTTCCACGTTCCGTTTCACTTCCGAGTTCATGATCAATGCGCACATTAAATGTTAAACTTAGGGTGCTATCAAATTAGAGTCAATGCCCTAGTAATACGACTGACGGTCGAAGATAAAAATCTGGAATCCCTTCTCTACGCATTTCTACACTACGATACTTAATTTTTTACCTTCATTGCTCCCAAATCTATAGGACATACTAAGGTAAGGAATAAAATTTTAGAAATAACTAGCTTTCGCCCGCGAATCCGTCCGCGTGGAATTAAAAAAAAGTAAGTAGCCTATGTGTTCTTCCAGACTATCCTCTACATCTATGCCAAATTTCATGGAAATCCCTTCAGCCGTTTAGGCTACAAACTCTAACTAACATCCATCCATATAAACTTTCACGTTTATAATATTAGTATGAATATGATTGCTCGGGACTTCGCGTCAAATTAAATAATATTAAAAATTGTGGCCTATGTTACTTACTGATAACGTAGCTTTTTAATGATCTAAGAATTTTTGAATAGGCCCAGTATTTTTTGAGTTATTTCAATACATACAAAAATACCATTCTTTCCTCTTTGTAATATTTGTATAGATATACAGTAGTATAACGGTTACTTTAGCAGTCCCTTAGTGTAGATTTGTAGTCTCGCAATACCTGTCCTGGGGGTTTGCGTTGATAGCTCAGCAATATAATTTTCTATGTGACATTGTATTTAATAATTGATATCGACATAAAAAAACGTGGCTTGACACGCAAACTGTTGCCACCACTACAATTATAAAGCGATTATTCTAGATTATTCTATGATACGTCCGTACTAGACCTTCAATATTATGTTGCAATGATTAATGTTCAAACAGATGTTATTGATAGATAATTAAAAACATCGACTGACCAAAAAAATTTAATACCGTTCGTAAAATGGTACGAGTATATGTGCTGGTCTTAAAAATTTTAATGAAAAAAGTGGTTATTGTGCGACAACCTTAATAGATAGATATATGCTATCGCTGACTTTTATTTAGCAAATTTAAAGGGCTACAATTCTTCCACACACATTTTTTGTGTAAGTCTTATAGTTTAGGCTACGGAAGCATAGAAAGCAAAAAAGACACCAAATTTCGTCACGCAATTTTGAGCTAAACTATTTAACTACGCCGTAGTCTTTTTTCCAAAAATCAAACAAAAAAATGGGACCTACCTGCAAGCACTACCTCTCGGATAAAAAAAGAGTTTTCAAAATCGGTCTACCAGGGGCGGAGTTATGCCGTAACACACAAAAAAAAAAAAAACAAAAAAAACATACGGACGAATTGAGTACCTCCTTCTTTTGGGAAGTCGGTCAAAAACAGAGATTGTCTCATTAAAAAAAAAGAAAAACAGAACAAGAAAAAAATAGAAAAAAAAACAATTTATTTGTAGAATATTTTACAATTTTCAGCGAAGTAAAAACCATCATAAAAATTCCTTGATGCAATTGTACTTATCAAGGTGGCGCAATTTATCTTACGTTTCTCCTTGTTCGATATCTAATTGCAATTAATTCTTATTTCTTTAACATTGAGCTCTCTTAAAAAGATATGTGCTGCAAATTATACCAGTTAAAACTATAGAAATTACAAAAACAACTGGCCGGCGATAATATGCGAGAAAAAATAAAAAGTATTCAAAAAGATCTTTCTCTTCCGATTTCTCGATTATAAAATCGATGTCAATTAGTTTTAAATATAACACTATCTTTCTATAACTATGCTTTGAACTGGAATCAGTGCCAAGTTTAGAATCAGTTCTAGACGTAATGATTAATGTCGTGTTACACAACGATCGACTCACAATGACTGATTATATAAGTAGACGGGTCGCCAAGCAGAATTTGTGGGTCTATTCCAGCATAAAGGTATTTCAATCATAAACATATATGAATACTGGTATTTTATAGATTATATGCCTTAGATGTTCTTTATACACGAAACTATTAAACTTACCTGCTAATTAATGAGGCTATTATGTATTTTTACCGAGTAAAACAGAGGCAAGTTACTAGTCTATACTAATATAAAGAGGAAAGATTTGTATTTTTCTATGTATTGAAATAACTCACAAACTGCTAGGCCGATTTTAAAAATTCTTTCACCATTTGAAAGCTACGTTATCAGTGAGTAATATAGGCTAGATTTTTTATTATTTTTTTAATTCCACACGGGAGAAGTCGCGAGCAACGGCTAGTATCTTACAAAGCAAAAAGCTTTCAATTAATTAACTAACTCCGTTGACTATTATTATGTTATTATAATGCGTATATTATTAGAACAGAATGTTAAGAACAAGCTCTCATAATGACTTGAAAAAATTTCATACATAAACTTCAAAGGATTTTTATTAAAAACAGATGGGAGATCAAACTAGATTGTAAATCATTTTTGCTATACAAAGTGTATTATAATATTTTAACCGCAATTTGACATTTGATACAAAGCGAAACCAGCAACACTAAATACAATATGTTGAAAAAAGTTAAAAAAATAAAAAATAAATCCAAAAAAATCATAAAGATATTGAAAGTTTTTAATGTATCGATGCAAGACATCGATAGTCAATAGTTCCAATTCGTTGATCATGTTTTATGCAATCTCCTTTTATAAAATGATTCGGGTTTTTTTTCATTGTATGATACTATCTAGTCAGTAAAGTAATAAAAACAGCACACTTTATACAAATTCTTCAACGATAAAGTTAATTCTTTTATATCGAATAAAACTTTAATGATACAGCATCTTTTTAATTTATGACAATGCTTTTAACATGTTATTTATTAATGCCAAAAATAATAAACCTGTTGTCTAAATGTTATACAATTAAAGAGAATTTGACAATTTTCACGATCACTGGGCCAATATTCATTGATAATCATCATCACCAGCTCACTATACGTCTGAGGGGTTCGCAGTCCACCTAAATTAGCGGTGACTATAGTCAACCACGCAGGCTCAATCCGGGTTGGTTGACTAATAAGTCAAGTATTAACTTGTACACATATTTTTTAATAGGAGATGTGGTGTGACATTTAGGGTAATGACTACGAGTAGTCTATTGACTACGAGTGGTTGTCTCTGTCTCACATGGCGGGGGACAGTCGTTCCTACAGTGGTGTAGAGTGGTCGTGTACCGCGATCACGGGCCTTTCGTATTACCAAGCTAAGTGCATTATTCTATTTCACCTATGACAGGTGAAACACCACAGGAATGATATTGCAATATTATTTGATTCACCCAACAGTATACTATTACGAAAGCGTCGAGTGAAATTACAGAATGACATAATTATTAAATAATAACTGTTACGTGTATACCACACGATCTAATGTATTGCTTATTTTATCCAATTACAGAATTATAAATTATTTTTATTTATATTCTATAGCATAAACATCGTAGTATTTTACATATATTCACTGTGAAAATCAACCTTAAATAAACTAGAATCTCAAAGTTACAATTGCATGTAATCGTGGAATTCCATTGCCGTGATATTTGTATAGTCTCGTGTTGTCTTTGTTTATTCAAACATAATGAAAGGGACAACACACGTGCCAGGCGAAACAAACTGAATAAAGTAGCATATTTGATACTAGATCTAAGATTGTCATCATTTCAAGATCAGAGAGTTCGAGTATAGATTATTTAACAAGTTTAACCAGTTCATAAGAAACTAGATTAGAAATATATGCTTTGGAGATCCACTTTCTATATGATTAGATAAATTATATGGGTGGCATAATGGACACGTAGTATATAAAACACTTTCCAAACAATGATTCATTTATTGGCACGTTCTATTTTTTTAGACTTAAATATTTTGTGGCATGTGATTATACTACCAGAGGTTTTCCCACTTATGTTACTTTATTATTCACTAGCTTTCGCCCGCGACTTCGTCCGCGTGAAATTAAAAAAAAACAAAAGCCTATATGTTCCTCCTGACTATCCTCTACATCTATACCAAATTTCATTGAAATCCGTTCAGCCGTTTAGAGTACAAACTCTAACAAACATCCATTCATCTAAACTTTCGCATTTATAATATTAGTATGATTCTTGATATTCTCGATAAAACAGTTTACTTTACATCTAAATACAATGAAAGATACTTCCAAAATAAAAGGTGTTTTTTTCATTAAAAGCCGTAACCTTACAATAAACAACAAACGATAAAATTAACCCAGTAGTTATGTACATTGATCTCTGAATCGAATTATCGTTTAACCGCCTCGCTAGGACCAAAAACTGCATTGTACCGTTTACAATGGAATATTTTTGTAAGAAAACAAATAGTCATTGTTAGAATAAAAATAAACATTTAATCAAAGATAAACAGAGACAAGCTAATGAGTAATTAGCGTGAGTTTAACTGATAGAAGAAACGTCATGTATTTGGTTCGAGATACGTAATTTAGATCGTTGATATAAAGACATAAAAAACCGTTTACTGCCGCAAATAGGCTAATGCCTGTCACTATCGCTAATTGTTTATTTATTACTTATTTAACGAGGCATTTTCCGGACAATTCTAGGTCATGGAAATTATATTAACAAAGAAATAATCGATAATCATTTCAATTTCAGGTCCATAGAAGATAAGAAGACGGATTCGTTTATATTTTCACCCTTATCCAAAGAGTCGAAGTTCAGAAGGCACATACGGTCGATGTCTGATGTCCAAAACAGTACTCCATACAGACTGCCGTTCAGATCAAGGAAGGGCACAAACAGGATACTAACTTACGATTCTGATACGAGAAGCAAAAGGATAATGACTTACAATAGACACAGACTACTGGAATCATCAGAATCCAGCGATTTTGACGCGGCAAAGAATAATCTATGCATAGAGCGTAATATTAAGAAGCATACAGATTCAATGAGAGTACTTTAACATGGAAATATCTGACTGAGGAATGCTCTACAATCTAGATGGGACTAGAATGTATATGTTGGGTTTCTAAGTGTTATTGACTATTCAAAGACTTCCTGATGACGTGTTCCCAACGTGATCTACAAAGACTAAAAGACTGTGATTGTGTTAGATTTAATTATTTTAAGCAAAATTTATTGTAAAATAAGTGATGTAGATTTTAGGACAATCTCAAAAAATTTAATAATATTTCAATATTGAGTATCTCCTGTACCAAAACATTTTGTTATCTCTGTTTTCTTTAAAGAAAATAATGACAGAATGTTTTTGTAAAGGATAGCAGTGGAAACTGACGTTAAAATTATAAGCTAAGCTGTATAAAATGTTCCACTACATTTGTTAACATTGTTTCAACAATTAACAAGTCGTGTACAGGGGTGGCAAACTTTTAATTACGCATACCACTAATTATAAAAGTGTATTTTGAAAAAAAGAGGTAAATATGTAAATTAAATATTACTGCAATGTTGTGTTTGTTAAATTGATTATTCTTCTAATTTTTTGGTCTTAGCCTGATCAATAAACTTCAGAAATCTAAAATAAAATTTTTACTTTAAATTGTTTACCACCCCTGCATTGTAACATAAACTGACACCAAATTTTGATTATTACTTATTCCGTAATTAGGTGCAATAAACTAATTTATGTGATGTATTTAATATTTTAATATTCTATTATGTTATTTCATCGTGGACGTGATCTAAATAATTTCATTGAAGTATTAACTAAGACAATTTTGTAAATAAATTAATATTTGTTGTACAACTGTCGTTGATTTTCAAATGTTTGTAATGTTAACATCACTGTATTTTATATATCTGAATTAACAATACATTGAATTTTTTGACTAAATATTTAATGTAATTGTTAAAAAGTTTGCGCACAATTATAATTGATGATATTCGTGCCATAACATGTTTTCATTTTCCAATGGCTTCTAATTTTATTTTTGTTGAAATTCTTAATTGCGACGAAATAAATAAATTGAAATATAAATAATATTTTCTTTCATTACAAATTGTCCCAAATTGAAGACTTGAAAATATGATTATGATATCACTAATAACCAATAACTTTTAATCAACTTACTCAAGAATGCAAATATTTAGCGTTGACTATTTAATTCATATAGTGGGTCGAAATATTAAAAAAAAAACAGTAGTATTTAAGTTGGCAGCGCCATCTTTTGTAACACGCTGGCACAAGATTTATTTCATCTTGTTGGTTAGATGTCTTTTAGGATTCAAACATAAAAATACCTAGATAAAGCTAATTATAAATAATTGTATTTGGTACATATTTTTTTAATCTCCCGCAGATTAAGAAAGAAAATTATGCATTAAAAATCGGCCCAGTAGTTTTTCAGTTATTACAATACATACAAAAATACAAAGTTTTCCTCTTTATAATATTAGTATAGATTACAAGCCTTTACATGTTAAAACCAAGTATTTTTTTAATAATCCTTCTCATATTTATAATGCAAAATTACATTATAGCGAAATAGTTTTGCGATTATCACAGGCGTATTAAAGTAAAGATGATGAAATGATTGGAAACGTGATTACGAATTTTACATAAAACAATTTTCTTACGATAATGTTTCCATTACTTTAATTAAAAGTCATTCAAACATTTTACAACATTTGGCCTTTAATAGTACTTTTTAATAAACTATCATTTTTTCGTTGGTATTTATTATGAGTTTATAATATTAACAATAAATAAATAATCCATCTTTTATAGAAATGTGATCTTTCATTTTTATTACGTCTGTGGCAATAGCAACTTTAAACTGTCAAAACAATGACAGCATGACAGGAAAACAAAGCGGAGGAAAACATAAACATTGCAAACATCGAATCAAACTTATTGAATTAAACTTGTTCAGTCCAGCCAGTCGAATCAGTCGTGTCCAGATAAACAGTACAGTATTTAGCCTTGCTTGGAGTTATTCTACCTTGTGTGATGTTTTAATGATTATAATTTCCTATAAGAAGATATCTTTATTTCATAAGAAAAATGACTAAATGGCTAGTTATTTTAATTTCATTGAAATATATCTTGGCAGATCCAACTCCCATTGTTCTTTGGCATGGAATGGGTAAGCATTTTTATGACTTCTATTATGACAATCGATAATTTTGTATTAAAATATTATTGCATTAACGTATTTTTTTAATATAGGTGATACTTGTTGCGTCGACTTTAGTCTAGGATCGTTTAAAGTGTTTTTGGAAAAAGAAATTCCCGGTGTTTATGTACTTTCTTTGCAAGTCGGTAATTCAACTATTGAAGATTTTGAAAATGGGTATTTCATGCATCCAAATAAACAAATTGAATATGTTTGCAAATTACTGGCTAACGATCCAAAATTAGCAGATGGTTTTAATGCGATCGGATTTTCACAGGGAGCACAATTTTTGTAAGTTAACATTTATTTAAATATTCAATCCTCTTATTTAAATTGAGAGAGTAGAAAATTAAGTAGATAAGATAATTATTATCCTATCTTTAATTTCATGTAGAATTTTACTATTAATCTTTTAAAAATGATTAAAACGAACTAAATAGTTACTGGTGGTATAATATTATTTTTACATTAAATGACCAAAAAGTATTTATAAACCCGAAAGCAATAAATGTAAAAGCAATATTAGCATAAATATGCAGTAATAGTGTCTTTTTATCTTGTTTGGTATAGTGCTAGATATTTTATGATTACTTAATGTGTTCATTTTAATTGTTCTTAGGAGGGGACTTGTACAGCGTTGTGGCCATAAGTTGCCAGCAATAAAATCCCTAATATCCCTAGGAGGGCAACATCAAGGGGTCTATGGGTTGCCACACTGCGGGGCGCTCCAGCATGCAACTTGTGACTATGTCAGGAAGATGCTGAATTATGCTGCTTATTACAGGTTAATTTTACTATCCTACTAATATTATAAATGCTAGTTTGGATGGATGTTTGTTAAAGTTTGTAGCATAAATGGCTGAACAGATCTTGATGAAATTTGGCGTAGATGTAGAAGATAGTCTGGAAGACCACTTTGTTTTTTTTAATTCTATGTGGATGGAGTCACGGGAGAAAGCTAGTGGAATATAAAGACTATATTACTTTAGGTAATAATTAAATTCGGTTGGTGAACTCTTAATTGAAAGAAATTTCTTTGGAAGAAAGAAAGAGCTTTCTTAGGTAATAATTAAATTCGGTTGGTGAACTCTTAATTGAAAAAAATTCAGATTTGATTATAAGTAAAGTGTACTTGTTCAGCCTTACAAATAAACGCGGTATAAAGCTAAACTTGAAATAAAGTGAGTATAAGCAAATATTAGTACAATTTTGCTTCTACTCAGTTTATTCCTAAGTTTAACTTTATATTGCGTTATTTGTAAGGCTGGTATAATTTAATGTTTTAAAATTTAAAAGCCTTTAAAATATCTATGAAACATGATTTTAACAAAATGCTGGTTCTAAATTAAAGGTTTTTGTTTAGATTTTCTTACTCTATTTTTTATCTGCAGACATGAAATTTTGTACATATTATTTGCAGTTGGGTTCAGGAATCACTTGTACAAGCAACATACTGGCATGATCCTTTAGATGAAGCTGTTTATAAAAAGGAAAGTCAATTCTTAGCTGATATTAATAATGAGAGAAAAATTAATAAAACATACATCAAGAATCTTAACCGATTGGACAAACTAGTGCTAGTGAAATTCGAAAGCGATAGTATAGTACAGCCGAGAGAGACCGAATGGTTCGGTTTCTATACCCCAGGTCAGGCTAAAGTACTGCAGTCGTTGGAGCAATCTGATCTTTATTTACAGGTTTGTAAGTCTTAATTTCAATTGCATTGTTGAGAGCTTGATAACTAATAGGTCGAGACGATTGTGCGTTAAGTACGCTATCTTAGTTTCGATAACAGAATATATTTGTATAATATTAATATTTATACCTTAAGTAGAATAATTTTTCATTATTTAGTATAGGAACCCTACCTAAGTGCGGTCCTTCGCGCATTTCTAGTTACTATTGATTTTCTAATAAATTATTTACTTGAATTTAATTTTTCTCTATTGTTGGTGCTCAAGAGGACCTATCACGAAAATTATCGTAATCTCATCGATAATATGAATACTTTCTCGCAAACATTCGTCCTAAATCCGAGTTCTCGTCCTCCAGATCATATCTTCCGTTATTTCACCTCCATTATATCCATTCGTAATCGTCACTTTGGTTATTTACAAAAGATTACCTATAAAATGCCACTTTTTTAATAGGATCGTTTGGGATTAAAGGAAATGGAGGAATCAGGTAAACTCGTATTTTTATCAACTCCGGGCGATCATCTTCAATTCGCTCAAGATTGGTTTATCGAGAAAATTCTACAACCATACTTATTGTAACTTTAGATATTTAAATCAATAATCAATAATAACATCCAGTGAACGAAATATTATGTAATAATTATATTAACTAATTATATTGTAATCAATTTAAGATTAATAGATCTGAATAAAGTTTGTGAATATCGTTGTTTTATTTAATTTTGTTATACTTTATAAAATTTATAAAATCGGAAAAATCAGCATATTTTTCTATTGTGTTATTGTAAAATTACTGCACACATTCGCTGGATTTAAATCTATTTATTTTTCTTGATATAAACATGTACATTTGTATGCTTTTACGCCATTAAATATGTGCATCTGTGATCTATTTTTTATTTATAAATGCTTTTGAAACATCGGATATCCTCTTATAGCTAAATTCATTCATTATTAGTGACCTTTTGATTCTAAAGTTTCTATTCAATGTAGTTAAATATATCCTTCCTTAAAATTATACAACCTATTGTAGAGGCCGCAGTATTACAATGCGTACTTATTGTACTCGTACGTACCCATATAGGTAACCGCAAACTATCACGTGAGTGGTACTATGTCCTTCATAAAATTTTATTTAAGTTAAAACCCAACTTGTAACGATGGAAAATTGAAATTTTGGCAGATCATCTGCGACCTTAAACTCTGACATAAGCAATAAAATTGCAATGACCAATAATTTCGAATGCAAAAAAAATCAAAACAGATTCATCAGACCCTTTTAACGATATACTATTATCTAATTAAAAACACGATGTCGGTTAAAATAAAACAAACTTTCATATTCTGATTTTTATTTCGTTAATCTTAAACCATTTTTATTAACAAATCAAATAGTTTTCATCATTCAATTAAGCTCTCAAAGTCGTGTCGTTTTAGCCGGACTCTATCGGGTTTATCTTCTTGTACCCTAGCTTCTATATACACGCGCACGTAGCGATTGTATTCTGAACTCTTCTTTATAAAGGGGGCGTTAGCTCCTCGCAGCTTGTGTAGAGGGAACCGTGTTAAACAGCTCATCAAGCACCTCTCTGCGACCTTGTAACTATAAAAAATAGATTAAAAAAATACACGAAGAATTAGACAAAGGGCAAAGGTTATTGCTAATGTACTATAGACAATTATTTCATAAAAAAATAAAATTGTTTGAAATCTTACTAATATTAATGCGAATGTTAAAATGGATGGATGGTTTGTTAGAGTTTACCGCCTAAACGGCTGAATGGATCTCGATGAAATTTGGCTTAAATGTAGGGGATAGTTTGGAAGAATACATAGGCTACTCGCTTTTGTTTTTTTTTAATTCCATGCGGATGGTGTCGCGCGAAAGCTAGTACTTTTTTAAACATAATGTCATCTCACTCATCCTCTTTGAAAGAATAGAGACAGCAATAACTTTCCAACTGTTACGTGAGTGGATTTACACGGTTAAAAATTGTTTTGTTAACTATTAGGTAGATATAATTTATCAACTATCGCGGACATTAACAGCTTAATGTGAAGGAATGAATTATTATCGTTTAGCAAATTCTTTACTCGCTTATATTTGAATAATGTGTTAACATTCCCAGTACACGTGTATTTTAATGATATTTGTTTTATACGTATTTGAAATAAATATTCTGCAAACCTTTTTATATTATACACTAGCTGTTGCTCGCGACATTTTTCGCGTGATATAAAAAAAAAATAGACTATGTTACTCACTGATAACATAGCTTTTAATGGTGAAAGAATTTTTGAAATCGGCCCAGTAGTTTTTGAGTTATTTCAATACATAAAAAAATACAAATCTTTCCTCTTTATAATAATAGTATAGATGTTCTCACGTAAGAGATTGATTTACCTAAAATGTACTGTTTATATAAAAATGAGACAACATTGTTTGTCTCAGTTCGACAACGCATTATAAACGAACGTGACAAAGATTTACATACAGTGTATTTCGTACTGGTTTCGTAATAAAAGTGGTAAGTCTACGCCAAGTGTAGCGACAATATTTATCTATTCAATGCACCTTAGCCTGACCTACATTATCATCGCGTAATCTCTCTTCGTACTAATATTATAAATGCGAAAGTTTAGATGGATGTTTGCTAGAGTTTGTAGCCTAAACTGCTGAACGGATATTGATGAAATTTGGTAGATGTAGAGGATTGTCTGGAAGAACACATAGGTACTTTTGTATTTTCTTAATTCCACGAGGTCGGAGTTGTCGAAAGCTAGTATTTCATGAAATATTTTAAAACTTATTGTAATAGATTACTTTCCAAAAAATCTTTGTTCTGACAGACTTATTGATAAAACTAGCTTTCGCCCGCGACTCCGTCCGCGTGGTATTAAAAAAAAAACAAAAGTAAGTAGCCTATGTGTTCTTCCAGACTCTGCTCTACATCTATGCCAAATTTCATCCAGATCTGTTTATCCGTTTAGGCTACAAACTCTAACAAACATCCATCCATCCATCTAAACTTTCGCATTTATAATATTGGTTAGATTTAACTTATTGATATTCAAAGATAGACAAACAGGAACTCACTCGTAAGGATTGATGCAGTCCATGCGGACAATTTTGTAGCCCTGGTCGAAGGCATGTGCCATCGACTTACCTACCAACATAACAGCAAGACCCTGGCGACGATACTCCGGCTTCACAGTTACCATTTTCACCTACAAATCCGTAACAACAAATTCTAATATTAAGATTAAGAATAAATCTATCGAGAAAAGTTTGTCCAATCGTGATTCTGTTCCACGAGGCTTTAGTTAAAGGACTGAAGTTACACATACTAAAATATCACGAATCAAATCTTTGTAGAAATCCTGTTCTATGCTTCCAAAGATGCGCAATTTGCGATAACCCCGCCTTAATTGTCTCCTCTCGATTTAATTAGTAAAAAAAAAAAACAAACCTCATATACTTTACGTTCTTTAAACATATCCCATAAATTTGGACTCTCTTGTAGCTTTGCTGTCAAGTACAAAAAGTCTTTCGTGTTCGGATCCTGTATAAAATAAAAAAATACCATAATATAATAATTATGCACAAAACACCTATTAAGAATGGCAAGTATGCATTTTTTACCTGACGATAAAAAGCATAATTCCTAAGGTTCTTTGGGTCCAAGGGACTACTGGCATAGCTTACACAAATACCTGCTACCTGGCCATCTTCAGTCTTCGCGAATAAAGAGTTGCCTAAAAATAAAACCTTCGGTCTGAAAAACTTAAAAGATGTCGCTAAAGTTTCATTTACTGTTTTTTACAGCGCCATCTATGCAACATATTATGTACTCGTTGGACGAAAATTATGTACAACTACAAACCTTGCGTCTAGATGGCGCGGCGTGTCTTTTTAAAGAAATAAAAGTTACGCCTACTGTAATGTACTATACTTTTTTTTGAAGAAATGGCTGTTGACCATTATGTTTTAATTTTGTACTTACCTTGGCGAAGTAAGCTGATTATGTATTCTTCAATGGCGCGATCATTGCTTAGGTTTATTCCTCGAGCGCGCACTAACACGTGTTCACTGAGGTAATGCTTCTTTAACACTTCGATTGCCATTTCATGATCAGCGCTGGTCAATGCGGTTATCGTGAAATGTTCAGGCTGTAGGCAACAAAGATTTTAACAGCTAAAATACGACAATATCGTGATCTTTTTGAGACTAGATTCGCTAATAAATTTTTAAGAGATGGATCATATTTGATGTTTATTCATTAATAAAATACTAGCTGTTGCTCGCGATTTCGTCTACATGAAATTTAAAAATATAGCCTAAGTTACTCAGCAATAACGTAGCTTCCTAATGGTGAAAGAATTTCTGAAATCGACCAAGTAGTTTTTGAGTTATTTGAATACATACAAAAATACAAATCTATCCACTTTTTAACACTAGTACAGAAAGGGGTTATACGAAGAGCGGGTGATTGTTGATGGTCTCTTTGTTGTTCACGTCAACAACACCAGAAATAATTCTGTTGCGTTGCCATCTTTGAATACGAGGTAAGCTGAGTTGTTAGTTATTAATTAGTTAGCCTGTCGGCGAGCTAAATTATATTTTGTTTCTATCTTCACCTTCTCCTGTCGCAGTAAATCCTGTATACCGAACACACCATGGCAACTTCTTTGAATAATTCTCCCAGTGTTACGTATGATGGGTGAAATAATTTTTGTCATCGATTTAATTAACATTATTGTGTAAAATATACAGAAAATTTTTCTTTTGAAACCAAATAATGACGTCTATCAAATATTTTTTTTGTCATCATAGAGTAATTTAAAAAGTTCTTAGATGAAAAAACAGGTTGAATTCGTTTTGATTGTCTCATGTTTACTGCGTGTTTTCACTACAGAAACATGCGGTGAAAAATATATTGCATTCCTCTTATTCATTTGTAAACGGTGATAATATGTTTTTGTATAAGTATTTCTGCTGTGGCAAGTAAGTAGCCATGGTCAGTCATGCAAGCAGTAGCTTGCATGACTGACCATGGCTACTTACGTGTGGCTACTTGTACTGTATGGCTACTTCACGTGTATAAGCAAAACTGACAACTGTAAACTTTAACTTACAAATGAACTAACCTACAAACGTGTCTACCGGGCTTTAGTTTTACCTGGACAGTCTGACTATTCAGTTGAGACTATAGGTGTGTTGCAGGCTTTACTTTGTCTTCCCACTTACTTAATCGAATTCTAAAATGAAATAATGAATAATACCGCTCACGTTTTTTTGCAATTTACTTATTCGTCGATTGCTTGCTTAAATTACCTGTTGTTTAATAGCACAATAATTTTTTATAGTTCCGAACTTAACAAGTTTTTATAAGTATTTCTGCTGTGGCAAGTAAGTAGCCATGGTCAGTCATGCAAGCAGTAGCTTGCATGACTGACCATGGCTACTTACGTGTGGCTACTTGTACTGTATGGCTACTTCACGTGTATAAGCAAAACTGACAACTGTAAATTTTAACTTACAAATGAACTAACCTACAAACGTGTCTACCGGGCTTTAGTTTTACCTGGACAGTCTGACTATTCAGTTGAGACTATAGGTGTGTTGAAGGCTTTACTTTCTCTTCCCACTTCTTTAATCGAATTCTAAAATGAAATAATGAATAATACCGCTCACGTTTTTTTGCAATTTACTTATTCGTCGATTGCTTGCTTAAATTACCTGTTGTTTAATAGCACAATAATTTTTTATAGTTCCGAACTTAACAAGTTTTTAATAAGTGTTTATGTAAACGGCCCTTACATCTAATGATTCAACTAACGGACAAACAGTGAAAATAATATGCAGTTTGTATTTGTTGCAATAACTATTTACTGTAAGTTAACTTAGAATAAATCCCGAATAGAAGTGATTGCTAAGTAATTTGCCTAAACGGTTAAGGCATAGGGCAGCCGTGTATTGAGCGTCAAAACAAACCATGCAAGAACCAAATTTATTAAAGCGTCTAATTGAAATACAAATATTTACTATTAATAATTAACGTATCTATATTTAAAATCCATATACCAATTGTTATAATCTAGGATTATTTGCAGGTACAATAATTATACACAATTGTTTCGGAATTAATTTTATCGATGTTTCAAATGACCAGCAAGATGACACAACACTATCAGAATCACCTCTTAGCAGCGAAAGAAACGACACAGACGTAACGTTTCCTCCGCAAGTCACCTCAACAAGAGATACTAAGAGAAGATTCATGGTAGTCAGTCCAAAGCCAGTATTCCTACGACAGGACGAAGCCGAAGAGGAGAAAGACGCTAGTTTAAAGAATAAAATCAAATTACTAGTGGAACAATGCATTCATGACGCTAAAGAGAAAATGGAAACAATAAATTCATTGAAAGACAAATACAAAGACGATCCACCTTATAAAGTTGGATTCATATTTCACAATTTGAAGAAATCTAAAGATGTTATGAGTGAACTTTTTAATGTTGCGGTGAAACATCGTCATGATTGGAAGGCGTTGGAACAGATGAGGATATTCGAGCTGATAGTTCATACTAACGTGGATACGACCAATCTGGTGAGACAGCTGGTCGAACTGCATCTACACAATGTAAACTCAACAAGCACAGGTTCCGGTAGTATGAAAAAGAGGGTAGTTTTATTGTAAAATACTTTAAAGTTAACAAGAAAACTGTAATAATAAAATTTTAATATCTCCTATAGATAAACTTTGATCTTAGTTAGTCGATTTAAAAAAAAATGTTGTCTGATAAGACAATAGTAAAGTAATTACTATCAATATTTTAAATAGCAAAAACTAGATCGCTATAAGACTAGCTAATGTTTTAAAAAGCACAAAACAAATATCTAACACAAAGCGTTAAAAAGCCCAGGTGAGGTGACAAAAGGTGTGACGTCATCAACTAATGCACTATCCCGCATCTCCAGCCTCAGCTCAGGTGTTCCGCTGTAATTACTGGCAGCAAAAGATGACTTCTCATTATTTAAGATGGTAGACGTGTGTTAGAAACATTCAGTTCGTACAGCATACATCTCCGAACAAAGACTGATTATTTTCCGCTGAAAAACATCGTGTAACCTCCTAATGAAAAATACGTGTGAGGTGTGAGGTCGCGCCGAAGAAAGAAAATTGTTGTTTCTATTTTTACTATGTACTAATGCTAATGGTTGTTTTTTGTTTGAGCGTTGGCAAGATTTTCCTCTTTAATCATTATAACATATCAAATATTTTTTTTGTACACATATCATTTTTTTGTCTATGTCCGGGTCACAAAATGTGTTTTCATTATTTTTGCAATGAAATAAAATAGTTAGATTTATAAAAACGTACTTTAATCAACGATATAAATAATTCAATTATACAGAGTGATTCTTAACGGACGGATCAACGGTTTTATGGAGGCAGAGGACCTCAATAGCCCTCAAAAATAGACTTCAAAAATTTTAATTTTTAAACTTGTTTGAAAAATTTAATTTTCGTATGTTTTGTATGAAAGTTGCAAGAGATTGTCGCCCTCGACTATTTAAAATCGTTCTTTTTACATGAAAAACAAATGAAAGGCGAATAATCATCCTGTATATAAAAAAAAATAAACCTCATATCTTTTCTTTGATTTTAATTATGCTGCTAAAATTAATTAATTACTTTCTTTCATTCTACTCTACAATTGAATTAGTAAACAATTAGATGTAAATAGAATAGAATTGAAATTGTGAAAATTATAAAATTAACTCATAATATAATTTATATAATAAATTAATACAATCATATAAGCATGTTAGTGACAATGGGCACAATAATAACAATACGTGTATCTACTCGTACATAAATGAACGCCAATATAACTCCCCCCCAATTTGTATAACAACCGTCCGTGCAAAGGCTTTGCATTGCATAAAACAAAAGAGCCCAACAATGGACATATGGAAACTTTTTTGGCTTAATAAACAATGGAGTGTAGGTGAACGTGAAATAGACGTATTTTGGGCGTAGGGATGTCTGCACAATGGTTCGTTTCTATTTTAATTTTCTACGCGAACGCATACCGATTGTGCGTATCGGTTCACTATTCGTTAGCCAATTTTTTTTTCCAATTTCAACACTTGCCGCTTTTATAAAGACTCGGTTATGTTGAACATTTCGGCTGTTTGTTATTGCCTCATTATTTATATCTAGGGATGAGAATATCAACATTTTCACCTTGACTTTATCACTATAATTTGATGAAAACGAATTAATATGATTTCATAATCAAATTAGGTTTTTTAAAGGAAATTTTCAAAAGAGAGAGGTATTTCGGAGTTTAAATTCACGGTTAAAGAACATACATAGTATAGTTACAAGTTTCAACAATAATGGTAAGACTTTGAGATTTAATTTCAAAATCGTCACTCATATCGATAAGGTACTCTGGTCATAGGCATATCGTAGAGTATTTAATATAAAATTTAGATAAAAAAGATAAAAACACTATTTCGAATAAGACCATACTAATAGTAGGTGCCCTTTCCCCTAGATCTAGCCTAAATCATCGGCTGATGACGCCCAAAACTGCGGACATAAAGTGGTCCTTTCCTACTGTGACTAGATTATGTCTAAATTTAAGACATAGCGTAGTATTTATTAGTCTAAGGGCCTGTCCCACCACTGGCTGATAGAGGCTCAGATAGCTTAAGAATGACGTCACTGTCAAATAAGATAACAAAATCACATATTTTACACGTTGGATTGCTATCAGACAATTTACAATTTGGTGGGACAAGCCCTAATTGCATTCATATCTAATGACATAAATATTATTGAACTAGTAGTTATTTATTCATATAATATTATTATGATGGTGGTTATTATTTTGTAACGTTGTCAGCCCTGGGCCTGTCTACGAGCGGCTAGCGAGGCCGACGGAGTGTTTGCTAAATTGAAAATTATTTACTATGCTACTTATTACAATAGGTATGAACTGTATTATAAATATACAGTATTAAGAATTTAATTATATGTTAGTATTAAAAAATTACAATTGGTAACAATAAAGAAAATGCATTACAAAATGAAGATTAATTTTGTAAATAAAAAGCATTAAAAAAGTTAAGAGTTAAAAGGATATTTGACATTCGAAATTCGAATTCTATCATCTGCTTTCCATCGATTTATTCATTCATTCGTCTCTGTTAATAGCAATTAATAGATATATTAGTACTTTCTGTAAAACGATATTTTATGCATTCGTTTTAAGTAAATGTATGCAAAAATAAAAGCAAACCGTAAGCTCACTCCATCACAATCAGTTTCAGTGGACGCGAGGCATTTCGGAGTACGTTCGGACAGGGACCGTCTTGTGCTGCCTAAATACTATATACAATGCTCACACCATCTTAATACTTGACAATATTCTTAATTTTTAAGACTTTTTAACGAGCGTTTTAGACATAATTATTTTAAGGGTTATGAATGTAATGTCGGTCAATTAAACACTATCCTGGCTTACCCGTCTACGGACGAGGCCGGGATGGTGTTTAAGTTGGCCGACATTTGTTTAAGAAAGCAGTTGGATAACTGAGTTTTGTGATTGATAGACTTATGGGGCGTTATCGTCGCTGCGCGACAAAGCCCCCTGTAAAAATGAATTAAAAAAAAAAAAAAAAAAAAAAGACTTTTTGAACCAGATCTACATTAACAATATCTAATTGGTAAATTTTGCTAGTTGTTATAGGAGATATTTTTTTTTTTTTTTTTTTTTTTTTTTTTTTTTTTTTTTTTTTTTTTTTTTTTTTTTTTTTTTTTTTTTTTTTTTTTGTTTTAAATACACTTGTATAGGTATTGTATGTATGGTAACTGTGAGTTTTCACTGTTTAATCACGTTTATGAAACATACTTACTTACAGAGTTTAGTAACATGGCTCTTAGTTTAGATGATTGTTTCTAAATATAGATTTGTTTTGATGCAATTGATATAGTATTAGTTACAAACTTTACCTTGTGCAAAGTGCTTTGATATCCAAAACGACATACAATTAAAGAGGTGCATTTAAGCTGGAATTAAATAAAGTATCAAAACTGTTTATCCCCAGTATAGCATCCGGTCGGCGACTTGGTCAGTTTCTTTCATCCGAGGCGGAATTCACAGCTAATTGTGGCATTAAACAATAGAACCTCTTAGCAATACAAGTAACGCCCCCCCTCCCACTGCATTGTTCACAGAATGAACATTCGGACAATAAAGCCTCAACAAGAAATTGTTTTTGGTACAATGAAAACTATTTCAAATGTAACCGTCGTGAAAATTAAAATGAAGGAATGTATGTGTTGTGAAGGTAGTTGTGTAATGTTTGTATGAGAATAGACTAGTAAGTCCAATTTGGATATGGACAATGTAGCTAAAAGATTTAACCCTTAAATGCATTTTTTTTTAATCATGAAATAAATATTTCAGTATAGGTTTTAAGTCACAGATTAAAGGAAAAATAATTAAAAAATCTTGGTTTCAATAAAAACTATAACTACTTTTGTTTGTAGACTTTTGGCAACAATATGCATATAAGGGTTCATCATCATCATCTCCTTATCCTACTCCCGTAGGGTCGGCGCAACAGGTTTTTGTCCTCCACATAACTCTATCATACGTCATCTCAGTCATCACTCCCTTTTTGATCATGTCACCTTTAACACAATCCATCCATCTCTTTAAATTGTAAGGTTAAATTTAATGTCTTATGGGGAATATCTTTGGATTTTAATGTTTTTAAGTAACTTTATTTCTTAAATCGAATTGTAATCTTAACTCTCACTTAATTAAACTTGAGACACCTTTAAACTATACTAATAGTAACCAGTATGTATTCGATTCACGTAAAAACTTCTGGGCCGATTTTAAGAATTATTTCATTAGAAAGGTAATTTATTTATGAGTAACATAGGTTATATTTTTTTTATATCGGGCGCAGTCGCGAGCAACAGCTAGTATTAGTAATATGATGTTACTAATATTGCTCTATATTTTATAAAACTTTTAAATCTTACTAATATTATAAATGCGAAAGTTTAGATGGATGGATGTTTGTTAGAGTTTGTAGCCTAAACGGCTGAACGGATCTGGATGAAATTTTGCATAGATCTAGAACATAGTCTGGAAGAACACATAGGCTATTTACTTTTTTTTAAACTTCACGCGGACGGAGTCGCGGGCGAAAGCTAGTGTCTAATAATGAACAATGAACCATTCAGCAACACCGGTCAGCCACTTTTATGAAAAGAGAATTTCGCAATCACCAAAAAGCCGATTTTAATTAATTAAATTCATTGAATGCTAAACATCACTTGCTATTCAATGACTCCCAGACAAAGCTCAAAGTGTATTATTTTATAGACAAATCCAAACACAACAAACCTACAAGCTTACATAATCATATACAACATTATAATATGTATCTAATGGTATTGTGATAAGATTGAAATTGTGTTGTAAATGTTACGCGTTACGACGTTTTTATTTAGTCGGTTAATATAATAGGGGATGGAAAGGGGCGTATCTGAGGCTCGTCGCAAATATAATCAAGAACAGGAGCGATAATGCAGAGGTATTATTGCAAATTATCATTAGATTTTATAATTTTTTGTTATTTTATACTACAGATCTGCTACGTATAATTTATTAAAGTTAAAAATAGATTTGAAGTTAAAATACATGGACCTTTTTGTTGTCCTTCTTTAACTACACTATTATATGAATAGAAGGGACTTGTTGGCGACTATTACATCAACTTTCAAGATTAGATATTAGTTTTTCAAATGCATCTTACTGTCAGTTTAGTTCTTGATTAAGTTTCGCGAGAATAAATTAAGTTCTATACTCTTTATAATGTAATATTAAGTATATACGTATTAGCAATATTTTTTTATTTCGTGATTAGTGAAGTTCAGGTATACAATGATCGTCATAAAGATTTTCATGTATCACTTAAAATAAAACGATGGTTAAAATTTAAAAGAAAGGAACAATAAATAACCAAGACTACTCCATTGCACTCTTGTGCACTAATCAACGCCGCTCCACGTCTGAGCACAGGCCTCTATCACAATGCCGCTATTACATTTGCTCAATAATTGCCACCCCTAGCCCCTAGCGCCGAGTTCCTGGCGCTGAGGCCCGAGGCCCTGGCGAAGGCGAGCAGGGCCCGTCGGCGCAGATGATCGGCTCTCAATAGCCCGTCAATGTATCAGAGTTGGTCAATTTGTGCGGTCTACACGGCGCTTTAATCAACTACTTATAACTACTTACACGTTTCAATTAGTTATCTACTTTAGGTATCTATACTTCTATACTAATACTAGCTGTTCGCGTGCGGATTCATCCGCGTGAAATTATAAAAACTTTATTTTATTGTTTACATTTGTCAAATTATCATTAGCAAATGTCAAAATGACATGACATGACAAACTTTAGCAATCTTTCTTTCTTGATGTTGGCAGCAACTCATGGTCTCTTTCCCACGTTAGGGTTTTTATCCAAAATATTTATCCCCTAAGTTTAATGGCGTGAAAAAATATAGCCTAAAGCATGACGTAAGTGTAGGGCTTTTTATTAAAAAAAGAATAATTCAAAAATATGCTGTAATTGCTGACATCTTAGGCAACAAAGAAGTGTATGTTTACGCTTTATTATAATAGTATAGATAGATATAGATAATAAAGCGTAAACACACACTTCTTTGTGGCGTAAGATGTCAGCAATCACAGCATGTTTTTGAAATATCCTTTCTATAATAAAAAGCTCTACACTTATAACACGCTTTAGGCTACCTATATATTTTTACGCCATTAAACTTAAGGGGTAAATAAAATGGAAAAACAGACCTTCCGTGGGAAAGGGACCATAAACTACAAGCTGCCAACATCAAGAATTTTGACATTTGCAATTGAGGTTTTTTCAAATGTAAACAATAAAATAAAGTTTTTATAATTTCTAAGTTTATAAAGGCGATTTGATAGTGATAAGTTACGTAGGAAAACGTTGCTACGTTATTAAACTTTCGCGACCTAACATGAAATAGAAATAATATATTCTACATTTTCTGTAATTAGAAAGGTGCCAGCCGGATACCTCGGCCTTTTCCCATCAGTTTGCAATAAAGAAGTCGATTTAGTTTACGCTGACCGCGTTAACTAACCTTTTCTTTATCTAGACAAGTGTAATGAGATAGATAACAGAAATTAACGGTATATGAGGTAGACTTAAATAGAATTGGCTTGTGGTAACCGACAGGGTTCATTTATTTAGCAAAGGACGGGGCGGGCGTCGGGCGGCGGGCGGCGGGCGTAGCGGCAGTTTAGTATATTTGCGGTGAACCCACTGAGCCGAGTTTGATTCATTAAGAGTTGATTAGCAACCTGGGATTTCCGCATTCTATTTTGCATAGTGATTTTACCTATAAATGTTATTAGGAAATTTTGTTTAATTTATTGAATAACGTTAGATCAGAAAGAAAGGAAGATCTTGTTATCATCACTATTAATATTTTCTTAACTTTATAAATCTACAAAATATAACCAATAATGAAAATAACCTGTCATCTATACGAATATTATAAATAGGAAAGATTTGTATTTTTGTATCACTCAAAAACTACTGGGCCGATTAAAAAAAAATCATTCATCGTTAAAAAGGTAATTTATCTGTCAGTAACATATGCTAGATTTTTTATATTTATGCGGGCGAAGATCCGAGCAACTACTATATAAATAACTAAGTAATTGTTTTGTAATTTTTATAACGTAACATTTAATTAACACATTGTAAATCAGGAATTATTTAGTATCTACGAGTATAGATTTGATTTTCGCCGACAATAGTGTCAAATAGACTTCTACGATACTAAATTTTCGTGGGACAAAAATGATTCTTTATTCAGCAATTTTTAAATATGAATTGAGTAACATTGTGCCGCTGCCGACGTAGCATAGAGCGCAACTATTCGAGGCTGAGTGGAGCTGCGAGCTGCGAGCCACGCAGTACGCACCGATACCCGCTTTTCAAAAGTTTGTGCACCTCACCGACGTGTGAACTTACTTTCTATATAAATGCATACTTTCGATAGAAATGGTTACGAAGTTGGATAAAATATGAACGTGAAATTTGGGTAATTGCGTATTGTAGCTGTAGGCTTTGAGTGCTTGACTTTGTATACAGACATATTTATTTTTTTCTTTAAGAAACTAAGTATACGATATCTCTTTTACGCGTGTTTTTGCCACAGAAAATAGGTTAATAATTTTAAAAAAAATTAAAGACTTATCAGATACCAGTTAGAAGTTTATGTAGGCTGGTCTGATACTCTGGCTAGGCTGATCCAGGAATGGAAAGTAGAACTTACTTCTTTTAAGTAATTCTCGTTTCTAATAGTTTTTTCTTTTTTAACTTCACTCAAATATCCAATCCGACAAATTGACATTCCATTAAAAAGTCCGCACGTGCTACATCAATTAGTCTAATCGACACACTATCACCTGCTTCTAATTATGCATGTACATTCCATTTCACGGAAAACGTAAGCTCGATTCATACCGATAGACGTACGATTGAGCGAAACGAAATAAAAATCCGTAAAAAACCCGTACACACCTCGGTACGGTTAACCGTAACCGCTACGAACCTTCATCTCGCTAATTATACTACGTACTGAATGGTGTATCCGCAAGCGATAGAAACGTATCCGTATTCGTATACGGGTACGGGTACGAATACGTTCCGACGTGCGGAAAAACGGGTAATCCTTTAATTAAAGCCCCATCTGCGGTCGGCAAAGACAGAGTTGAATTAGAGTGGTACAGATTGAAGTTTTACGATTTGAGACGTGTACTAAATTTTTAGTTTTGTACGATTTTTTTCAACCGGTACGGTAAACGGTAAAACTAATTACAAGTAAAATAAACGCTACTTAATCATATAATAGAAAAATATGAACGGTTATCCTGAAATTAATTTTTACGTTGTAGTGATAACTAACGCTAGTTGAACTAGCCCAATGGTTTAATAGAACAACTTCTCTGTGAATACTGGATTAATTGGAGAGGACGATACAGATTTAGAGGGTAAATTTAAGTAACTTACATACGCAAATTCGGTTCTTTTTAAAGTAGTTATTTAGAAAGAAGTAAATGTATTATTGGAGCTTTAACAACACAATCTAGTTATGGTAATCTTGTTTAACTTCTCTTCGAGTTTTAATTAACTTTTTCAGTAGTTTTAGAAAAGAAGTAAATAAAAATGCATGGGCATCCTGGCTAAAGTTATTTCAATCAGCACAGCTCATTTGGAGTAATTACTTTTAAGCTTCTCTTGCGATTAATTCGCAGACGTTTTGCGAAATGCTCACTGCTAACGCTCTTATCTCATTCCTTTCAATAAATGTTAATTGATTTTAATCTTAAAGTTAGAAAACTTCCTTTAAAACTTAGTTATCCATAGGCTTCCACATTGAAGCCAATCTATATCTATACTAATATTATAAAGAGGAAAGATTTGTATTTTAGGATTTTTGTATGTATTGAAATAACTCAAAAACTACAGGGCCAATTTCAAAAATTCTTTCACCATTAAAAGCTATATTATCGCTGAGTAACATAGGCTATATTTCACATGGACGAAGTCGCGAGCAACGGCTAGTAATATAATAAGATTACTGCCTTCGAAGTATTAAGTTCGCAAATATTTAAGAAATAAAGAATATTTTAGAAGGATCATGTAATACGTGTAGATCGTTCTAATTGTATACCAACGAAATGGGATGCTGTAATTTAAAAATAATAATTCATCCAGCCTTTAATAAGATGCGTGAACCGAAGTCGGTAGCGACAGAACAAACAAAACGTCTAAGCAATCACATTACATCGGTAGCATGCTCGGGGAGATCTGCCGCATTGTGAGATGAATAAAGAAAGAATTATAATACCTAAAACGGATGAATGTGCGCCCATTGTTGCCCCCAACAAAATACACCAATTACGTTGCGGTGGAGAGATGAATATAATCAAAAGTGATCCCGCTCCTGCAGGACAGAGGGGGGAGCGCGGACTGCAAAGAGGGGGAGGAATGAAAAATTTTAATTTCGAATGCAGTTTGTTAAAGAGCGCACAATAATAGGTAGGCTGCGGAATACTCCGCGGAAAGTAGATAATCTGCAAAAGGGGTCCAGGCTTGTTGCTTGTTTTTTTTATTCGCGATCGCTATTACTTGTTTGTTGTCGCGTATTTCGATACGGTTAACGTTAATTAAAACGCTCTTGTTTGAATTTATTATATAAATATAGCAGTCAGCTATGGTATATTATTATAACTAGCTGTTCGCGTGCGGATTCATCCGCGTGAAATTATAAAAAACTTTATTTTATTGTTTACATTCGTCAAATCTTCAATTGCAAATGTCAAAATGACATGACATGACATGACAAATGGCAGCAACTTATGGTCTCTTTCCCACATTAGTATTTTTATCAATTTGGCTATATGACGTAAGTGTAGGGCTTTTTATTAAAAAAAGAATTATCCAAAAATATGCTGTAATTGCTGACATCTTAGGCATCAAAGTAGTGTGAGTTTACGCTTTATTATAATAGTAAATAGGAAAAAATGACTGGAAAAATACATTTTAAGTAGAGCCAAACAAGAAAATATGGGATATCATTATGAAACTTTACCTACTTGCCAATAATCAGAAAGGTTCCCGTAAGCGTTGCGTTCATTTTGCGTGACAAGTTCGAAAGCGCGAGGTGTAAGGTGACAGCTCTTCGTATTGTCTGCGGTGCTGGTACTCTTCAGGTCATGCCCGAGTTGCTGCGGGAAGCGGCAGCCCGTGACGTCATCAACTAATGCACTACATGCTCATTGTCGCAAGAATCCGCAAGAAATGTACCAAGATATTATGTACTACTGGAAGTGGTAGGCTGACCCTTGTTCATTTAAATGCCTCTTTGTTGGAGGTTGGCCGTCGGTTAACGAACACGTCTCATGTTTTTTTTTTCAGATATATATAAAAGTAATTTTGACAAAAGTAACTATGTAATTACTTCCTAGCGTAAACATAAGGAAATGAATACAAAGTTTATACTTTAAATTTGACGCTAAAATTCGTAAATACCAAATTGTTTACTGATAGCAATCTTTTTTACGTAATCTTTTAGTATTAGTTAGCTCTCTGTAATATACAAGATTGCAATTACTTATTATTTCACTTACTTTAACTATTTTTTATCAATATTCGTACAATCAATCAACACACATTTATTGGCACAGCAGGCATATATTATTTTCTTTAGGCGCCCCGGGACGTACGCTTTGTCTTTTTAATTGTATTAAAAAAAAACGGAACTTTAGCGTGTTATACTTATAATACTTTAACTATAATCCGTCAGCTTCATCTGAAAGAAAGCAGAGGAACAGACCTATAGACTTGATTAAAATTCTATGACTCTTCTATCGCGCCTATATCTATGTAGGAACAGGTGCAAGATTGATTACTTCGCCGTCGCTACGACACGTAAGGTAAGGCACCTCACTAATTAACGGAGTCAGGGGGGCGGGGAGGAAGTGTATGGTTAATGAGCGAACACAATATCAACCCTACGTTATCATCATAATCATTCGTTGTGAAAAGTAGTTTGGGAACAAAAGCCCTGCTCCCTGATTCTAACAATCATGTCACATAACAATACAAAGGAATTCTCAGTTGGGGAATTTTTAACGTACATTTTTTTTTAATTTAGGTGCTATTAGACATTTAGGTTTGTACATTTATAAATCTGACTACAAAATGGCGTTAAAGCTCAAGTAAAACAAAGGCTTTTCTCTTCTAGGAGCTAAGTTAATTAAAAACTATAATTTTTTTGTACTTTCATGTAATACATTTGGACATGGACATGAGTAATGTAATATTCCATTAGTAATATCCAGAAATATACTCGCGTACTGTCGACATGAAAGGCCATTGAATATCGTACACATTAAATAATTAAAATATACCGAATAATCGTGCTTACGTAAATTTTGACAGGCGCTCGCGGACCGGCCTGGCAGGCGCCGCGCCGCGGGCTTCCTTTGACTATATAAACACGGACTAAGCAAAGTCCGTTGTATTAAATAAATTCTGCCACTTTTCCCGGCTTCTTATTAATAAATACTGATTCAAAAATATTCACATTCAAACAAGATTTGCACGCAAGCAACTTTATAGGTTATTGTTAATTTTGTTTGCCAGAATAACGGGTCCTGTTCGTTCAAAGTCAAAGGTCCGGGCGCGTACTCTCAGTAAAAATTACAAAATTGAAATTGCGGCCCGGCACCGCTGTCTACATTAATATCGAATATTGAATACATTTATTTCATACCCGAAATATCGAATGAATGCCTTCGCTAAAATGTGAGCCGAATGAAAATCAAGTGAAACTCCGTGGAGGCTTTACATTTTGGAATGAGATGTTTTGCATTATGTTTATTGGTGATGTTTTTTGGTAGCCGATCCCTGTTAAAACATGTATGAAATTATTTTAATGTAACGATTATTTGTATAGAATTTATGTATTTCAGAATAAATAATGTATGCAAAAAAATACGTTGTATCTATGTTATCGTTATTTAAGTTTTCTTTCTTGATATGTAAGTTTTTCATTGTGTTTTCCGTGATAACATAATATATGTAATATCTCCTAATAAAATCACGTTTTAATTACAACTTATTGTTTTGATAACTTTAAACGCTTAAATCTAATATTTGGACTCAAATAAGCTATAACAATAACTTTATTTTCTGCTTAAAATGCTACAAAAAAACCGATACAAAAGTTCGATAAATGTAAAAATGGAATGTAGCAATCGGACGATTTAATAAAGTCGGTGCGGAGTGCGCAAACCGTGTTCGATTCACATGAGGGATGGTTTTAATCAACTTTACGCTGAGCCAGATATGATCGAACGACAATGCATTGCCCAGCATTTCCCAGCATTGCCCAGTGTTGCCCAGCTTTGCCCAGTATTGCCCATCATTGCCCACTACCATGCAATCAATTTGCCTATCCACTCAACGGGAGGAATAACGTTTGAATACACTTTTGATGCCACAGATTATAATTCATGTCAAAGATTAAATGAATTTGTTCCATTATATCAGATTAGAATAAAGACTAGTGTTAGTATATTTACAGCCAAATACTGAAAGGAATTTTAAACTGTTCGTTTTGTAAGCGTCGCTTACAATCTGGAGAAGTTACTTAAATGGAATTTAAAATTTCAGAGTGATATAATTTAAGATTCTGTTAAAAAAATTAATGGCGTTTGAGTATTCGGCCGTTATATATTTTTATTATTGTTTTTAATTGTATGAATGTGAATAATCGTTAAAGGTGTAATTTGTTTATCGATTAGTATTGTCAAGACAATGAGTTAAAAGTCATTCAGAGAAGAAGAAGTGAATGATTCTTTAAGAAAGGTCCATAATACCATAACATCAATCTATTCAATACTGATGTGAAATCAACGATGTGATTAACACGACGACTAGGGCCCCAGTAGACAAGACATTGATCGCATGCGCGGCTCTGCTCGGCCCAGCGGCCCACTGCGAGAAAAGACTGCAATCACATTAGCGGGTGAACCCTAAAATTTTAATCTACGCCACAATGGGAGCAATCGCTGATTGCAGCCGGTGCGCATATGCATAGTCTTTGGGGATCGCTTAGCGTACACTCGTTGCCACTAAAAAGTTGTACATTTAGTACAACTTTTTAATGGCAATTTTTATGACACAATTATTAATTATACATGTTTTCTCTAATAATAGAATAGAATAGTAATAATTATTGGGTATAGTCCGTTTTTTTGACTAAAAACAAACAAGCCTCTAAAAGAATGTTCTTTGCTTATCTTTTATTTCATAATTTGGTTAAGTAATTATGTTTTTCTGATGATTTTCCGAGTAATATTTCGTACCGTTTGACTTGTTTTCTCCAAACATACACTTTAATTTTAGTATTATAGTATAAAAAATATACATTGTATTAGTACGAAATGTACCTATATTTTTTGTCATTTTGATTATTATGTGTACCATTAATTTTGTCTCGCAGTGTACTGTCGCGCGTAACCGGCGAGGGTCGAATTGTTTTCATATTAATAGCTTGTCGAGTGGAGAGTATTCACAAAAGCAAGACGCGGACCCTTCACTAGGTAACATGTTGTTTATGGCCATTTAATCACCAAGTCCCCATATCTAGTTTTGATCAAATAATATTTAGTTTTGACAGATTTGCAATGATAATATTGGTTTATATTTTTATTTATTTGTTGTGTAAGTCGTTAAAATGTTCTATCATTTTGGGATGTATCTTGTTGTTATATACATTGTTATGTATTTACTTTTTAATAATATTTTATTGTTTAAAAATTATTATTTGTTAATTAGTGTTGTTAATTTATTCATATAAAATATTACCTATCAAAATAATAATGTTTACTATGTGAAATTTTATTCATTTGTACATAAATCTATAATGAAAAGATGTTTGAACCTGAACATATTTTCCGTCTTCTATTTTCTTAGGGGGCGTAAAAACAAAATAATATTTTTCCAATTATTATGAACAAGGACTATTTCAATTTAAATTCAGTGTTGCTCTACTTTTGAATAAAATAAATATAAGCTTTAAAGAGTCTCGAAGCGAGCAGGAGGCGGGCGGTAGGCAAACTGATTTACAGCGCAGTTATTACGTTCAGGTGCGGCGGCGGGTAGTTTTGTTTCATCGCGCCCCCTCCCCTACCCGACCTACCCCCAGCCACCCCCCGCACTACAGTACAGTTTCGTCGCGTCTGAAAATTAATTCCTCTACATAATCAGAACTTCCGTGAACGTCGCGCCCGCCGTGCCGCCTCTTAGAGTAGCTTCACTCCTTATTGTTATGTAAAAGGGATTTGATTTGTTCTGTTATATATTTATACTTTATATGCTCTTATATATTTTAAAGACTTGAATAGATAAATTGCAGTTAATTACAAATGTGTAACATTGAAGATTAATAAGCAAATTAACATTTGATAACTAGCTAAATAACGACTACAACTAATATGGTAAACAACATTTTCCATGCGTATATACTTATTGCATCAACATATACGAGTAAAAGAACACACTTAAAATCCAATTAACCAAAGCATAGGTAACAATACGCAGTTGTTAACTAGATTATTTTCTTAATTAGATGATTCAAGTTCCAAAACCGAGAATCCTTAATCTAAAATTGGGGTTACCGCTTTTGTAAGATATGTAATTTCAGTTGTATAAAATCGAAGCGACAACATCCGAGCTACTAATCGCTATACCGTCGAGCGCAGTTATAGTTGAGACAAAAAGGCCCAACGTCATAATTAAAAAAATCTCGTGCCTGCAAAGAAAGGGGGAAGTGGCGTGAAAGCAAGACGGATGGGGCGCCGCACAGGGGCAGTACAGTGCCGAGACAATGTCGCGCTTTGGACGCGCCGCTTAATCATAAATATATCAAGCGTGGAGGCGCGCGAAGGCTGCGTACACACTGCGCAACTAATACGTACATAACAACGCTTATTTACTTAGTGTGCCGTACAAACGGGTTCAGGTCCCGCGGCACAACCTACCCTTGAACTACGATTGCACCGGAGGGCATAATATTGTAAACTGAGGGGAAATGGTACTTACCAGCTCGTTGACTTGCCTCACCTCCTGCAGGTGCCTGGTCTCAGTCAGTGTCAATCGAGTCAAAGTCTGGTTCTGTCAAGTCAATAGGTGCCAGCGATGCTGCCTGAAGATGCATCGTAAAGAATAGAAACGCGAAACCGAATTTAGCGACCCCGTTCGCTACCGAAATTGACACGCCCGTTGTGTCCTCGCGTTATCAAGCAACCAATTGTTATGACCTATTCGCACACGTGTTCCCGACCGACTCGCTTGGCTGCTTGCTGACGACTCTTTTCTCGCACACCTCTCCGCAGGCCCCGCGCCCGTCCGTAGCGGAGAGGGATTTTCCATCTACCCGCCCGTGCGGGAGAAATAAAATAGGCCCGGTTACCCTCACTAACCCGGGCCGCGAAATTCAAAATATGTTCGCCACCGAATGTGGCGAACTAGTACGATCTGTACCGAACACTTAGTCAATATACTTTGATGTTGCGAAATTGTATTGACACATTGTTTATTACAAAGCTCAATGTCCAAGTTAGTTTAAAAGAGAATTCTTTTAGTTTTTCACGTTCAAGGCTAAAGAAAATTCGATCGAAAAAAGCCGTGTGTTCTCACAATGTAAAATTTGTACTAATTATACTACTTATACTAAAGTTTAATAATCAACTACTTTTTTTAGAACTACTTTACCATCTTTAACTATAGTTTAATAACTATGTTCTGAAGAGAATTCGATCGACAAAAGCCGTGTTACTAGAAATTTTACATTGTGAGATCACACGTTTTTTTTCGAATTTTCTTCAAAAAATAGTTATCAAACTATAGTATAAGATGGAGCGAGTTGATTTGGTGCCGTGATCTGGTTGCTTGTTTGGGTTCTCCTTTCATTAGCACAGGTTCTTAAGAAATCAAGACTCTGAAGTCTTACCTTATACTTTCCCAATATTCAACTTTTAGTGTACACATAAACATGTAATTTCATATACGAGTATTGTTGTGCTACAAAAAGATAATCAAACAATTAAGTGTTATAATATGAATTTTCGATTTAGTTAATATATTTTGCCCAGTGTGAATTGAGCTTAAGAAGCACTAAGGAGGCCTGCACATGAGTGTATGAAAGTTAAAAGGGGTGTTAAAACAAAACGGATGAGTTTGGACAAAGGAAGGAAGCGACGCGTCCCTAGGATTACAAGCCTTTTGATATCACGATTTGTGCAAGCAATGTCGGATACCTAACATATTTTGATTAATGAATGCTTCTTCATTTCATACATAAAGACGTTCAAAGGAACGCGACTCATTGTCTAAAGATCATTCGCTTTTTTAAAAATCTCCTTTAATTTATATTTGACTTGTGTGAGTGAGTGTACATGGAAATATTAAAAAACATAATATTTTATATAACCGTTTTAAGTGTAGCTATTCTATTACTGCAGTATACACTTATAGAATACAACAAAATAATAATGTAATTAACTACAATTGGACGTAAAAATATAAAAATCTTACCTCATTCGCGGAACAAAATAAAACCATTTACAGTTATATAAATTAAAAAGTATCTTTGTTATAAAATAAAGGAGGCGGGGATAGTTTTATTTAGTTTTATATTCATCTCGAACTGGCTAATTTGCCGAGCGGTTAATTGGCTAAGCTAGGCAATGCCAGCCAGTGCAAGCGATGCCAGTAGCAGACGTATACTTATCTAGAGCAACATGCGTTGTGTACTCGCCCCGCATTGTTCCGCCTCCGACGGCGAATAAGTAAACGCTGTTAACTTAGCCTGCTTATTAGGGTTGCCAGTCAAAATGAAAAATTGACGTTGAAAATTATGGAAACATTAAACACTAAACACACAATTCTTAACATAATAGTTTATGAAAACTTAGTTTTCTGACTTCTAAATAAACTGCTATAATTTCAATCGTAACGCCTTTCTTAATTATATTACACTTCACACATTCTATCTACATCTGTATGTATTAAGATAGATGCATGCGTGGTTAAATTGAAAACTTGGAATCACTTAATTTGAGCCCCAACTTTTCTTTTTGTATTATTGAAAAAAAAATCGAAAATTAATTACTCTACAACACAAAGCTGCAAAGATGTCGCTTCACTAGTTCCGATTAAACGTCCATCATCGATAAACAAATGAATACACATTTAAGCGTAAACAACCCTAGCGTTCAGGGAGGGAGCAACTCGTTCGCGTCTCGCTTATAAATGCTATTTTAACGCGGAAAAAAAGATTAATTAACTAATTGAGACGTCGGATGCTCGCAACACGCGCGCAGCTTTTTTTATCACGACTCATGAAACCATTAGCGGGGATGCGACTACGGAATAAGTTCGCGTATTGGAAAATTATTTATTTCACACTTTACGGTTTACTGAACCACAAAAGCAACCATTTTACAAACACTACGCCGTTCTGCGGACAAATTTTTTCTTCAATATACGTAATATGCATCAGCGTGTGATTTTCATATCGATTTTTTTTCAATAAACACGTACGTACATATCTATTTTAAATCTATTATATTTATTTTAATCATCATAAGAATACAATTAACATAATTAGCCTTACTTTCATAATAATTAAGTAATAAATAAAGAACTGTCTGCTGTTTTCCGTAAAGCCTTTTATTAAAAAGAACAATAACGAGCGGAAAAAAAAGTAATTTGGAATTTAAAGAATCGCGAGTACAGCAAAAAAAATAACTATTCTTTTTTAACGTTGTTTGTCGAGACATATTTAATTCCGGCGCTATCCGACTGGCAACGAAATTCCACAACATCTGAAACAATGTGACTCGAATGTTTAATTAGCGCATTGCAGCCGGGTAGAGGGTAGCGGGTAGCGGGTAGCGGGTAGCGAGGGGCAGGGGAAGGGGGAGGTGTTATTCATTAAAATGTTTGCGGAAACTCGTTTAGCGCCGCTGCGGTGGGCGACGCCCGCCCAGCGATCAGGGCTGCTTTTTACATTTCATATTAACTTGTCGAAATCATCAACTTATATATAAAGATAGATAATTTAACAACATTTTAGGATACTAGTAACTAAGCAGTACTTTATTTACTGTAATTTTACTGTCTTCACTGTATATCCGTAAATGTATATGATGGCAATAAAGAGGTTTTTATTCTTTCTTCTTTTTTTGATTTTAGATTATAAGATAGTACAATTAAGAGAAATTCATCAAAATCCAGTTCACCTTTTACCCCCTGGGAAACATTACCTAAATTAAATGATAAGAATTAGCGCTTAACCATAGAGAAGGTTACGTAGTGATTAAGTCAGAAGATGTTACGTGCTAGTTTAGTAAGTGCCTAAGTAACTTGTAGATATCGCTTATTGTACGTCATATTTAGACAAGATCCGTGCTATTCTCGATATGTTTAAGTTTACGAACGTCATACTTTTAGAATAGCTTACTGAATACAAATGAAATCTACTTATTAGGTAGTTATATTAATCCTGAACATGAAATTATGTTCTTAATGTTTAATGACATTGTCAGCCCTGAGGGCGCGGTTGCGCGGGGCGGTGGCGGGGGGAAATATTCATTTGCTCGTCCCAGCCTCTGCAACCCACTTAGTAGACTCGAGTGTTGTTTAGTTAACAAAACTTAAATATATGCTATCGATAGATATGCACACCCATTCAAATGTTACGATTAACGGATAATGCTTTTCGCGTATCTGACGATTGTAAATTCCCATATTTGGTAGAATTTGACAGTGTATTTTATTGGCACGAGCATCTAGTTGGTCCGGTTTTTTACTTTTTCGTATCATTTTGAATTTGTACATATTATACAAAGAAAATAGACTTTGTAATAAGGTTAAAATGCGGTGTAACTATCTCTCTTTTACTTTAAAATAGATCATGCTTCTCTTTAACTTAATGAAATGCGTAATCATGATTTTTGATTTTTTAATGGCTCTAACAACCAAATCTTAAATACTTAGCTTCGTAAGCAACTTACAATCTGATAGACGTCATTTAAATGAATATGGGAGTTTAAACAAGGCGTCATTTAAGATGCTGTTTCAGTAGTCGGTAACATTTTCATAATCCGATATACACATGAAATAATTTGAGTGTTTTGTATGCTTAAACTTTATTTACGTTATTTATTGTTAATTAGTAACGGTAAGTAGCTAAAAATACAATGAGCGGAACTTTTAACTGCTGAATCGATACGGTAGTGGAACTATGCAGTGAGGCTAACTCTACTGGAAACTAGAAGCGGTTTCCCTTCGAAGTAATAACGGGCAACGTTTAGTTTACAAAAATAAAGCACATTTTGCTATGTTCAGTACAGAATACTTATGATAACAAATCCTTTTATTCTAAATACAAAAATTAAAAGATTTTGTCTTCGGCTTTTAAAAACAAAACTATTAGATAGATTGATCTAAATATTATAATGCTGTGAATATTTCAGGAAAACGCAGTTTACCTAAATTAGATCTTATGTACTTTACTACATTGCTGCGTAGCACGTCTACGGCGTAGAACGTTCAAAATTTGAAATCCGTCTCACATAGGAATAAATTATCTCCATATTTGTAATCATAAAATTTCTTTGATTTAAATACCAACAAAAATTTAATTAGCTTATTTATGTAAATGTATTATAATTTATTTTATTTGTATAAATACAACATGTATTCTTAAATGAAACTAAACTTAAAATTAAACACATCTAACATAAGTACAAAATAACCGCGTCTAAGATATTTGGATTTTTTTTTCCTTAATCGTCCCCTAGTGTTCTTAGACTACTTATTAATAAAAATGAATTTCAATAGTAACTAAATAAGTAAATTAACAAACAAGTTTACGTTTCCAAATAATTACTTAAAATCATCATTCAAAAGTGTACAAAAGAGTATCCTTTAATAATTTATCTATTCATTTTATTAATTTACAAAACCTCTAATTTCATCATTGAGCAAATACCAATTCATTAAAAAAATCGCAATCGTCGACCGACAATTTTAATCAAAGCGCTCGACATTTAATTAACAGCTACGATATAAAGTTAACCGCATTTATACGAAATTTGTATTTACAGATACGGCCATAACTCAATCTACACCTGTTATAAATACAACCCCTCGACGCGGCACGCTATTGGCTGAATTTTTCAACCCCCAGAGTGAACAGCCAATCAAATGCTAGCGTTATATTGTTGAGGGGTGGAGTCTAGGGGGATTTCACGACTGGGATTTTGTTGAAGCAAACAGTTGAGTGACGATCTCGTAGAGTAAGGGACCTTATTCCGTTAACCCGTTTATCGTGTAACTTCGCGTTGAACCTGTAAAGTGAAAGTTTACTTGAAAATTCACATTCAAAAACACTGTAATTTTTAATTAATTGAAGTAAAATATGTAGTGTTATTTAAATATTAAGTTTTTTGAAGTATTTAAATTGATTTACAATGGCTGGACCGTATCTTTCGCCGTTGCCGGGCGATTTGCTGACGGAGTATATGTTTGGTCGTCGTAGACAGCGCCGGAACCGAACGACCTTTACTCCGCAACAATTGAGTGAGTTGGAATCCCTCTTCCAAAAGACTCACTACCCCGATGTGTTCTTGAGAGAGGAAGTGGCACTACGGATCAGTCTTTCCGAAGCTAGAGTACAAGTAAGTGAAGTTTTTATGTATAAAATATAAACATTACCATTTACGAACCATTTCCAAAAATACCGTGAACGGGAGCTTTTTAAGTGAAAACTTACGGTTAAAGTAGTTGTTAAACTTCTTTTAGAGGGCGAAAACCGACGAGCTTTAAGTTTTAAATGACACAGAGCATCTATAAGTTTTAGTTAAATTTACTTAAGGGATATAAAAGCAAATACGCTTGTATTAATTTTATAACTAGTCAAGTTAACTTAAGAGCTTATAAAACTAGCAACAATTTGGTATAGATGGTTTAAAAATAAGTAAAAAATGGATTGAAGCGTGTTTCCTTTTACATCACTTAAGTGTATTAAACTATTTTGTAAAAAACAAATAACTTTGATGTTTCCAGTGAAAACAAGTCAAGACTTTTTATTTTTAAAAACTAATGAAGTTGTAGGTTGTTTAATGTGTATTAAAATATATTTGAGCAAAAACTTCTTTTAAAAATGTTCATTTCCAGTAATTTTTGACAGACATCAAGTTAGTTGTCGTGCACTTTGTTATTTGAAACGTATTTAATGTAAATATTAATTAAACAATTCGTATAACTTTTATCGTTGTTTATTTCAGTGTGGTTTTTTTATTCAATATATTTAATGATATACTTCTCCTTATAATTGATTACTAGAGTAAATTAGCGAAAAATAAGATTAACAATTTAAATTGTTTACTAATTTACATTAATAAAATAAAAAAACAATAGCTTATATTTAACAACATCAATTAATTTACAAATAAAATCTAGGATTTAATATTTTTGTATAATATTAGGCGATTGTCTTTAACGATTTTATAAGAAGCGGAAACCTACTCTTATTGGCGACACACTTAAAACTAATCTACCCCATCGTAAACAACTTAAATTGACAACTTGAGGGGTGTTTGTGAAGATACCGATACACGTCTTCCAAGGCGTCTTTAAACATGTTGCGGTTTTCAAGTTTTCCCATTCAATAACTTAACGAATTAGTTACGGCGTTTAATTTTCGTAGGCAATTATGGCCATTTTTATGAAAAACTAATAAAAACATTGGTTGTATCAATAAATTGGCGTTATGAGTTAAAGCCAATATCGTTTTAGGTATTTTAGTTATTTAAAATCTGCAGGTTAATTATTTTTTGATTAGTTCATTTGTAGCCACGCCTATGCAATAACTAAATGCTAACAAGATAAACTTCGAAAGATTGTATTTTTGGTACGATAGCATTTATAATTATCCTTATACTCATCAGATATCTCTAAACATTACAATTAGATGAGTGATAGCTTAAAACATAGTCAAGATTCAGAAATTGTCTTTTTCGCCCGCTCAAATAATTGAAAGACGCCGATCGAAAGGAATTGGCGGTCTTTCACTAGTATTTTGACACCCTTACTGCTTGCGTTTAGACAGGTACAGTTATACCTCTTACTTTACTCTAAGACCCGTCTTAATATAAATTATGATTTCGGACCGTCGGACCCTTTCGCAGTTTTGGGATTTAGTACTTGTGTTTAAAATACCTATCCGTACACGAGCGCGAAAACATTGCAGTTTTTCTTTTTGAATTTACATTTTGAATAATGCGACAACGACCGTATGTACCTATAAAAAAAAGTGAACCATACTCGTCGTTTGCAGGTGTGGTTTCAGAACCGACGCGCGAAGTGGCGCAAGCAGGCGCGCCTACAACTACTGCAGGACGCGTGGCGGATGCGCTGCCTCGGTCTCGGCACACCGCCATTGCCTATGCCAGGTAAATTATTATATATAAAGGTATTTAGCTTTTTATTAAATTACTAGCTTTCGCCCTCAACTCCATCCGCGAGGAAATAAAAAAAAGCAAGAAGCCTATACGTTTTTCCAGACTATGCTCTACATCTATGCCAAATTTCATTGACATCCGAACAGCCGTTTAGTTTTCAAAGTCTAACAATATCCATCCATTTATCTAAACTTTCGCATTTATAATATTAGTAAGTTATTTACAGGCACAATGATTTAATAAGAGACATTACTATGCGAGGCAAAGACTGCAAACTAATCTCTCTCGAACTGTGAAGTCCGAAACGTTTTCTGAACTAGTCTGTTTGGACGATATTGAGTTGAACATTCTTGGTAAACTTCTTATTAATAAATGGACCAGAATAAGTAAAAGCTATGTATTACAGGACATGCAAAACCACCAGACTCATCATCCGAAGGAGGTGAATCTCCAAACGACAAAGATTCACCTGAACCATCACCTGCTATGGATAATAGAGAACTAAAGTCACCCGATACTTACCATCACAACGGCAACTTAGATTCCATACCACCGCCGGTACACGAAATGCCACCTCCGATGCAATACACCAACGAAGACAGTAGAATGATGCAACAACCGTTCCCATTCCCGCCATTATTGATGCCACAACAAATGGACAATGAAATAGTACCGACTGACTTACGAGTCATGACTTCTAAAACGCCTAACAACTGTCATTGTGGCCCAACAGTTCAAGATCTAGATGAACCGCAAAACTTGGCTTATAGACCGAGAGAAGATCTTAAAGATACAAGTGACAGCGATAGTGATACAGAAATCGATCTTACATCTCATTCGTCTAAAGATGATGATTTGCGTGAATCAGAACGGCTTGCTAACAGAATAGCAACCAGCATCTTTAGAAGTGATACGGTCTTGCACGATCTTGTACCAAATGATCTCAGTCTGGGCGCGGTGAAGAACATAAATGATAGAAATCTCAACAGGAATAATATTACAATGTAAATTTGATAGATGCGTCTGTACTTCGATCGCATTGAATAAATTTTGTATTAGGTTATCTTCATTAGTAATACTTATAGTTACTTTGTTTTAGATGGTTCTTATATCTGTTTAGGCAATTAGTTACTTCCAGTTTTTTTTTAGTTTTTCTCTGGCGACTTTGGAATACTTTTGCCACATATAAAGGACATAATTCACAATCTGTCCGTCCGTACAATTCTTTCTGTTGTAATTTTTTTCTGCACTTTAGACAATTCTCAGGATTTTTAAGCCGATTTCAGATATTTATCGTAACTTTGCCTGTTTAATTATTAACAATATATTATGTGTCTATCATTTAATACAGGAAATTGAATATTGTCAAAAAGTAAGCGGTTGATATCGCTTTTAATTAATTTATTGGTATAGTGAACTTTATTCTTTTCTTTTCTTTTATTTCAAAAGCGGACACTTACATTATTAACAGAATTGAAAACCTACGGAGTTTGTTCAATATGGTCTGCATGTATTCGATTAATATATCGAAACGATTATCGTTTTCTAGTCAATTTACTTCTTAGTGATAAAACTTAATTATAAATTATTTTAATTAATATACTAATGTAGAAAAAAAGATATTGTATAATAGAATCGTAGAACAATGTATCGCTTTTGCTAAATAAATTTTTAGTTAATAATATAACAAAGAATAGCGTAGAAATTTCAGTTTTTAAATAATAGTTATAGCGTTACGTATAACGTTATTTTCTTACTCTATCGATTAATTCTTTGTTTTGTTTATAGCTATAATTGTAGATGATTGTTAAATTATAAGATTTTCATATCACAAGTAAATAAACATTAATGAGTAAAAGTTAATTTAAAATACTGAAAAACCCGATTGCTTTTACCCAAATAATCCGGATGAGAAAAAGTAAAGAGATAACTCTGGTAAAAATTAAACTGCAAAAGATTAAAAATATAATAGATATTTAAATAAATGTAAAACAAATAATAACTGATGTTATTTGAAGGTAAAAAGGTAGAAAAACACGTAAATATTAATCAATTTATATATATTACATAAATATTAAATTAAAACTAATGTCATTTTTAGAGTAATTATTATATAAAACTGAGATCTAATCGTATAAAAAATAAAATTAACATATTTTTATTAGCACCATGTTTTAAATGTGGCAAATTAATATATAGAGCTAAGTCATGGGTTACATTTCATTATTTTACTACATTTTGCTTACAATATGGGATTAATACTAACAACTTAAAAAAAACATATTTTGAAACTTTAAAACAACAACTATTTAAAGCAGTGATAACTGACTTAACATAAATACACATGTACTTAATAAGTAATCGATATATTTAACAAGTTATATTATGCCGTATTTAAAGGCACTTATTACGAACTTAGGTATTTTATATAGAGACCCAAATATCTGTAAGACGTTTCACTTTGACTTTTTGTTAATAGAACAGATAGTAAGATCTACTTTTATTCCAGAATTTGGTGATAATTTCTAAGTAGAGTTTAAAATTTACAATCGTGGTATAATATGATTCAAACTTTATAGCGGCTCGAGGCTAACTGCCTGCGCAAGATCGCCTGGTTGTTATGTGTGTATGAATTCGCGTCACTTTACATACTCTTGATATTTTACAATTTCACAGGATTTAGATTTATTTAACATGTCGTTCCTTACATTATTTTTTTAACAAAACAAAGACAATAATATTTATTTAACAATGTCACAGTAAAATAGCATGCAATATGTCGTACAGATGATACAATACTGCACTACTATACTAGTCTACTATAATATCGCGCCTTTATTCATAAACGACATTATTTTCGCGAGAATACGACTAATTCAACTCGCATCACAATAGAAAATAAAGAGACAAGACAACGTCTTTCTGTCTCATTTCAAATCTGTAAACATATCAAACTTTGATCGCTATTTCCCAAAAAAAAAACATTTTGAGTTATTTTTTTGACCGACTTCCCAAAAGAAGGAGGTACTCTGTCTGTTTTTTTTTAATGAAGCGTGTGATATACAAGTCGTACAAAGCGAGCCTGCATTAAGCTTGAATGAGGGTATACCTGAAGTTAGAAGCAGCGGGAGTCGTGGTGCGCGCACCAGGCGGGCGAGATGGCGTCGGGGCGCAGGCCGCGCGCCAGCAGCCGCGCGCGCTGCCGCTGCATGCGGGGCTCCGCCGCCGCGAAGCCGCTGCGCAGGTCGCTCCACAGCCGCTCGCCCACCGCCGCCGCGCGCGGCCATACGCGAGTGTCTACACATATGTTTTTATTTAAGAAGGAATACGTAAACTTGAAAATAATCAGTCCAAGTAAGAGTGTGCGCACACTTGAAACTATCTAACTAGCTAACTAAAATATCGCACAACTATTATGTCTCGCTTTGATTCCTATGAGCTTATAGAAATGCGCATACTATTCGATTTAGTTGTGCAAAGAGTTGAATTGGCTGCGAAACAATCGACAAACGCACAACAGTTGTGCGATAGTTCAATCAAAGGTGTGCACACACTGTAAGCAGTCAGATTAAGCCATTTGTTTTAATTCATAAGGTGGCGAACGAAAAAGCGGCCACCAGAATTCGCCCAAATAACAAAGCGAGCGCTACTCATAGATATCCGCAATTGCAGATGCGTTGCCTACCCTTAATCAACGGAGAAGGAGACTACACATAAAGAGGATATTTCCCTTCCTACGCGTCTCATCCACCGACAAATCCACTTTTCCTTCCCATCCTGTCCGTATAAGAAAATAGTGCGAAGGGAAAGCGTCTAAAATTGGGCCTCCGGCACCACACTCATCAGACGAAACGCGGTACACTTCACGCCTGTTTTTTGTGGTCGTGGTATATATAACTATATAACGGTATCGTACTTAATACGCATCTTTTGTTTTTTTGCTGCCGATTATTGTAGACTACTCAAAGAATCTGACATTAAATCACAAGTTATGACAATAGCAAGTAACCTATCATACTAATATTATAAATGCGAAAGTTTAGATGGATGGATGGATGTTTGTTAGAGTTTGTAGCCTAAACGGCTGAACGAATTTCGATTAAATTATGTATAGATGTAGAGGATAGTCTGGAAGAACACATAAACTACTCACTTTTGTTTTTTTTTTAATTCCGCGCGGACGGAGTCGCGGGCAAAAGCTAATATTTGAAATAAAGTGATGAGTGTTAAATCTCACCGAGGGCCTGTGAGTCGATGTACTCGGACCAGAGCGCGGCCTCTCCGCCGAGCACGGAGGGCTCTCGCGGCAGCAGGTGCGAGTACATGCGGCGCCAGTTCGAGTACTTGGTGCTGCCCCACAGCCCGTGGTCCAGGTACCAGATGTCTTTGGGTATGGATATCGTCTTGTATCCCAAACGCATCAGCTGACTCAGTAAGGGACTGCTTAATGGCTCCCATACTTCTATTATGTATCTAAAATAAATAGAGTTGACAACCTTAGTGACTAAATCAAATGTTTATACATACTAAAAAACATCGAAAAAAAGGATTAGAAAGTAATAGGCCGTTACAATATTTATATACTCACAAATATACATAAAAACTTACATACGAAAATTATAACCGTTATTATCAGTCGGGTAAAATAGCGGGCGCACGCCTTTTACTAAACTGTCGCACAACTGTTGTGCGATTGTCGATTGTTTCGCAGCCAATTTAACTGTTTAGTTGCACAACTAAAAATAGAGTAATGTGCGCACCTCCATATAAGATCATAGGATTCAAAGCAAACCTAAACAGTTGTGCGATAGTTCAATCAAAGGTGTGCGCTCTAAAGAACCAAAAATTTGCCATTAATCACATCCCTAGGAAGTCGAGAGAATTTAATCTAAAGTAAAGATAATTTTAAATTTCCCCAGAAATTAAAAAGTTACTTCTCTTAGCAAATTGATTAGTCATAGAATTAAATTAGAAAAAATTAAATGAAATATTTACCTATCCTTATCCAAATAGTTCTGGATCCTCCCAGGTTGGGTGAGTTCTGAAGACCAAATGAGGACGGGCTGCTTCTCACCTCCTGAAGCCAAGACTTCTTCGTCCCAAATCTGGAGAACCTTCGAGTGGAACTCCGCCCACAATCTGATGAAGCCTTCCACATCCGTGTCGAAGCCTTTGTTTTTCATATAATTAACTATCTCTTCACTAGAATTCCAGCAACCTAAGTGTACCTGATAAAGTGATTTTAAAATTAGAAATATCTTTTACCTTAGAAGTATCAGGATTATGGTTAAATTTCAAATTGTCTATACTAATATAATAAAGCGTAAACACACACTTCTTTGTTGCCTAAGATGTCAGCAATTACAGCATGTTTTTGAATAATTCTTTTTTTAATAAAAAGCCCTACACTTACGTCACGCTTTAGGCTATATATTTTCACGCCATTAAACTTAGGGGTAAATATTTTGGATAAAAACCCTAATGTGGGAAAGAGACAATAAGTTGCTGCCAACATCAAGGAAGCACGGTTGCCATGGTTTGACATCATGTCATATCATTTTGACATTTGCAATTGATAATATGAAAAATGTAAACAATAAAATGAAATTTTTATAATTTTGTGCGGATGAAGTCGCATGGGAACAGCTAGTTGATAGTTAAAATAATAAGATGAAGGATTATGTGATCTACTGTGGAAGTTATAGTTACTGCTTTTTTGACGAAATTGAATTAACTTAATTAAATCAGATTAGATTATTCATACAGACTCCTTTGGAGAATCTTAACAGCTCACAGACATTCTTTGGAGAATCTTATTCGGTATTATCCAATATCTGGCCTGAAGCTAAGATAGTAATTTCGCCTACAGCATTTCAATTCGGCAGATACATTCGTTAACTAACTTTTACCCGCGACCACGTCCGCGTGAAATTGAAAGACAGAAAAGTAAGTAGCTTATGTGTTCTTTCAGACTCTCCTCTACATCTTTGCTAAATTTCATCAAAATTCGTTTAGCCTTTCAGGATAAGACTCTAACAAACATCCATATAAACCTTCGCATTTATAAAATCAGTAAGATTTAAATGATCTTTTCTGAAAATAGACAAAAGCGACATCTATTGCAAGCTGAATAAAGTTCTTACCTCATCACCTCCGACGTGGAAGAGCGCAGGCTTGGGCATGAGGTCCAATATATCCTTGTATAGCGACCTCAGTACGCGGTACACGGCCTGGTTGGCGGGGTTCAGCTGCCCGCACGGCGGCTGGATGCACAACCTCCGCCAGGACTCCGCGTTCACACATACTGCCAGATCACCGTAGCCATAATCCTAAAAAAAAACACATTATATGCCTTGAATTTAGAATATCTGTAAGATTGCTTAAAGCGAAAACACCGCTCCTTATAGACACTTACATACATCTGCACTAAGTTAAAAAATTGCAGATGCCTTTAACAGACAGAACATAAACACCTTGACATAATTAAGGGAGTGATGACTGAGCCCACGGATGATAGAGTTATTTGGAAGTAGGGTATGAATCTGAACACCTTTCTCGCCAATTTTACATCCCATTCCTATCCCTTATTAAAACGGTGGAGACTGACTTGTTTATGTTGCACCTAGCAAGCAGGATTGTAGAGCAACTATTGCTGTTGGAGACTATACTGTAAAGAATGTCCCTTACCTTGCCCCACTGCCAGCCGTTGCCGGCGTGCGCGGGCGAGTCTATCTCAATAACTACGCGCACGCCGCGCACCTTCGCGTAGTGGATCAGCTCGCGGACCTCCTCGGTCCTGTACAACTCGTGTGCAGAATACGCGCCGTATCTACAAGTATACAACTAATATTACCATTTAGGTGCTAAAATGGCATATTTCCGACCAACTCAGTAAGAATAGCTGATAATACTTGGAATATACAAGTAAAACAGTGTTATTGATAGAAGAAATATCTATATTAGTGGTGGTCTAATGTTTAAGAATCATAATTCATAACCAAAGATTTTTTTTAAATAATGGTTCAATGCATATGTGTGTTTCACGTCTATCGATTCGCGGAATTTTGATTTCAAGACGATTTGAACCATTTATTGAATTAATAGTGTTTCTCTTTTCAAATTAAATTTTATGTTAAGTGTTTTATAGTGGGTTCTAATGACGAGTCCGTACCTGGAATATTTGCATAGTAACTATAAATATTTGCGGATGTTGATTTATTGCTCATTTGCTCACTAATAAATGTTTATTATCATATTTGTATTTATTATCATACGATAATAAACATCGTAATAAATAAAGGATTACACACTATGCGGTAATATTTTTGTTCGTTCCTCGATCATATGGTTTTTGCACAATATTATTCTCAATTAGTCAATATTTTACATAAATAAAAACTACTGCATATTTTTATTATTGCATTCACATGTTTTACTATTAAAATGGTTCTTGTAAACCGCAATAATAATGTAAACAGTGATTACGTCTGATTGTAGGAAACAATGACAATAATGAAGACCTTCAATTCAGCTTGTACAAGTAATCATATTACGTAACGTAATTACATTTACACAATAATCACATTAACATAATTTTGTATCAAATTATAAAAATCTTTAATAATTGAAAAGTCAAAAAAACTAGCTAACCTTTACAAATAAATACGAGTATTAAATAGTAAAGCATTGACCTTCATTTTAATTAAACAGTAATAAATTTCGAAACTAGGTCAAAATAAAAAAAATTGGCATAAAAATACTAGTATAATATTATCTGTGATGTTAACTCACTTGGTAAATTGCGGCACACTCTTCGATTCTAAGGGAAAGCTGTGAGAATCTGTGACGTGCCAATGAAATACGTTCATCTTAGTGGCTGCTAATCCATCGATCGTCCTCTTTATATCGACCATGGGCATGAAGTTTCTAGAAGTATCCAGCACTAAGCCTCGATGACCGTAAGCTGGTCTGTCTCGTACTTTAGCGCCGGCGACGATGTGAAGACCGCAGTTCTGTTCAGTCGAGTAGACCGGTCTATCGGAGGCTGTTAGATGGGTAAGTGTTTCTAACGCATGGCGCGCGCCGTATACTGTCTCTGCTGATATATGAATTGTTACGCTATCACCTGGAATGAACGATAAAGGAATTTAAAAACAACATTTGTAAAAGATTATAAACGAATAAGTTTTTATACTTATTTATTACTAGTTTTCGTCCGCGACTCCGTCCGCGCGGAATTAAAAAACAAATGCAAGTAGCCTATGTATTCTTCCAGACTATCCTCTACATCTATCCCAAATTGCATCGAATTCCGTTCAACCGTTTAAGCTACGAACTCTAACAAACCTCCATCCATTCATCTAATCTTTCGCATTTATAATATTAGTATGATATTATTAGAAATTTCAGAGTAATAGTTGAATATAACTGTTTATAAATTAATGAAATCCTGCTATTCTTCATACTGTGTACTAAAATAAGGTTTGATTTACACTAGCAGCGATTCTATATGCAAACTGCAGGAGGTCGTCAAACGCGAATACGACTTTTGCGATAGTATACAAAGACGGATTTAGATTTACGGCCTTTATTAATTGAATTCGTGGTAAACCGCGATTGTTTCTAAGAGCTGTGTTTTGTTTCTGGCATTTAAAAATATTCCCCACAATAAAATGTCAGGGTCTTACAAAATTTACACAGATACACAGTTTTAATCTTACTAATATTATAAATGCGAAAGTTTAGATGGATGTGTGTTAGAGTTTGTAGCCTAAACTGCTGAACGGATCTCGATGAAATTTGGCACGGATATAGAGGATAGTCTGGAAGAACACATAGTCTACTTATTTTTGTTTTTTTGAATTCCACGCGGACGGAGTTGCAAGCGAAATCTAGTTCCTTATAGTTCTCAATATTACCTTTACTCTGAACATCTAAAAAGTATTCTTCGTTAGTGTCCCATGTTAATACGAGACTTGAGGACTTGACTGATAAGAAGACGACCACTGGCGTGGCTACCACATCGGTGACGTTCCCTCCGCATTCAGCTAACAAATTGGCGGTGGTGATATGCGTCATTTCCGCAAGGATCTCTCTCGTCTCCACGGGGACATCTCTCAGGTCAAACCTGGAACACAGTAATATAATAAATAAGGATGTACATAATAATTAAAATACTGTAAAATATTCTTGACATAAAATCGTAATGTTACAGTAACTATATCCTTTAAGACAGACGAGGATGTAAAAAGTAAACTTTTAATTTACTACTGTAAAATCTTACTAATATTATAAATGAGAAAGTTTAGATGGATGGATGGATGGCTGTTTGTTAGAGTTTGTAGCCTAAACGGCTGAATGGATCTCGATGAAATTTGGTATAGACTTAGAAGATAGTCTGAAAGGGCACATAGGCTACGCATTTTTGTTTTTTTTTAATATTCGACGCGGACGGAGTCGCGGGCGAAAGCTAGTTTATAATAGTTATTGAATATGTTGTCAATGATGCTATATTTTATTTCATCCAAATGATTTGAAGTACAGATTGGATTTCAGTAAAAGAGAAGATGCAAATGAGGGCAAGAAGATAATTTTATTTTAAGCTTAAAAACTGTTTAAAATAAAATGAAACTACTCTGAACGTATTACAGATTAATCTAATGTAAGATTTATCTAGCAACATTTACTGCTACTTAATGTAATTAAAAATGCATCTGCAATATAGAACTGCGGCGTACTAACGTGAAGTTAAGATATATTCTTTCTTATAAATTTTATTTTTACGTTTTTATATAGTTAACCTTATTTTTAGTAGTTAACCTCTATGGAGTCTGATTTTCGTTTGTATAAACTGTAGTTTGTAGTTTAAAAGCGTGCGCACACCTGAAACTAAACTATCGCACAACTATTTAGTCTCGCTTTGATTCCTATGAGAATATATGGAGGTGCGCCCACTACTCGATTTTTAATTGTGGAACTAAACAGTTGAATTGGCTGCGAAACAATCGACAATCGCACAACAGTGCGATAGTTTAGTCAAAAAGTTTGTTACGCGCTTATCGCAACAGTTGACACGTAATTTATGGTAACTAAGTTTGGACCACATTTAATCATAAGCATTATTAACTACAATTTATTATCATTTCGTACGATGATGTTGCGATATCTTCAACAATAGTTTTAATTAAAACGACCTTAATCAAAAACTGTACGTCGTTCTGAGAACTGTTTGCACGTCATTAGACTTCTAGATATTTCTACAGCGTACTATAATTTTGTTTAGTCATTTTTTTAAATATTTTTTTACGTCTATAAGTCCATATCGTGTTTTCCATAATAAGATAACTGTTAAAATGTACATCTATATTAGAAACTATAAGAGCGGGCGCACACCAATACAGTCGACAATCGCACAACAGTTGTCGACTGTTTTGCAGCCAATATAAAATATAAAATATAAAAAAATATAAAAATCGAGTAGTGTGCGCACCTCCATATAAATTCATAGGAATCATAGAGAAACTAAAAGTTGTCCGATAGTTGAGTTTCAGATGCTCGCGCACGCTCTTGTATGTATTCCGTAAAATACACAGAGATTAATGTGAGAGTAGTTAATTTTTACATCTAATGGAGATATTAAAGGTTTAATAATCATTGCCATTTTCAAGATAAAAGCATTATGCACAATATCAAGTAACCTCAATCAACATACTACGTTCAAACAAAACAGTACGTATGTGGGATAGTATGGATCATTACCAAAGTTGGCACGAAACCTATCAAAGATTCCCAAGTCAATGTACCTTTCGTGATAGGTCAATCACCTTTATACCAATACATGACCAATTTACACGAACACTAAGTAAATATTGTTATATGAACTCAAAGGTTGATGACCGATGACTGTCCAAAGTTTAACACCTACGTATCACATAGTAACATAATCATATGCCATTTTTGGTGCCACGATTGAGTCATAGCAGTAGATAAGATTTGATTGATTATATTCTGCGGAATTATTGGTCGTTCCAAATGTTACACATCTTATAGAGATCTTGTTATTAAAGCGTTAATTTTGCTGGTTTTAATGAGAAGCTCCGCTTATCTGCAAGTGTAAGTAATGTTGGTAAGGAAGGAAGATTGGGAACGTTTCATCAGACAAATAGCTCATAAAAGAGTTTCATACACGGAAAAAATCTCGATAGAAGATCAACCAATTGAATGAATCTATTTTGCTATCGAAACATTTGAACCAACTCCAAATGACAATGATGAACAAAAAGTCTTCAGAACGCAGACTAAATATAACTCTCAAGTCAGATGGTATACGAGTTCAACAAGATAAACGCGAATCCCTTGACAAAGCAATCGACAGTAACATGGAAACGTCAACGACCGAGTTATAGGGGGAAAGAATTCTTTGAAAACGTTTGTACAAGTTTCCTACGTAATGCGGAAGTAACGTCGCTTATGGCATCCCGTTTGCGGAAGACAAACAAGTAAATAGTTGAGAACAAGTGAACGATGTTTATATTCTTATGCACGTCGTTCTTAAACGATTGTCAATTGTTAACACTAAAAAATCTATTACTATACCTTCTACGTTCTCGTTTAATTTAGAGTAAAACAATGATTGCCACAGGTAAGAACATACGAAGAGAAAGAACTTAATTGCACTTATTTTCTTTATAACTAGTTAAGTCTTTTTCAATGTTTACGCATCAAATGTAGAAAGTTTTAATATCAGATATTTCCTAAGATTAGCGCTATCGAACTCTTGAAATCTGTTATAGTTAGATATAGTTGGGGGAATGGCTGGCAGCTAACGTCACATTAGATGTTCTGCGAAGTGTCACGCGACGTGACGCCGGCGATGTCACAGGAGGCCGAGAATAGATAGACGCTCTCTAGACACCTGCAGCGCTCTCTACACTTATCTTTTTTAACCACTAGGGTTACCATCATTTAATTTTTTATTTTGGAATTTTAAATTTATATTGTTTTTTTTTAATTAGGCTTAGAAAAAATGATATAAACTGTGATTTAGATATAAGTTTGAAATGTAAATTAACACCCGCTCCCCAGATCCCTCGCTAAAACATGTGTTAGAGGAACTGCAGGGCGGCACAGAGTCGATAAAATAAAAAATAAAAAAAAACCTATGTTTGCATTACCAAGGCATTATCTTTATTTACAATCTTTGTAATTAAATCCTAGTGAAAGTTATGGTCTAGAATCTAGTATTAAAAAGTGATTTGATTTACGTACTAAAAGATAACATTTATTTTATGTTGATAGACGATTTAAAAGTCAACAACTGCTATTATTACATAGGCTTACAATGTTACAAACAGATGACAAGATTGCATGAAGTGGAAATCTCATATTTCTCGGTAATGTGAACCCAATCAGAGAAGCAACATTATGTATGTAAGAAAAATTGCAATTTGTTTTAATTTCTTGATCACCTTTTATTATCTGTATATCATTGTTTTAAATTCTATAGGGTTTTATTATTGTCTACAACTAATGTCGTTTTACAATAAGCTATTTTTGAAAGACTGTATGTCTTCTATGTTGTGATTTTTGTACGGCTCATAATCTAAATCAAAATAGTTTAAAAAATAATATAACTACATCGTCTTTTTAATAGAAAACTTAAATGCTTGTCTAGTAATAAAAAATATTTTGAATACTGCCATTTTTCTATTTAACCGTCGACATGGTTATCCTAATCGCGTTTGTATCTCGCAACATATCGGCCACATATTATGCGTATATTGTTAGAACGCACTGTTCGACCGTCATAAGATTGCGTAACACCCACGTCATTCAGATGTTTGTCTTATAGAGCACAATGTTTCTTTGCTTACAAATCTCTTTGAATGCTGGTCAATATAGAGCAAATGAAATGCCAATGTAGTATTCAATTTAATCTGTATTTAAGACTAGCTATTCCCGTGCGACTTCATCCGCATAGAATTATGGAAATTTTATTTTGTTCTTTACATGTGTCAAATTATCAATTACAAATGTTAAAATGACATGACATGATGTCAAACCATGGCAACCTTGATTTCTTGATGTTGGCAACAACTTGTGGTCTCTTTCCCACATAAGGGTTTTTATCCAAAATATTTACCCCTAAGTTTAACGGCGTGAAAATATATAGCCTAAAGCGTGACGTAAGTGTAGGGCTTTTTATTAAAAAAAGAGTTATTCGAAAATATTCTGTAGTTGCTGGCATCTTAGGCAACAAAAAAGTGTGTGTTTACGCTTTATTATAATAGTATAGATAGATATAGATAGTATAGATTTAAAAATGTGTAAAACAACAATAAAAATCTCTACCATAAATATTTAATACGTAAATTAATGTGGTTTGAATCTTTCTTGTTACAGATACTAAGGTGAAACATTAATAAAACTGTTTGAGAAAACCCCGTTGCGTTGTGAACTTTCCACTTACGATAACTACTATGTATTTTTATTATAGGTCATCGTTCGTGACCTTATCAGTGGAAGAATTAGGAAGATAATATAATTATTATCTCGTCATAATAAAACGTAGTGGTTAGTCATATAAATTGATTTCAAAACATCCAAGTCTATGGCAACTATCTTTTTTCACCGAACTTTGTCTTTCCTTACGATAAACAACTATTTAATTACGCTGTAGTCTAGACTCCAAAAAATAGACAAAAATTGAGACCTACCTGCAAGCACTACCTTCGGATAGAAAAAGAATTTTCAAAATCGGTCTACCAGGGGCGGAGTTATGCCGTAACACACGTTTTTCTTTTATTTCATTTTTATTTAAAAAAAACACACACACAGACGAATTGAGAACCTCCTTCTTTTGGGAAATCGGTCAAAAATATCAAAATTAGAATCACACTTACAAATTAAAACCTACATATAGAGTGTAACTATAACCATCTAATATATTCATACTTTGTATTCACATATTACCTTCAAGGGAATTTCCCACAAGGTATAATCGTGATGTTATCAATTCGCTATGTCCTAGTTTCGCTCAACAATAAATAGTTACCCGTTCCACGCTAATTACTAACGAAAGTAAAAAAACGATTTGCAGCAGAACAAACGTGTCTGATAATGCATTACCGGTTCCATATCGTCGTGTGTATCCGTTAGCAATGCTGTTTTTATGTTCATTTAATGGCTTTTAATTTTATTGTAGTACCACAGAAGACCTCTTCATTTTTAATCATATACATGGAGAATTGACAAGGTCATCAAAACAAAACGTAAACTATGTATACTAGATATGTGTAATTTTATACTAGAAATGCCCGCGTGAAATTAACAAATATAGCCTATGTTACTCACAGATAAATTACCTTTCTAATGGTGAATTTTTTTTAAAATCTGCCCAGTAGTTTTTGAGTTATTCCAAAACATACAAAAGTACAAAAATAAAAATCTTTCCTCTTTATAATATTAGTATACATTATAGTTAACTAGTAGCGTTGGGTATAACAAATAACAGTAACCAGTTGGCACCTCAATTAAGTATTGGTTTTTTTATGGTTTAAGGTGACAAAAAAGCAAGCGGCACCAAAATAAGTGACCACTGCTCATTGACACTATCATTTGCAGATGCGTTGCCTTCCTTTAGTCAACAAAGAAGGAGACGCATAGATAGAGGATATTTCCCCTACTGCGTACTAATTTGTTTTACAGAATTTTAAAGTATTTTAAACACTACAAAGTTTAACAACATACCTGATGTAATTGGGATGTATTTTGACTGTGTTTGGACTCAATGAGGCAGTGACTGGTCTAGGCCATATGCCGCCGAAGCGACCGCACACAGTTCTGCAGAGGTCCAAGCTCTGGTAGACGTTAGTCGCATTCACGATGTGACCTTGAGACGGTTGGTCTGACCTCTCGCATCCGTATTCCGGATCGCATTTGTATACCCATGATGGTCTGCAACAAAGTCTTTAATGTAATTCTCATCTTATCTCCCTTACCTTATCCTACCCACATAGTGTCGGCGCACCGGGTTATCGTCCTCCAAATAAATCTGTCATCTATAAGTTAGGTCTTATAAACCTCGCTAGAGACAGTTTGGTGTGAGGAATTAATAATATCCACTTAAGAACATTAAGATCTAGAGCCACTGAGCCTTTTTGTATTTACTAGATTCATTTTGAAAACGTCGCTGGTATGAACTGATGGTTTTTACAACAACATTATCTAGTAGTTCTAAAGTCTATATTATGAAATATCAAGTGACTAATATCGAAACGAACTATTTTAGTTCCATTAAATGTTTTATAATTCACATAAACACTAGACATAATTGAAAGCAATTCCGATTTAGACACTTCTTAACTCAACTAACTATTAATAGTTAATAATAATTAATAACTTTTTATTATCCATTACGTTGACAAGACATAACATTCAGAAAATTACTTTTATTAATCTCTAGCTTTAGTGTTTCGTAATTTACATACGTGAATCGTAAATTTATAGAGCTTTTTAAACTACATTAGAGTTCGCAGTAATAAATTGAAATTAATAATACAAAAAGGTTGTAATAGTTAATAAACATTTTCTTTAAACAAAAAAAACATTTGATAAGCTAAGTAACTACATAGGTTTAGCGTTATATGGTCATGATAGGTATTATAATAATCATAATAATATTATAATACTTAATACTACTATTATAAATGTGAAAGTTTAGATGGACGGATGTTTGTTAGAGTTTGTAGCCTAAACGGCTGAACGGATTTCGATGAAATTTGGTATACATGTAGAGGATAGTCTGGAAGAACACATAGGCTACTCACTTTCGTTTTTTTTTTAATTCCACGCGGACGGAGTCGCGGGCGAAAGCTAGTAAAAAATAGTTTTAAAACTTACTCATATGTGTCTATATTAAATGCTAAGCCATGTACATCGTCGCTTTGCGCAGTTTGCACAAGTACTGTAGCTAACAGTACCCAGTGCCAGCCCATCATCTGCAACAATTAATAAGCAATTAAAAAACCAATCAACAGAAGTAAGATTTAAAACGGAATGACAATACAATTCGAACCGAATTGAATCGATTGATGTCATTTCGATTTTCTTCATGATATATAAAACGAATCAAGAAACTAAATGACTAGATGGTAGTAGCATTTAAGAATAATATTTATCTACCCGACATTAATGCTGATAATCCTAATATAGACGGCAATAGTCCGTAAAATTGTAACCCTCATACTCAGAATAATTTCGGATTTGCCAGTCACCTACAACCACACTTTCGGTAAAGCTTCGTTGTTGAAGAAATACCCCACGGAGAATAACATCATCATCATCATCATCATGATCACGATCAACTTAGAATAACAATAATCATTTATGTAAAAATGTTATACAATTATTAAAATAATATTTTACATAACCGTGATACGTTCAAGTAATGCAATATCGTTCTTGAATGAGAATCGTTGTTACCAAGTATTCGCTCATATTTACTGCAAGTGGTAGTTTCCGGTTATTACATATAATGCATATAACGAACGGCATATAATTTGATGTTCATACGGCATTGATTTACGCGGCCGCACTGTGGTTACTTGGATATACAATACAATATATAGTATTGCAATACAGCAGTAAAAAATATTTCTATGTAAAAAATTATGCATTGTTAGATATATTAGTATTAATTACAGTTTTTTTATAGTCTTAGCGTCTCTTGAGTTATAAAAATTCAGTTCAAAAATTCAGACATTACTCCATAAATCTACCGTCATTTATTTTTAAAGTTCGTTAAAAACTTTGATATTTGTTTTTAATCACTTATCAATTTTTAAAATATTTTTCCGTATGTCGTATGACGGAACGTGGAATGATCGCAATTCGAGTTATTTTATGTTTTTTTTCCTAAGTTGTGCAAATTTTATAGCATTAACTTTTTACAGTGCAAAAACTACGTTGCGAAACTACTGCGCGTAACCGAATCGTGCTTCATAAATACATTTTATATGTTAGAGTTAAAAACCAAAGGTTTTAATGGATCGGTGGGTACGTGGATATAACCGCAACTTCTCAGAAACAGCGGAAAATAGACTGTTAATGAACTACCCACAACCAAAGTTTTCGTCTGGTTCGATAGTTCTAATACACAGATTAAAAAATCATTTCTTTATTCACATCTTTTCTTTTCCTTGCTTTAACAATTTTAATGGTCTCATAAAAAAACTTTATGCAATTATAACAACACGACTTAACGATCTTTGTAATAAATTGTTACAAAAGGTATACGATTAAGCATACACATTGCACAAATATGGACGCACGCGCGAGTAACGGGCCGGCACGCGCCTCTATCACGATTGTATGCTATCGGAACCAACACTTGGACAACTTCCGTGCATATCTGACATTAAAATAAAAGAAATCATACTAAACTAATAATATTGTAAATGTTTAGATGTTGGATGTTTGTTAGAGTTTGTAGGCTAAACGACTGAACGGATCTCCGTGAAATTCGGCACATATGTAAAGTATAGACTGGAAGAACACATAGGCTACTTTTTATCCTGGAAATAGTTACGGTTCCCGTGGGATAGATTCATTTTTGTTTTTTAATGTTTGCTCGATAATTCTGCAACGGTTCAACATATCTTATTGAAATTTGGCACAGATATAAAACAAAGTCTGGAGTACATATGGGATAACGTTCATCGTCGAAAATTGTACGGTTCTTGAGGGATACGTAGTTTTTTGTTATTTACATAGTTCGTATGTTTTCTAATATCATGCGAATGAAGTCGCGGACAACAGCTAGTATTTTATAAATATAGCGTGTCAAACTAAGTCACAAAAATGAATGTATGAAGAACAGTGACAGAACAAATAATGCGTTCTCTACACAAACAAGAGATTTCTATATTCCAAATCGATTTATTATTCGCCATTGCGGTCATGCCATTCGATCATGAGTTAAAACTGAAAGCGTGTAGCCGTCTTTGTGTTTACAATACATTTATAGTCAAAATAAGATACATTTTTAAGAATAAAATGAGAAATTATCATAAAACAAGGTCATTATTAAAAAAACACTATCATGTTTAGATAACCTACATCTAAAACAAAGCGGGCGTGCAAAAAACTTTCGTTAACAAGAAAGTGCGTTTCATTATGCGTAAACTTTCTACTGAATACATTAAATACGAGTTGATAGTCGTGACCAACCTGTCTGGGTGAGCTATTGTATATTAAATGCTTTTTAATATCTATGGCAACAGGATCTCAGAGATAATTTTAAACTCTCTAACGAGCTAAGATTTAGAAAGCATTCAAAAGGTTAAGTGACATGAAATTGTCGTCTTAACTTCCTTTATTAAATACCTGTCTTAAATAAATAAATCTTTAAGTTTCGTTTTTTATTATTGAGTTTCTAATTTTCGTTATTATTATTTTTTTTGTAATTATAAATTGGGATTAATAGAACGAATTAAAATGGTAATGTCGACTTCACTTTATAATTATTAGGTTTGTTCGTATTGCGGAGCGGCAGGTAAGACCACGAAATACGTCATCATCATCTCCCCTTTTTTTTTTTCTCGCTGGGAAAATGCCTTTACGCATCCCCCCGTTGCCAGGGGGGGGTATGTGGGACTCGCCGGCCAAGAGAGAATTACGTGGCTGGAATACCCACTAAAAACCCAGCGGTGTTCCTCCTGTCCGCCGATGGCTGGGTCACGGGAACACTCGCGCAATCTTCCGCGACCCAGCCAGATCATCATCTCCCCTGCCTTATGCTACTCCCGTAGGGTCGGCGCACCGGATTTTCGTCCTCCAAATAACTCGACCACGAAATACGTCGTTTTAACATAAGTTAGCAAACAGTCTACGAATATTTTGTAGAACACAGATAGTCTGTTACTACCTTTAAAAAGATTAGTTATGCTTTTTTTTAATAGTTACTTATAAATACTAATGGATATTCCTCGCGACAGTTTTTTAGAGTAAAAGAACGGCAAGGCATACGTTTGTTAATTTTCTTAATTTATAAATAGGCACCTTAATTCCATTTAAGTAAAATTATATGTCGTTGACATACGTCCATCCATCCATCTAACTTAACTTTCGCATTTATGATATTAGTAAGAAGTAAGATATCTTTCATGAGAGTTATTTCTTAGTTATTTAAATGTCAAAAATGTAAAAGCATTCGAAGAGATATGATATTTATAAAATGTATTTATCAGAAAGCAATATCTCTAAAATGCGATATCAAAGTAATAAATGTATAGATAGAAATACTCACGTTGTAGTTTTGTACGTTAAAACGATTTACATGTACCTATAATTGCTATATAAAAAAATTATAACTTACTTTTGCAAAAGTAAAAAAACAATGTATAGTTTTCAGAACACTTTTTCTATAATATTTTAAACTATGGCACTTTTACTATTTTATTTTTTATTGTAATTAACTTATTTTTCACCAACAACAAAAGTTACAGTTCAAGCTCGCAACAGTATCATCCCGAGAAAACGGTTTTGTTTTTATTTTACCCCATCGAAGTCAACAGGCTAGGGAACGAAACCGGACTTAGGTTTTGCACTTTTATTTAAACTATATTTTCTTTTATTTGTTGTGCAACGCGAGTGTTGTTCACGACGCGAAGGTCGAGAATGATTTGAATGAGATGTCGATACCGGATAGTATCAAGTTATTTTGTTATTGTTTAGCAAATGCCATCGGTTAGGAAACATTTTTAATGTTTCAATAAATGCGCGCGCGCGAGTCTGTAGCGCGAACCACTCTGATTGGACGACGCGAGGCGCGCTCCTCGCTGCACGAGAATTGGCGGGAGATCCGCGTTTTTACCGCGCAACTCGTTTTTAATTCTAAATGTTCGCAAAATTGATGAACATTGCTGGCTGTTTACTACACCAACGAGATAAACAACTCACAAAATAAGCAATGTAAAGTATAGCTACGTATGATTCAATATCGAAGAATTTATTACTAATAAATAATTCATCCTTTCTCCTAAAAACCTTGGAGGCAAGGATCATATTAGATTTTAAAATTTACTCAATTATTCTGACCGGCCAGTTCAAGATTTAAGTCAACTAGAGCGAGAACAATTGATCGTAAGGTCAATTCAAGACACGTCTTGAGCTAATTGACGCTGCACAATTGACTTTTGAAAATAATTGTTTGAAAAATAATCGATAATGCATACTAAATTTACTATCCAAAATAAGTTAATTAGAATTGATTTAAAAAAAAAGTAATAAAAAAATCACCTATGCGTTTATACGATTTATAGCTCAATTATTAATAGATGAATACACGAATAGCCCTTCGTTTTCCGTTCCCGTGACGTCAATAGCACCGTAGCCAAAATGTTCAAGACAGATTACACAAATGGGACACCTCCTTCACCCACACTATCGGTACGCGACAAACAATGTTTTAAAAATACAATGACATATCATTTCGTATTTATAACGCATGAAAACTACGCAGAAGTTTAATTAATTATATTGTCGAAGATAAAAACATATCAAATAACATAAATATTCCATTACATATATCAACGTTACTTTCTTTCTTCGTATTGGTTTTAATGCAAAAATAACAACATACAAGTAGATTTTGCAACAAAAATACAAGTAAATTAATTATCTTGACAACCTTGAATACTTATACTAAAAAATGAAACACGATTTCATGAGCCAATTACCCTTATTATTGATATAAAGTATAAAAACAATCCAGGAAGCCTCGCCGTAGTTTTACGAGGTTAAAACTCTAACGGGACATCTGATGAACCCAGGAACATATGGAATTACATTGTCCCCTGATTTTTCGTACCCACGTTTTGTTATGATGATAATCATGCAATCAGACTCAGGCAAATTAAGTAGCACTTGATATGAGATTCAAAGATCATTGTATTTACTACAATTTTTTTTAATATTTAAGGTTATGTGTAAGTCGGACCAAGAGCCACCACATATTGGAATGAGTAACATAAAATAAAAATAATAAATGTAGATAATAAATTAACCATTGTTACTGTAGTATCTGTGCCAGATCGGGCCCCATGGTAGAGGTACCGTAATACCGTTAGATGCATTCGTCGTGGGAGCCGCGCCGAACATCATTGTTCCCGCCAAACAACTGCGCCTACGCACCTTCTATAGAAAATAATTTTACCTTTATGGTTGAACACGATACAGTAAAATTAAATGTCCTCTTTTTAAAATTGATCAAGGAAGGATTACTTAACACGTTGCAGGCCACTGTTGTGAGTTCATTTTAATATTTAAATAATGTAAAAATATTATCAATAAAAAAACTGCAAAAGAAAACCTAGACTGTGAACATACGAGAACGATCTGTTCAAAGTCCACATGGTGTCAAATGACATCGCTTTATCGCAATGAATATTAAATTGTAAATGTAAGCAATTCATATACTCGGCTATATTTTAAACTTTACTACGTGAATAATAATTGATACAAACTTAAAATGAATGTAAATATACTGCTAATGTTTTCTATCCAATCTTACTAATATTATAACTAATTAAGTAACTTTAACTAATATTATAAATGCGCAAGTTTGGATGGATGGATGGATGGATGTTTGTTAGAGTTTGTAGCTTAAATGGCTGAACGGATTTCGATGAAAATTGGCATGGATGTAGAGGATAACCTGGAAGAACACATGGGCTACTCACTTTTGTTATTTTTTAATTCCACGGGACTAATATTATAAATGCGAAAGTTTAGATGGATGGATGGATGGATGGATGTTTGTTAGAGTTTGTAGCCTAAATGGCTGAACGGATTTCGATGAAAATTGGCATGGATGTAGAGGATAGCCTGGAAGAACACATGGGCTACTCACTTTTGTTATTTTTTTAATTCCACGGGAACGGAGTCGCGAACGAAAGCTAGTAAATAATAAAAACGATGAAAAGATAGAATATTAAACAGTCGCAGCGCCAGTGAAAATGAAATATGCAAAGTGGAAATTGAATTTAAGCATTTGTTTGACCGCAGGAAATAACAACAAATTATCAATAACACTTAACATCAACATTAAAATTCCAATCATTGTTGTAATTATATTTAGCTGTTTAATACAAAAACATTCGCTTATTAGATAAGATTTTTTAATTCTTTTGTTTTAGTCGACGTTTTGAAACGTATTCTATGTTTTCTTATCATGTGCGGCAAAAAAGCAATAATGAAAGTATTGCTTATCAGCTGTATGCAGGAATATGCATCAAATGGTAGGTAAGAATAAATACATAATTTTATAGGTTCTTTAAGCGAATGCAACAGTACCTCATTGCATAAATTATAAATAAAAACAGAAGGACGTGTCCCAGATAATTTCTAATACTGCTATAGCGTAATAAAGTAGATATAATGTTATTTGCAGGCTGCAAACTCCATACTCCTGCTACTTATTGTTTTTATTAACTTAATAAATACATACACCGCACTGAGGTAGACTTATTTAAAAATTTTAACATAAAAATGTATAATAACTCGGTAAACATCGATTTGTGTAGTTGTCATTGTAAAATATTAAGGACAAATAATAAAACTCATCCCTTTATTGTTTTATTTTGGATACAGTAAGCAAAATGTATTGAGTTATCTAATAATTAATCTAATATGTAACGAGTGTTTCAATACTGTTACATACTTGTCAATCTCCGCTAATCGAAGACACGCTTCAATAAAAATATAATGCAACGGTTACTGTCTCAAGATGTTATCCTGTATTTTCAAATAATTGATCACACGAATAAAAAGCGAGCTATGTATAGTTTTATTAAACCTTGAACAAAATTCGATTTCAGTTCGAGAAATCGATAAAACTACATTTCGATTTTGATTTAAAAAGATTGTCTTGACTTTTTCTATGACAACTCCAGCTTATGTCAGTGTCAGTTGTTGATAAAAGTCACGTCAACTGCAATTGGCAACACTGACATTTAGATACAAGTACGGTCTAAGTGCAATACTTTATTTTTTAGTGTAAAATTCTAAAATGTATACTGTCTCGAAAGGACCTAGCAAGATTGTAGCAAAAACTCGAAGAGGTATTCCGAAAGACAGGATTTAAAAAAAAAATATTGTGTCAGTCAAACATAACCAATTAGCTAATTTACTAAATTTTGGTTCACAGGTCTATCACAAAATTTAGAAAGACTAGACAGCCGCAAAGACCACAACAGAAGATCTTCAGATTCTGACAATGGAGATATTATCAAGTACGTATAAGGTTTTGTGTATGATGCAATATATTCTGGTACAAGATTTCATCACAGCCTTTACATAACCTCATTGTGATCTTACCCTATGAGATCCTCGCGGTGAAAAACTTGCATATAATATTCTATTAAATATTCCAAGACATGTGAATGTAATTAATGTAATTCATAATATGTTACAGTATGCCCAAACCAGTATTCCATTCCAATGGTAAAAAGACAGTTCATCAGAGAATACAGCAGCATGTTATAACTCCGCAGCATGAAGAAATGATTAGATATATCAGTGAAAGTAAGTAATATTTCAGTTTTTTTACATAGATAGTTCATCTTTAGAATGATTCTGGAAATTTTATAATTAATTCACATAGAATTATATGTAATTAAATGTGATTAATTGAATGCAACTTTTTGTTCCTTAATGAGGCAACCATGAGACAAAATGTAAATAAGATGTGCTCTTTTATTTTAATCTGCATACATAGTACATGAATAAAGTTATACACATTTTATGGTAAATAGTATCATTAGTAAATTAACAAAAAAGATTCTTGTTAATTTTATGTAACATGACAAGCTGGCTTGTTACTTATTACTGTACTTAGATATCAAAAACTACTGCCTCCCTCTTTCAGTATCATTTCTGTTAATTTCCGAGGGTTAAAATATATTAATGTAATAAGGATTATAATTTAGATTATTTATTAATAAGCTATTATAATTTAGTTTTACTTAAGCTGCAGCATGTGATAACTTGTCAGTTTATATTAATACTTTTTAGGGCACTTGTGACAATGCCAAATATTTTTCTAAATAAGTTTTTTTTTTTTAATTTCCAGCCTGGACACAAACAGCCAATGGAGATAGTGAACCATCAACACCTACAAGTACAATAGGTAAATAATAAAATGTAATTTCTTAAAATGTTAATTCATTGTGAAACTGGTTTTCACTTATCATTTTTTTTTATTTGAATTCCAAATGTGATTGGATGTTTACCATAGTGCCATTTAGAGTGAACAAGTTAATTTTTTTTATATCTAACTAGCTAACAATATAATAACTATAAAACATAGCGTATGTTACACCTGTTAACATAGCTTTTTAATGGTGACAGAATTTTTGAATTATATCAATACATACAAAAATACAAATCTTTCCTCTTTATAATATTTACACGAATATTTTTTTTATAATATATACACGAAAATTTTATATGCAAAAGTTTAGATGAATGATGTTAATATCTCTAGAATGGCTCAACAGATCTTGCTAAAACACAGTTTCTTTTTTAAGTTCCTCGTAGACAAGGTAGCGGGAGATAACTACTATGATATTAATTATTTTAAACATTTCAGAGTTTGTTAAAAATTGGAAATGCTTTATCAGTGTTGTGATTGAAATTTATCACTGTCAATACTTGAGAGTTTTTTCTGATAATTTGTAGATTTATCTTGGAATTAATGATAAACTTGATATTTCAAGTTTATTTCGTCATAATAAAATATTTTTATGTAATTAGTGTATTGTTTATAAATAGCCATTATTCAATTACTCAGCAAATTTGATTTTTTGGACATAAGATCACCATAAAAAGGCCTAAAATGAGCGAAAAAGTTTCATATAAATAAAATTCCTCATATTTCCTGTTAGGTGTTGCTCGCAAACTTCGTCCGCGTAAAATTAAAAAAGATTAAAAAATCAGCCCAGTATGTTTTGAATTATTTCAATACATACAAAAATACAAATCTTTCCTCTTTATAAAATTATATTTCTTATTACAGGATCAGGTAGTTCATCACCAGCTCCAGAGAACCTTTACTATCAAGACGAAGCACCGAGTGCAGTCCTCGATGACTTTAAACCCTTCGACCTTGAGACGTGGTGGGGCAAGCGACTCTTCCAGAACATCACCAGCTCACTCTGAGATCAGATCATACACAAATAACGGAAACATGAAATTACACCATAGTAGTAAGTCACAATCAATTGCAGTTTACTAAATTTTATATAAATACATATATTTTATGATACCAATTTTGCCATCACAATATTAAATGCATTTGATATTTACAAATACTATATTTAAAAGACATTTTAGTATTAATTGAGCTCTAAGATATAGTGAAAATAAGCAAGTAAACAATATGATAGATTCAAGTGTTAAACTTTATAAGGCAAAGAATGTATATCTTTTCTGTCATATCCATACTCTTCCCGTTGATCTAAAATATACAACCTTACAAATAAACGCGGTATAAAGTTAAATTTAGGAATAAACTGAGTATAAGCAAATAGTACAAAGCTTAGCTTATTTCTAAGTTTAGCTTTATACTGTGTTTATAAGGCTGATAGTCTATTACTCAATAATAACATAGCTTTCTAATGGCGAATGAATTATTGAAAAAAGTACAGTAATTTCGGAGCCTATTCAATACAATCAAATCTTTCCTCTTTAATATTAGTATAATATATAGAAAATGCAGTGGCTGGTTTCCACAATACTTTGTATGTGCAATTATCAACTTTTCTAGACAATTTTAATATGACTAAATAAACTATTTCTCTTATGTATAAATTACTACAAACAAGGCTTTGTTCCTCTTGAAAAAAAAAACTCGTTTAGAAAATCGTGAATTAATGTTCAATACAATCGGAGCATAAGTTTAGTGAAAACTTTTTTATATTTATTGAAAATGAATTGTCACCAAAATTAATTTAAATAGTGATTTAATAGAACTAGAGTTGCCGTTTTATTAGCTTTTTGATTTTAAATTTAGTAACCTACAGTTGATTGTGGATCTCAGTAGTTTACAACTTAAAGTAAGAATATCCCAAGCTCAATGATTGCCGCAGCTGTGAACCAATATTCTCTAAGATTGAGTTTAAATGTCTTTCTAGTGGAAACGGCGCTTTCTTTAAAGGTCTTTCTAGTGAATACGGCCCTTTTTTAATTCAAATATTAGAATTTTATCACAAAAATAATTTATTAATTAAATGCAATTAAATATGTTTTTACCAAAGAGTTGGTATGATTTTTTAAATAATTTCGCCGGTCAAATTTTATACCACAAAGGGCATACACGAACTGCTCCGTGTATGTCGGCCCTTGTTTATTGTTATCATGTTTTAATGCAATAGTTAATTTTATATGTTTTATGCTTTGTTGTGATCAAAAATTTATTGTTTTTATCTGTTTTATTGTTATTATTCTGTTATGAAAACAATTTAAATAGCTGCTACATATATTTTAGATGATATATTTTAGTGCAATATTACATTACATATTTCTATGCAAAAAGATACAGTAATTATATGAAAATTTACAAATGTTACTTTCCTTGACTATAAAAATGGAATAATATTTCAATACTATTAAAAAGTAAGTAATAAAATTTTGTTGATGAACAAAATAAAAAACCTACACAATTAAAGCCTGAACCAAAAAATTAAAATATGAACAACGACGTTTATGTGTTTACAAAATTTAGGGCCTGTCCCACCACTGGCTGATAGTGGCTCAGATAGCTTAAAAATGACGTCACTGTCAGATAAGGTAACAAAATCCGATATTTCTATCACATATTTTACACGTTGCTATCAGACAATTTACAATTTGGTGGGACAGGCCCTTAAACATTCATTTGGAATGGAGTATTATAAGAAATTACGTTATTTGTGATCGTCAAATAAAATGCACTTGTTATACAAAATGCAAATTCGTAAAAAAGCAATATTAAATATAAGTCTGCCTTATTTACGTTAATATTTCTTATGTATTTGTTAACAGGGATAAAATTTTCGTTCCTAACAAAGCATGTTGATCAAATCTTTTGCATATTGTTATAACAAATTTTTACAATTGTTATATTTACAATGAATGTTAAACGTTAGCTTTTTACATTATAATTGGATGTTGTAATAAAATTTGATTGTAAACATTTTTTACAAAGCTTCAATGCCTGAATTGTAAACAATGTCTTCCATAATTGTAAATAAATCTTTGGAATATTGGTTTTGGTACTGTGAACCACTGACCTCTATAAATGGATAGGTTTATAAGCCGTATTTTGGCGCTTTTTTTGATTGCCGCCATTTTGGCGCTGACGGTTGCGTGGTGAGGGTGGGAACTAATAGAGATAGAATTAACTGTCAGTGACATCAACGGGTGCGTTTAAATCGAGACAAAAAATCATTTCAAATGACGTGTCCATCTATAGAGATCAATGGTCGTAATAATTGTATTAAGACGTATTGCTCTTTCATTCTGTTTGAAATAAAAGACACGTGTTAGTACAAATGTTAACTGCAGTAGTATTTAACGGTTACATATATCATATTATGATATAAACTCATATGCCTTGGTATAGTCATGATTTATTTCCAGTATGTAAATCGAAATCACAAAATCAGCTTTAAAATTTGAGAGTATAAAGGTTAATAAGCAAAGACATTTAAGAAATATATAGACTAGGCATAGTGAACAAAATTTTTTCACCGGTACTTTCTCTGACAGGTACTATATTAGTTGGCAAGTTTAGTGCCACCTCGTGTCCTTGTATTTACATGTGATAAAATATTTTAAATTATAAATAGATTCTAAAAATAAAATATAAACATTTAAATATTATTTAATGTGACCTATTGGTAATTAATTTAAAATCTGTCAATAGATAGTGAGACTATCTGAAAAATGTTTCAAGTGAAGTGTAAATCATGCCTACTCTATATATTTTTTAAACTCTTTGTATTTAAGGTTGCATATCGCTTGCAGTGCGAGTGTACACGCTGTATTTTATGTAAGGGAATAGGTTTTTAAATCCTTTTAGATGAAAAAATTATGTAGTGAATTTGGAGGAGGTAGAATATTTTTAGACTGATTTAGTTGTTAAATGATATGCTTTTTGTTGTAGTTGAATAAACCATCTGACAATGTTTTTAGTTGTTTTTATTACTCCCTAGTTTTAATTAATCCGTATTTTTATTGCATTAATTGTAGATTCTTAAGTCTGTCCACTGGCTGATGATACTGGCTGACTGGCTTAAAAATGACGTCACTTTCAGATAAGGGAATAAAATCCGATATTTCCAACACATATTTTACACGTTGGATTGTTATCAGACAATTTACAATTTGGTTTAAATGTATTTATTGAACTGTGCTTATCCAAGTATTAACACAATATCTTTCAAACCTTTTTTTATTAATACTTAATTTAACACTGGTCGAGGGTTTATATTAGTTGCCATTAAATAAATAAAAAAAAATGTCAAAAACCTATTGACATTGACACAATAAAATTTATATTTTTGTTAATAAATTAAAATGGATAGATATGTTGTTACAAACGATTGCATTCCAGAAATTGTAAAACATTCCAAAATAAATGAAAATTCCGTAAGTAACTTATTGTATTAATCTGAACCGTATGAATTATCAATTAAATAAATTCAATCTAACAATCATTAAAATTACTCGAAGATTAAAAGAAAGCATTACTGTCGTTAGACGTTAAATGTTTACTTAAACAATCCTTTAGTGCCAGTTCTCTTTTTTTATCTTAGTTTGTCTTGTCAGGCTCAATTTTTCCGACGTAAAAATTTCTTGAACGGTTTACAAAACGCACTCAACATTCTAAACGGGTTGGAGCGTTGTCTTCAAAAGACTGGTAAATATGAGAAGAAGTTGATGAAATGCAAGTCGTCTCACTCGCACACACACAATAACGATTGGTGGGAGAGTGAACCGTCGGAGGGCAAGGAAACGAAGGTTTCTAATACCGGTGAGTGTTTTATGAAATTCGAAAAAGGTAAAAATAAGAGCACATTCTTTAGAATGATATAATCTTATTTCTTCGTTTTTTTACGATATACAAATCATAAACAGAATTCGCGTTTAAAAGTTAAAAGATAAATTGTCAGTTGTCTGTTTTCGGTTACTTTCATGAGACAAAACCACATCGTCAAGAAACCCAGTTGATTTGGCAGAATCGTGGTCTACTATGAGCATTGTGTGCCTTCAATATCAGTAAGTTAATAAACATACTTATGTCAGTAGGAAATTTCTGTTAGACCATATTTCCACTAAGCTACTTTTATATATAAGCTTGGTGGAAATTTACATGTTATTTCACTAAGATATGAAGAGTTATCGAAACGCTACGAGGCGTTACTACAAGCGTACGACGAGCGCTGTGGAGCACTCAACGACCGCGAGAGGGCGGTGGCGCGGTTGCAAAGCCGCACTGACAGGATGCGCGCGCAGCTAGTGCACGCACACCAAGCTTTGCTCTCCGTTGGAGACAAATATCTCATGTTACGAGGGAAGAAGATGATGCAAGTAAGGAGGAAATTATTCTAAAAAGGACCGCGTAATCCTGAGTGTTAGTGTATTGTTGTTCAATGCAAAATTATCATGTTTTTTATGAGAAACTAGCAGTTGCTCGCGACTTTGCCCAAGTGGAACTTAAATAAAATAATGTAAAATACAGCCTGGTTTACTTACTGATAACGTAGCTTTTTAATGGTGCAAGAATTTTTGAAATCGGCCTAGTACTTTTTGAGTTATTTCTATAAATACAAAAATATAAAAATTTCATCTTTATAATATTAGGATAGACGTTTGTCTGTAATGTTTAGAATATCTTGAAGTTTTGTTTCATAGTAAAAGTTACTTTAAGTATTACCAATGACAGTAATGACCAAACTTTTCCTACATACACGTTCAATATCGTATATTTTTCGATGCGAACCAGAAAAAGTGGTATGAAGAAAGATTAGAAGCTCTGAAGCGTTTACTGCAGGAAATCACATTTGAAGCGGAACGCGCGGAGTTTGAACTGAACAGTCAAACGCAAGAATCGACGGAGTCTGAAGATGTCGACACATCTTTACTTGTTTCAGAGGTACTTTGCAATTTGTAATCTATACTATTATAATAAAGCGTAAACACACACTTCTTTGTTGCCTAAGATGTCAGCAATTACAGCATATTTTTGAATAATTCTTTTTTTAATAAAAGGCACTGCACTTACGTCATGCTTTAGGCTATATATTTTCACGCCATCAAACTTAGGGGGTAAATATTTTGGATAAATACCCTAATGTGGGAAAGAGACCATAAGTTGCTCCAACATCAAGAAAGAAAGATTGCTAAGGTTTGTCATGTCATGTCATGTCATTTTGACATTTGCTATTGATAATTTGACAAATGTAAACAATAAAATAAAGTTTTTATAATTTCACGCGGATGAATCCGCACGCGAACAGCTAGTTAATTAGTAAGAATAAACATTTCTAGTATAGAAGATAGAGGGCAGAAGTCAAATGATTGTTGGCGTAAGACCCGATTTCCACTAAGCGGCTAACAGAACGGCTATCTTTACTCAGCTAAGTAAAAATAGTCACAATTATCTGATGAATTATGCGACTTCGTTAGGCCTAATCAGAGGCTATAAGAAAAGAAGAGTGGGATTGACTAAGAGGTGATGGCTAGGAAATCTTTTGGCCTACATTTGTAATGTAAGATTTTGTAGGTTTTCGATATTGTTTAGGGGTAAATAAATATTTATAATACTATATACTATACAATATTGCTTGCTTTCAGATAAGTCGCTGTAATTCTCTGTTTTTAGAGAATCTTCGTTTGAAAACAGAATTGGAAGGCGTGTCAACACATTACGATACTTATTAGATTTTATACATAGGTTTTAGAGTATTTAGTTGTTATTCACGTTAAGATTTTATAAGAGGAATATTGATACGTTTCATTTGTTTTATTAAGTTTATTTAAATGAATGTTTAATTTAATTGAATATTGTTTTATTTAAAAATGTGTACAGATCGATCACAAGGTGCGCTATTATTCAATTTCATATTTATATTAAATTGTCTTGAATTTGGCAAACTCCATACCTTAAACAAAATAATATTAGTGTTATAGAGATAATAAGCAGCATGGGCGTCGCCAGAGGAGGTATGAGAAGGCAATTACCTCCATAAATAATCGAAAATTTCTCTAGACCAAGCCTAGATTATTAGCTGGCAACACCCATGATGGGAGGCCATCTTAAGAAGGTGCGTTTGGAAATAAAATATATAGGAAATGACCAAAACAGTTTATTAAATAGCTTACAATTACGCAAATACCAAACATACATTCAAATGAAATCCCACCTTTTACTGAGAAGCCAAAGCTTGTCAATTGAGAAGACATTTATTTCATGTGTCTATTTCACGTATATCGCGTGCATTTGTTTAATCTCATCCACCATGCCGTCAAGTATCAAGGACAGTTGGTCCGAAGTCCGCACTATACTCGCGTCAGCCATCGCAGAGAATCTCAAAACTCCTCCGTAGCAAAGCGCTGATATGCCAAGACCTGGTAACCCGAAATTATACGTTTTAATAATAATGTTTATAGCTACACAAAAAATAGCGTGTGTGTGCCAGCTTTTCAATTAAATTAATAATTTACGCTGATACGAAAGCAATTGCTCTCACCAATAAATCACATTTTCAATTCGATTAACAGTAAATCACATTTTATTTGATTATTATCGTTTAAGAAGTCGATATTCTTGCAATTGTTTAAGAATGTATTTGCTTTTATATTAGTCTTACTTCAAAATTTTGAATTACTGGTAACAAAACAGATACTCTTAAGAACTCACCTGTACTTCCTTTGTTAGGTATGAAAAAAACTAAACTCTTTATTGAGTTCCCACCGCAAATACTTATAGAGTCTGGTCCGGGCATATTACTAAATACCAACGTGGCTTGGCTACTCTTAAAAATCGGTCGTAGTATCTGCTTCGGTAGGAGGTAACAAACTTTTAGAAAATAATGGTTTACCTGAAAAGCAAAAGTTTTGTTAGATGCTTGAAACTTGATCTTTATCAAGAAAAGCTTAATCAAATAGTTCTCTTTCAGAATGATCTTGTATTTTTGAAGCTAAACTGAATTTACCACAAACATCATCATACTACCTATTTACCTACATTCTTTAGACAAAGTCCCCTTCAAAAGCCCCTTTATATAATGAGTTCTTTTGGCACAAATGACATCGTAATATTGTACTTACGGTGGGATCAACACTTTTACGAACTATATTGCATCGTCTTCTAATTTCTGTAATTTGCCTCTTCTCTTTGGTTGGTAGATCTAGGATTGTTACCGTAAAATTATTTTTAAACTGCAATTCATTTTGGGAAAAATGTTTGGATGATTCCGGCAATCTGATTGGTAATATGACTGCTACATCCTCAGGCATATGATCCATAGTCTGTAATGAAAAAGCAATAGAATTTATTATTGATGGTTTAAAATTTGTGTCTATGGAAACGTGCAGTACCTTTGCGAAAAAGTTCCTCAGGCCACTCGACAATGACGTCGCCAAAATATCAGAGAAGTTTAAATCCTTTTTACATTGTTTTATTTCTTTGATCATCTGAAATAAATCTTCATCCGGATCTGACCATTTGAATATCTTTTTTCCAAGCAAAGAAGGACCATGAAGAGAATGTTTGTCGGGTTTTCTTAGGATTCCATCAACAAAACATATTGGCATTGAAAACAGCTGTTTTATTTTATCCAATAAAGTAGTTGATGTGTTAATAGGTATGTAGTTATTGGGCATCGGGAATTTTTCATCATTTTTAACACCGTCTGCTAGTGTTTTGCAAAGAAACTCAATCAGCGCTACTCCATCACCTACTGCGTGATGAATTCTAAATATTATACCGTAGTTACTTATCTCTCCTTGTTTTTCTATTCTTTGTTCAGTTACAAAGATTTGGAACAAACCAGTATCGTTAAAAGGTAAAGGTAGATAAGATACTTCTGTCATCGCGTGTTCTATATCTTCTTTGCAAATTGCACCTTTCTTATTTCCAATGTTAAGAACTTTTACGTATTCATTTAAATCTATTTCGGAATACTCTCTCCAATAATACCAGCCGTATTTCTCATTTCGTCTATAAAATAGCTTATTACAACTTTTATTGGTAATAACGATTCGAAGTTTCTGCTTTATTCTTGTGATTAAACTATCTGAATTGTTCGTTTCAATTATACCTAAGACGTTAATAACGCATCTAGAGTTATCGTCTTCTAAACTCCAAAAAACATCAAAACCATCGAGGAATGCTGCAAAGTTTACATCATTTGCTTTTATAATAAAGTAACACGTCACTTTGTAAAGTAACGATATTAAAGTAAAAGAAATTATGATCGGCAAAGTTAGAAATAAAAGAATTAAAGCTAAGGCTCTTGGTAGTACTTTATGTTTTGTGAATTTCTGTAATGTCGTTTGAATTTGTAATTCCTGAAACACAAATTTAAAATTTACATTAATATTTAGTTAAAATAATCGAAATATAATTCTATAAAATCCAACAGCTTGTTTTTTTAGAATGGACAATGGAAACATTTTTGTGAATTCAGAAAGATTAATAGGGACAGCGCCCGCTCTATATTTTGCATTACAATCGTAATCAGATATGTAGAACTGCTGACAATAGGAAACCACAATACTTACATGACTATAACACTATTCTTACCTCGACATTTATTGCTGTGTACACCAAAACCGCAACCAGAACACCGATATGGGCTAAATCTGACGTATTGTCTACAATGCGTGATTTAGCCAACGTTATATTAGAAAGAAAATCAGTCACATTATCTGATAAATCTTCTTTATTATAACAGTGGAAAATACATGCACCGACTTTGCTATCATTAGGAAGCATTTTGTCTGTCTCACAGACAACCTAAGAACAAACTGAAGGAACAACGGACAAGTCTCCAAGTTATACCCGCGAAACCTTATTTCTATAATCTTTTCTTATGTTTTAATCTAATTAACCAGATGTTCAAAAGGCCTTCTATAATTACACACAGGATATATTTAGTCGCGTAACGAGTAAGCTAGACAAATGCGCTAATTTGTTACCTCTTAAGGTAATTTCCACTTGTGATACTGTTACATACTAGTTGGTTCCCGTGACTTTGGGTAGGTTAATTACCAGATATAAGATTTAGATGAGACTGCAGTATAATTAAGTAACAAAATTAATCGTATTTTACCTTAGTTCAATTATGTGCCTTCCAAATAATGATAATATAATTCGAGTTGTAAAAACAGACTTTTAGGTTTAATATTTCTTAAATAATAATTTAATGCTTATAACCGTTGATACGATTTTATAACAAACAAATGTCTAACATATAACACATATTCCATAAATCTAAAATTCAATTCCGGTCTATTCGATTATTGTGTAATCTGCCTTGATGTCAGATTATGATCCATCTTAAGATTGATATACAAATAACGTTTACTTAAACAATTCTAACTAATCAAACATAAGTTCGGTAGCACTAGTTGGTTACTCCTCAAGCAGTCTTTTCGGTCTTCTGTCGTTTGATGAAGCATAAAACATTGATCCAAATGAAAGAGACTGAAGCTACATACACGACACGCAAATGTGAAGGTACAAAGAAGAAGTTGATTGTCTGCCCGGGGATCCAGAAGGCCTGGTTGGCGATGAATGTCTTCCAATACTTGGCTCTTATCTCTTCAAAGATATCCTCTTTACGTTCCGCTATACCCATCACTGTGAAAGGAATGACAGAATTTGTTTAAAGTCCAAATGTCCAAAAGTGATGCTGAAATAAGTAACGAAGAATTATGCATTAGATTTATTTTTTTAAAAGAAGAAGGAATTCTGGATATAATCAAAGAGTAAGTAAACTATAATAGAACCTTACAGATATAAAACGCGGCGAGAAGTACTGGAGTCATGACAAACTGATCGGTCATCACTTTAGTGGCCACCATCTTTACTGTTGTGCCGACGAATTTTTTATCCAGAAATTTATACCTGCAAAAAAATATTGATTTTTAATGTAGCGTTCCTGGGACATATTTGCACAGGACCGGCCCAGGGTAATATTTCCACGGCGCCCTATAACTGCAATACAAAGCCACGCGAAAAAGTGCCCTTTTATGGGCTTGTGCCTGGGTGATTGCTCCACCTCGCCCTATCCTAATATCGGTACTGTCTTTGCGTAGTGACTGATGTCGTATCCTAGTAAGTACTAATACATTACATTTAGGAGAAAGGAAATATGAGTAGTGCCTATTGGTAATTGATACGAGAATGAGTTGGAGACATAGTATTTTAGTAATCAAACTTTATGGTGACTCGTGGTTTTGCGAGCGCAGATATCAGGGCCATTACGTGTTTAGAAACGCGAAAACAAACGAATTGCGAGCCAGTATAAAGTTTGGATGACACTGTATCATAGTCTCTATAGTAACGTGTCGTATTCATGATACCAGGATGTAATACACGACCGAATGAATTGTGACGACGGATGGTCGACGGAGCGCAACATGTGCGCACTTTTATGTAAATCATTATTGTTTAGCATTAACACAATTGTTGCACGTAAATCAAACTAAAATGGGAGCAAGTTTCACTCGATAAAATATTACTTGTAGCTACTGAAATTACAGTTTTTCGTTATAAGCAAATTTAATGTTTTGTCTACAATGTTTACTGAATCAGGGTAACCTAATTTACGTAAAATTATCTAATTCTTGGTTTACATACCAAAAGTAAAGTGTTGGTGCGTATAAACAACTGCCGACTGTCACAATCCGGGCCGCAGCCGTAAAATCCAGCGGTGGTTTTTCTGCCTAAAAAAAGATTTGAAATAAATCATTGTGTTACATTATTTAAAATTATTTACCACTAAAAAACTTATCACTAAAAAATTAGTTTACATGTAATACACGAATTACTTTATTTGTATTTAATTTAACGATACTAGTTAATTATTAACATTGTAAACAAAAAGATAAAATAAGAAAACCCCGGGACGTTTCCTGAAATTTCAGCATTGTTAGTCATGGGTAGCGTGGCCGAGCGGTCTAAGGCGCTGGTTTAAGGCACCAGTCTCTTCGGAGGCGTGGGTTCGAATCCCACCGCTGCCAATAACTTTTTTTTTAATTTTACATGCATAATTTATTTTTGTTTGAGTAATTTTTATTGGTCAAAGTTATACAACGATATAAAATTGTCAATAGTAAAAATGTTGCAAGTCATGACCTCGATCAGTCTAAAATAGCTGGAAAAATACAGATTTTAATAAAACAGTGTTTGATTTGGCTAGATTTAAATTATTAAAACTCACTATAAATGTATATGTGTAAAGAATAAGGATTTCGATTTGAAATACATATATTGTAGCTATGAATTATTTTCAATCCCATACCGAGTATATCTTATTGAAGGTTTGCTGCGAGAGCTCTGCAGCCGTGTAGAAGGTAGCGTAGGTGATGGTATTGGTGATGACTGGCCGCCGGCGCAGCGAGTGGCGCCACCAGCCCGCCAGTCGCGACATCATGGGCCACAATGGATTGTCTCTGATAAAATACCAAACATTGTCATCTAGCGATCCGAATCATTCAGTCGTGTCAGCAGGCAAAACTTTAAAAACCTCATATCCTGCTATATAGTCCAGAAACTTCTAGAAGTTAGACATAAAGAATTAACGAACTAATTGCACACTGGCATGCTAGACTTATGATTAGACTAAAACAAATAGCATATTCTCTCGCACTTCTATATACTTTTTAAATCGGCAAAAACACTAAATCAAAATAAGCTTGTTTAAGATTGAATAGAGAGAATATAAACTATTAAATGTGCACCGATATTATATCCATTGGCCTTAAACTTTAATAATTCATTAAAAAAAACATTACAGAAGATTAAACTGTCAAAAGTTAACTATTTTGTTGAAAACAAACACGTGTAGGAGGTCCGCACCGTACCGTACAACTGTGACCGCGTATCTTTCAATTGACTTCAATAGAATAATTTATAAGGTCGAATGTCATACGCATACTATACAGAATATATCCGGTCGGTGAAAGACCACAGGTTACGATAAAAAAAAATGACTAGCTATTGCACGCGGATTCGCCCTCGTGAAATAAAAAAAAATACAAAAAAAAACATAGATACGAATTGAGTACCTCCTTCTTTTGGGAAGTCGGTCAAAAAAGTAATGTTACTCGCTGATAACTTCGCTTTTTAATGGTGAAAGAATTTTTGAAATCGGCCCAGTATTTTTTGAATTATTTCAATACATAAAAAAGTACAAATCTTTCCTCTTTATAATATTAGTATAGACTAGCTGTTCCCATGCGACTTTATCCGTGTATAATTATAAAAATTTCATTTTATTGTTTACATTTGTCAAATTATCAATTGCAAATGTCAAAATGACATGACATGATGTCAAACCATGGCAACCCTAATTTCTTGATGTTGGCAGCAACTTATGGTTTCTTTCGCACATTAGGGTTTTCTATCCAAAATATTTACCCCTAAGTTTAATGGCGTGAAAATATATAGCCTAAAGCATGACGTAAGTGTAGGGTTTTTTATTAAAAAAAGAGTTATTCAAAAATATGCTGTAATTGCTGACATCTTAGGCAACAAAGAAGTGTGTGTTTACGCTTTATTATATTAGTATAGATGACAAACGAGTAAGCGGCTACCTGATTTTTCTAAAATAGTTAAATGATAAGGTAGCAGAAGCCTGCTTTTAATGGGCAGAAAAGAGGATCTCTTACTAATTCTCTTAAAAGGTCATTTACCCTTCCCAACCGTAGTAATATGAGAAAAGAGGCCTTCAAAGGACTATTTTCAATTAATTTGTTCTAATTCTAACTTGGAATACGTACTATGTTAATAATTAAGCACTTTAATATTTTACGTATTATTCAACACAAAACGACACATAAAGTAAACGGTTCGAGGTAAACTGTATTACAATGAGTGATTGATAAGAAGCACGATTCATATCAACAGTGGTGCTTCTGATAACGCGGTTAGGAAGCAACGCGTAACTTATTCAATATTCGTTATCTCTATGCACCTGTTACAGGGTTGCCACTCGCTATTTACTATAAATCTAATATTTAAAGAAAACTTTTTTGTACGTTAAATCTTACTTAATATTATAAATGCGAAAGTTTAGATGCATGGATGGATGTTTGTAAGAGTTTGTAGCCTAAACGGCTGAATGGATCCTTATGAAATTTGGCATAGACCTAGAGGATAGTCTGGAAGAACACATAGGATATTTGCTTTTGTTTTTTTTATTCCACGCGGACGGAGTCGCGGGCAAAAGCTAGTATGTCTATATAGACAAATGTGTAACTTTTTTGTTCGGGACAATGATGACAGCTGAAATGGTGTGTTTTGACGGGTTTGAATTTTAAAATTATTTGTAAGTGTAATATAAAATTAGTAAACTAATATTTCGTAAACCAGTGTTTATTGTCAAAAGTGGCAACCCTATTTGTAACTTAGATGTTTAATGATATTATCGTCAATTTTCTTATGAGAGCAAAATTATGTAATATCGTATATCATTTAAATACATTTCGAATATAAATACACAATGGGAAGGAAACTCAATATGGGAAAAAATTACGTTTGACATAATTTGAGCATCGATTGAGTAATTTTGCATATTTATAGTTAACCTTTATACTACAACGGTAATATACAAGTTTTTATCCTGTAACTACACAGATAATCTAGTGACACTACAGCTTTCTAGCTAGGGCATGTCTAACAAAACTGAACTCTACCACCTCTACAAAGCAGCTTTCTCTTTACGTAACCCATAGTTTTTGTTACGAGTAACTTACATCAGTATGGTCTGTGAAGTTCTAAATGACAAATAAAGTATCATATACTTTTATAGCACTTAACATAATTAGTTAAAAAAGCAATAACTCCGAATGACTCTACTGCTAAATCCTAAACAAATCGAGAGCAATATAAAAATGTGAAGGAAAATTATACGAAATGGGTCAAGTAAAGATAACAAGAGGTCAAATAGGCGTCGCCAGGGAGTACTAGGGGGAGGCAGCTAGGGCAGTTGTCGGCAAAGTTAGACTCCAGAGGTGCACGTGTCCTTTTGGCTCATTACGTACGACTTTCATTTACTTTTTAAGAAGATGCAAGGACATTGTTCACAGTAATAAATATTTTTGAAGTATGAAATTTAGTTGGCTCTTTGGCTAATAAGTTTGCCGACCACTGCCTTAGAGAATCAAAACATATAAAATAGTTACATCCCACCCCCTAAAGCTAACCTAGTACGACTGGCGACGCCCATGGCAGGCCACAAACGAATAGAGAAAAATTACCCAGTCAGTTGTACCAAAATGTACAATTTGTATCTCAGAGACTAGATCTCCAAAACTATGAGTCAACGTTGAAATACGCAGACCATAGTCCGGTCATGACATACAATGTAAAGTAGAATATTGCAATTCTCCGTTATTGTAATAATAGCATTTACTGAATACAAACCCAACCCAGAATTTACGAATATTATCATCGAATCTGCTCTTAATAGATATGAAAAATGATTGTAAAGATAACTTCAAAATGTAACCTTGTTGTATATGAGAAAACAAGACTTATATAACCGTGGGTTACTACAGTAACTCGTAACTACATACATCTGTCATATCAATATGTTTTTGTAGAAATATTTCGTCTACCAAAAGTTTTGGTCCAAAACCCACTATTCATCTACCTTGTTACCACTGTTTAAAGCTTAAGGCATCCTGTACAAATATACTTAAAGCAAACTTCAACCTTTGCATCAACGTGCTAAATTTTTATAAATGCTATGATATCGTGGGAGAGCTACCAAGGTTCAAACCTTAGGAATTTCTGTATAGTATCTTTCTTATATATTTGCCTGAGAGAATTAGTGTGTTCTGTGTTTGCTTACCCTAGAATTCATTGATCGTCTCTCATTGTTAATTGAATTTTCTTCGTCGTCCTCCAGTGGATTGTTTAAGAAAATAGATAAAAAAAATATTGTAGTAATTTAGGTTTCGAATTTCCCTTGCTCTTTGAAGTAGCGGTTCGTAAAAATTTACGAAACAATATGAATAGTACATACTACAATACTACATTGAATACAAATACATACACTTTCCTAATTCGCCTCAATACATTGATTAAAAAATTTAAATGCATGCAAAATTGATTATTGACATAAAACGGAACGTATGCTAATCTTACATTTACATTATTTGCACCATTGAACCGTGACAAAAAAAAAACTTTACAACACTTGTATATTTAACTGCCATTTTAAATATAAAATGCGACAATGAAAGTATAGTATCGAAGACACCTGTGCCTCTACCTGTTATGGGTACTTTAAATAACATTGACCGAAAACCCTAAAATTTTGGTTCCCCGTTTGACGACCCCTTGAACACATTAAAATACTAATATTTCTAATGAATTAATTTTAAACGCAGGTTAATTTAATACCGAAAAATAATTACCGAAGTTAATTTAAAATAAATAATTACGCGAGAAGCAATATCTAATATGTTTCTAGGAAAATATAAAATGTTTGTAAAAAGACTCTATCATAAAGATAACGGCTAAAAATGTTTCAACTTTAAGTTATACATACAATAACAATGAAAGTGAAACATACAAAAAGTTTAAAAAGGGACCTGTTAACCTGTTGCTAGCAAACACCCCAAGCGAACCCCAATTTTGATACCCATACCAGAACAAACATATTACAACAAATATAACCTAAGTAGTAAATCTTTGTTTATAAGCTTCATCTTAAATCGAGGTTACAATAAACATTGCTAATTTTACACAGAAAATTACGACAAATGTTAATTTGTTGTAGAGAATCGTAAAGTTTGAATTGAAATTTTGTAACGTATGGACGGTGGGGCAGGCTGAGGGGCGCGGGGCGCTGCGCCGTGGCCGCCCGTGCCAGGTAACAGGAGGTACGGTTCTGCGCACACTACACAAACGTACGGACAAAATAAAAAAATCCACTTTGTTTTTGAAAATTATGTTGCTATTAATATAATATTTTCATACAATATAGTTAAACACGAGCAGGTGAGAGTTAATTGTTGTCAATTGTTTATTTTTTTTATCCACAATAAATTAATCTTGCTATTAATAACTGAGTTAGCGGAATTTTAAATAATTTTGCTTTATTCTTTTGTGATTCAGTGATTATCTTTATTGTAATTAAATACGAAATGACGTAAAAATGCATTTTTTTTTAATCAAAACAATATGATGGGAAAGTAGAGCATTGTGCGTTCTTGAAGCTTAGCGGTCGTCCTACACGTCACGATGTTTCTCTGTCCCACGTCATAGTTCTATCTCTGTCTAGCAACGCCTTCAGTCTCTACAAAATTGTTGTGCTGTACAGGTGTGTTGAATGTGCGCGGAAATTCTGTGTCGTAAATAATACCTGTTTGTGCTTTATGACGATATTTAATTAGTTAAAAATAACTAAAATTGCATTCTGTCGTGTGTGTGAATTGTATTGAGTGATATAATAAAATCTATTAGTGATTTGGTGCGTTTCGAAACAGTGACAACAAGTTTTCTCGTGGTGTGTGCGGTCCTTGAATTGGAGGCTTTATCTTTGCGACGCTTGTAGCTGTCTTCTTATTCGTGTGGCAAGCAGTTAGTGGCCAAGGTAGACTATGCATTTTATATTAGACCGTTTTTCCTTTACAGATTGTCATGTTGCATTATTTACATTAAGTTATTTTTATCCTTAAATTGTTAATGATTTAACAAATTACTTACCTACAAACTATTAATGTTTCTATAATCGTAGGCTTAATATAGTTACACATATTTTATTATTCATACTTCAGAAGTTTATTTTTCTGTTTTGACATACATCTATACTAATATTATAAAGAGGAAAAATTCGAATTAGAGTATTTTTATATGTATTGAAATAACTCAAAAAATACTGGGCCAATTTTAAAAATTCTTTCACCGTTAGAAAGATAATTTATCTGTGAAATAACATATTTATTAATTTTTATGCTACATTTTTTAATTTCACACGGGCGAAGTCGCAAGCAACAGCTAGTGTTTTATAAATTCCTTGTAACTTAAGATGGACTTGAATGGAGGTTTTTCATATACATTTAATTGTTTATTATACGTATTGCAGAATGAAGTTGTAGAATACAAAAAGGACAGCGGACAAGACTTTCAAATTAATGCTAATTTTATAAACACGTCCTTTTGCTTGTTAGTATGAACGGTTAGCGGGTTTAGAGATTTAAAATTTTCCAGCTATAAATTAGATTAACCTAAATCCATATTGAAAAACGATCGATTTCTATTCTGAAGTTTTGGCGGGAAACTAAGTTAACTAAGTTATATGATATTAAACATCTGTACAAAAAGCTATAGTTATCTCAGATTCTTTAATACAGATAGAGAAGGACAACAATATGGTTTTGTATCCGTATTTTATCAAATATAAATTCATAGTTATTAAACGTAACTTTTGACAAATAAAGTTTAGTTTTAGGGTTTTGGACATCTAGGCAAAGGTATCGCTTTCAATTCAGCCACATTTATTCGACTCATGCAACGAAAAGAGTTACATATCTTAACAGTTAGAGATTTAACGCTTTTCTTCAAATGTAACCATTTTGTATAGATTTAAGTAGCATGCGCCGGCGCCTGTCACTGTCAAACGGGACGGTGCATAACGTGCCGTTAAAGTACTCGTGAGTCATTCCAATAGTGCGACAGTACAGTGATGTCATCCCATTAAGCCTTTGTTTATGTTAACTGGAAAACAGCAATGTTATATCATTCAAATGCAATGAAAATAATTTGTTTTCTTTTATAATCTGGTAGATAAATTATTAAAGGTAACTAAAGGTTTCATAATCTATGACAAGGGTTACCTTCGTATGGTTGTTATGCAGCATTCCTTTGTTATTACCTCATTCCAATATTCTACAAATACTTAAAACTTTCTACCCCTTCAAGTGGTCATATAACTTGTAAGTTTGGAACCACTTATCACTCATGATGATTCAGATTTATTTCAATGTCTTTTGTCTGCTTTTCAAAGAGTATGTAAGGGATCATTTGTAACAATACACGTGGTAGTGGAAACTAAATTGAAAGCACACGCAACTCTCATACTCGGCTGACAATGGCGGATGTCGTCGTCAATGCAAACTCTATAAAACAAAAGAGTAATGGCGACTTACTTTTTAAATTTAATTCAATGTAAATCTATACTAATATTATAAAGAGGAAAGATTTGTTTATTTTTTTGTATGTATTGAAATAACTCAAAATCTACTGCGCCGATTTTAAAAATTCTTTCACCGTTAGAAAGGTAATTTATCTGTGAGTAAAATAGGCTGGGCTATATTTTTATATTACTTTTTAACTTCACGCGAATATCATATTATCATACTTTCATACTAATATTATAAACGGCTGAACGGATTTCGATGAAACTTGGTGTAGATGTAGAGGATAGTCTGGAAGAAAATATTGGCTACTCTCTTTTATTAAGTTAAATGACTAATTCCAAGAAACTATTTAATGTTAAGCATTTAATTTTAATTAGGGCAAATCCATGAATTTACGCTATAACTAATCTATAACAGATCATTTAGGTGTACATAATTTGCATACTTGTATTACAAAAATCAACGATTGTAAACTAACTGATATTCCAGGTAAGAAAACAATAAACGTACAGCTAACTGAATCTCAGCTCATTGATGAGTTCAACAGGACTCTGTTTATTGAAGCGTGAGAAACAACTTCTATATAATTAGCGCAATTAGTTAAAGCGTTGATCACACTGACGTAAAAAAACTGTTCGATTTCATTCAATAATATCGATCGTTCGGTCAACAGTATTCACCTGTATTATACACAAACTGAGGCAAATAACTAAAAAAAAAACAATTTTATATCTATCTTATTCAATAAGTTTTCGCAACCTTAATAACGATGCACTTGCTATTTTGATTAAAAGCAAAACCTTTGTCAGTCTTTAGCAAAAATCAAACAAAAAAAAATCAAACTTTTCTCTAATCGGATTATAGCTTGACTAATTTTTAGTACTAATACAAAATTGCACGTGATTCAATCACAAGAAATGACACGTGCATTTAGCTAATACGTTAATAAGATTTAGGCACAAGTTTGGACACGTGGTGCCAACATTTTAACAACAGACAAATCGAAGAATCCTCCATTACCGGCTTACTAGTCGTCCTAGACGTATCTGATCCGACTTTTGCTTTATAAATGTAAAAAGTGAGTTTAAGTTTATTAACATAACTTCAAATAAATTGATCATTATTGAAGTACTGGTAAGCTATCTATACTAATATTATAAAGAGGAAAGATTTGTTTATTTTTTTGTATGTATTGAAATAACTCAAAATCTACAGCGCCGAATTTAAAAATTCTTTCACCGTTAGAAAGGTAATTTGTCTGTGAGTAACATAGGCTGGGCTATATTTTTATATTACTTTTTAACTTCACGCGGATATCATATTATCATACTTTCATACTAATATTATAAACGGCTGAACGGATTTCGATGAAACTTGGTGTAGATGTAGAGGATAGTCTGGAAGAATACATTGGGCACTCACTTTTATTAAGTTAAGTGACTAATTCCAAGAAACTATTAAATGTTAAGCATTAAATTTTAATTAGGGCAAATCCATGAATTTACGCTATAACTAATCTATAACAGATCATTTAGGTGTACATAATTTGCATACTTGTATTACAAAAATCAACGATTGTAAACTAACTGATATTCCAGGTAAGAAAACAATAAACGTACAGCTAACTGAATCTCAGCTCATTGATGAGTTCAACAGGACTCTGTTTATTGAAGCGTGAGAAACAACTTCTATATAATTAGCGCAATTAGTTAAAGCGTTGATCACACTGACGTAAAAAAACTGTTCGATTTCATTCAATAATATCGATCGTTCGGTCAACAGTATTCACCTGTATTATACACAAACTGAGGCAAATAACTAAAAAAAAAACAATTTTATATCTATCTTATTCAATAAGTTTTCGCAACCTTAATAACGATGCACTTGCTATTTTGATTAAAAGCAAAACCTTTGTCAGTCTTTAGCAAAAATCAAACAAAAAAAAATCAAACTTTTCTCTAATCGGATTATAGCTTGACTAATTTTTAGTACTAATACAAAATTGCACGTGATTCAATCACAAGAAATGACACGTGCATTTAGCTAATACGTTAATAAGATTTAGGCACAAGTTTGGACACGTGGTGCCAACATTTTAACAACAGACAAATCGAAGAATCCTCCATTACCGGCTTACTAGTCGTCCTAGACGTATCTGATCCGACTTTTGCTTTATAAATGTAAAAAGTGAGTTTAAGTTTATTAACATAACTTCAAATAAATTGATCATTATTGAAGTACTGGTAAGCTATCTATACTAATCTTATAAAGATGAAAGATTTCTATTTTTGTATGTATTGAAATAACTCAAAAACCACTGGAATGATTTCAAAAATTCTTTCACCGTAAGAAAGCTACGTTATCAGTAAGTAACGGAGGGTATGTTTTTTATTATTTTTTTAATTTCACGCGGTCGTAGTCGCGAGCAATAGGTGGTTCTTAATATTTTCTTAGTAATTATAACCATATATGAATTGTTTTTAGGTTTATTATTTAATAATTAAGATTTAATCTCTTTTAGGGTAATTAAATTCTATGAATTAACTTTGTCATTTTCGTTAGCACGATGTTTGAAGGTCGTGAGAATTTAATCTATGAATTCAAGATACTTCAAAGTCGATATTTTTAGTGAGAATTGAAGTAGCGTGGGCGAACTGTGAATGTGTAGTCATTTAAATGTACTCCTGTTAGCGTTCCGTTTTGTTCTAAAATCGGAACCTTGGTACAGCATAACGGTTTGAGATTGAATTAATCGCGCGTAACCGAACGGCTATTGCTACTAACGAAATCCCCGTTGGGTTCCTGAGACTTTCTTAACATTGAAATTGTGAATGACTTAACCTTCGTTTGTAACCTGTAATTCAAAGCGGTAAATAACTGAAATTAAATTTAATTGAATGCCTTAAATTTGAATGTAAACGTTTTAGTTTGAATTATCGTCTATACAAGTACATAGGCTTTAAGACAATAAAGCTACCCAAATATAAATTCTGAATTCCCGTTCTACTACAACAAAAATGACACTTACTTCTTAGTATCTCACGAATATTATAAATGCGATAGATTAGACGGATGGATCTTGATGTTGGTATAGATGTAGAGCATAGTCTGGAAGAACACATAGGCTACATATTTTTGTTTTTTTTTTTATTTCTATGCGGACGGAGTCGCCGGCGATAGCTAGTTGGCATATAAATAAACTGTACAAGTGTCGATGGCATTCGTTGGCATCGCATATTGTCTTGCGACGCGGACGTAATGCTAATCCGTGCCACGGTACAATGTCACATTGTTCTTGACTTGATGTTTTAATAAAAAAAGTGAGAAATTGTAGACGCACCTTTACATACTGAGATAGTAAATGCATAGTTTTTTTCAACTAATGGAATTTTAAACGAAGAACTAAATACGAGCATGTTTAGGTTAGAGAATCAAGAAAATGTTATCATCTTAACCTGGTAACATTCGATCTCGCTTCAGATACAAAAAGACAGTTTTATGTCCGAATTCTTCTTTTATTAGAAGGGTGTATTTCGAACTCTCCTAACATTAAGCATCCTTGAAATACTAAGATCGTTAGATTACATTGATGATTGACCTCCACGGAAGCTAATGCCAAGTTCTTAGCCATGCATGAGGCAAGAACAAATTGATTATATCACAGAAGTAATTTGCAGTATAGAATGAACCTTCAATATTATAATCGACTCGGCGTTGAACAAAAACGTTAATAACACGTCCATTTACTAGGTGTCTGGGAATCCTATTACGTTGCGAAGATTCTCTAAGGTTGCTGAACTGTGATGGTTTCTAAAAGTGGATTATTTCTACGCATACTCTTAATAACTTCTATTATCTTTCGTCTGTAATATAAAAGAATTTCAATTTGTTATTCAAAAACCACCAGCCTGTGCGTTTTATTGTAACTCATTCTTACAATAGTTTTTCCCGCGACAGAGTCTGCGCAGATTTCAAAAGACAGTTTTCAAATTTCATGTGTTATGTTATGAGACTTGAATATTTGACTCGAGACTTAAATATGTAAATCAAACATATGGGAACCAAACAAATTTCCGGCATCATATACCTATAGAAAACATACAGACGAATTGAGTACCTCCTTCTTTTGGTAAGTCGGTCAAAATTACATCAAGATTCCGCCATTCTGGAGATACGTTGTAACAATCATCCATTCATCCATCCATCTAAACATTCACAGTTATAATATAAGTAAGATTATCTCGATTAGTACCGAGAGTGTGTTTATGTTTTTATCTATTGTAAGGAGTTCTATCAGAGTGGCATGATTATGTTTTATGGAATGATGCTGGCCTGACCGAAGTAGAAACTATAAATAAAAACTATTGCTAATAACTGATTCAAACGTTCTCTGTTTGTTTACACACGTTATTACTCAAAGGTCACTGACTGAAGCAATCTAACGAATAATTTAATTTAGAATGCAACCGTCATGTGATATATCCAGTTTTTAAGGTCACTGAGCTCATAAAGACTTTACTGGAATCAGAATAATTTTATTTACCATAGAATGTTAATGTCCCTTATCTTTGTGAGTACACATTTATTTAAATAACTTCTTGTGAATTCTTCATACGAAAGAGCGTAAGAATGGCTTTACATTCAAGTTATTACTGCATTTGTTTTTAAGTAAAGCGATTATTATTTACTATTCTTTACGTCTTTACGTAAATCGACTTTTCGTAAATCGATAAAAAATCCAAGCTTTGATTAGAATCATGATGTTTTAGGGTGTGGGATTATCATCATCTACTTGCCCTTATCCCTTATGGAGGGTCGGCACAGTATGTGCTGCTCTGCCATACATCTCTATCAGCCGTCATATCTGAATCCACTCCTTTCTTAAGCATATCCTCTTTCACACAATCCATCCATACTTTCTTCGGTCTTCCTCTTCCTTTGTAGCCATCCACATTCATTCTTAACACTTTCTGGTTTATGTCCCCATCGTCTCGTCGCATAACATGTCCAAAAATGCCTAAAACTTTAATGTGCTTTAATTAGTGTTTTTTTTATATTTCTTTTTTTGGAATTCACCAACCGGATCAATTAAGCATACTAAAATAAGTTTGCTCATAAATGCCGCTGTTGAAAAAACAAATACACATCTCACTTTTCAATGGCCGATATGTTTATAAACATTTACAAAATGTTTGTCAAACTGTATACTCATGATCCGCTGTGTTTTTTATACAAGTGATTAAACTTGGCACACTTAAATCATTCTTATTATGTTAATTTAACAATACCACCATCAGAAGAGATCATTATCAAAAGTTTTGTAAAAAAAATATGTAATTTTATTATACCTCTGAGTTTCTTTTTTTATGCTGTAGATCTTCCTTTATTATCCATCTTTTTGTTTTCTTTACCTTGTTCCTCGTCTTTCGTGGAATAGCTTGTCTATGGTCTGTCTTATCTGTAACTATTTTCTGTAGTTTTGTAAAAGGAATCACGAAGTCTTTACTAATTTGAGAACTTATTTCGTATGCTCTACCTGTTGGATTATCCCTATCTTTCTCGTAGTTTCAGCATGGTTAAAATGTTAAATACAGAAGTTGCGTCAGTTACACAACTGTCTTTAATTTATAGTAACACACACTCAATAACTAAATTATCATTTTGGAACCCTTGTACTAAAGAAATATATATTTTTTCTCATTTTTTCTCTATCTTAAAACATCTCTGTCCATCAGTAGGATAGGTCATTGAAACCTTCAGTTACCTTAGCTGTTGCAATACAAAACACTTGTCATGAAACACTTGAGAAATTGTTATCAAAGTTTAGATACAAACTGTTGTAAAAAAGATAAATAAAGTTACATTACTGTCCGATAAAATTTATGTGATAAAATATATCTGAATGTTGTTAAGCACTTCGATTCTTGTCATTTTGATATAGTTTATTTCCGTATATTTGTATGTATAAATGTTTTCATCATACATTCAAGGACTTGGTTGCTTGCTTTTAAGTTTTACTAATATTGTAAATGCGAAAGTTTGGATGGATGTTTGTTCAGTATCTTTAGTACGGCCCACATGTTCTTAACAAATGTTTATTTCTAGTTCTACGCAAACAAAATCGCGGGCATAAACTAGTGCAGTCAAAAATTCGCTAAAAATAATCTTGATGCAACTCTTAACAAATCTTATATTCAGACATGAAACAAAATTGAATTTCTTTGAAGGTCTTTTCTACAGTTACATGTTTCCTTTGAAATACGCTTGATAAATGCTTTATTTTTTAGTAACGTTAGCTCCATGACCCGGTTTCAATTCTCTAATACTATGTAAATGTACACATAGATAAAATTTAAGCAACGTTTATTGTTGCCTTTGCTTTTTCGCACGAGAAAAGTATTTGAATTATTGAAATGTTTGAATACATGGTATTTTTTTGTGAAATTTGTTCAAAAATATCTTCCTTTCCCAAGTGCATAAGGTGTATAGCACAATGTTTCAGTGTTTGTAATTAAAATCGTTCTTTTACCACGAAAATACCGTCATACTCGTCGCAAATAACATTAGTGTCGACTAACTCCGTGCTGTCTCAAGCACCGCATTGCAGGTTAATATTTAGGCCACTTCTAGATTTAATGCTGTACCTTTATGTTAATTTTTATTTTGAATCATTACTTACCAAATATAATCATATTTCATACTAATATTATAAATGCGAAAGTTTAGATGGATGGATATTTGGTTTTTTTTCTTCTTTTTTTTTTACGGCTTGTTGCCGTTGTTCCCCTAACACATTTTTAGTCAGGGACCTGGGGAGCGGGTGAATCTTTATTTCTTTATTTCTAAGTTAAAACTTAAATTTACATTAAAATCTTATTTCTATCTATCACAATGGATATTTGTTAGAGTTTGTAGTCTAAACGGCTGAACGGATCTTAATGAAATTTGACATAGATGTAAAGGGTAGTCTGGAAGAATGCATAGGCTACTCACTTTTTTTTAATACCAAGGGGGCGGAGTTGCGGACGAAAGTTAGTGATAGATAATTATTAGTTACAAGTGTAATCCTTACGTTTCGTATTATTAAGATTCTATTAATAGTTAATCATTAACAATTAGTAATTACATTTAGTTGCATTCGTTTTCTCGTAAACTATTACACCGTCATGAGCACGCTATCGTCAATTGCGATATTGTTTACAAATTCTGCTAATTCAACAATTCATACATACAGTTTACATGTATGTAATTGTTTGTGTGTGAATATGTTAATATTTCATTTGCAAGGTAAACAAGATTGTTACTGCTTCTAAGTTCTATTATACTAGTTTTATAAACTTCGTTATTGAGGCCTCCGATTTGAATAAATTAATGACGTCACTTAATTCGTATTATTAAATCTATTCTTTATTTCTTGAAGAACGTGTAGTATGACTTTTATTATATTTTTACAGCCAGATAGTGTGAAAACCTGCACAGGTTATGCGGGAAAAGGTGCGGTCACTATAATTATTACTGCACGTTTTACCTTGGAGTAACATTTAACCAACCATAAGATGTGGCAAGACATGAAATTATATACACAATAAAAGTATAGATATCTTTAAATAGATCTTTGGCAGCTAAAATATCAATATATCAACTTGTACTTCACGGATCTTGACCTTTCCTAAGGTTATTGATTTCAACAAAGACGGTCCCTTGGGAAAGGTTACGGTAACAAGTAAGTTCCCACGTCGTAAGGAAGCCGAACAAAAAGTAGCCTGTCGCCCCTTTAGTTCACACGGAATAGAAGCTATGCGCCGGAACGTAGGGTGCAATCGCAAATAATTAACAGGTTGAAATATGCCATATGTTTAAATGATATTAGAATGACATATTTTTATTATACCAGACGCATTTTAATATGTTTTTTTTTTATCTTATGACCTTTATATTAACCCACTTCGATCATATTTAATCCGCGTTTCTTTCAACCTTCAGCCAAAACAGAAATGGTAATAAAAACCGTCGAATGACAATTTACACAATGAAAACAGAATTGGTAATCGTGGTACAAGTTGATACGCAGGGGCGTTGCGTGGTCTGCTATTTACCAATATCGTATTTCATCGATAAACAAATGTAGCCTGATATCATTTGCGTTTGGCAATATAGAAAGTGTCTGCAATTCTTAACTATTCAGTTGACAAGTTCACTTATAATAACTGTTGCGTTGGACTATTGTAAGGTTTAAGATTAGCTTTCACTGTCGCAGTATAAAACTAGCAATCTAACCGTTTCTAGTACGTATATTAGTATCGAGTTGATATTGCTTTAGGCGACCTCTCCTAGATATTCTCCTTGGACATATCTTCAAATTCTATCAAGTTTTGTACTCTGAGTGAACTTTTATTTTACACTCGAAGAAAAAGAATAGATGTTTTCTATGACCTTCACAAATGTATGTATCTGGCAACCCACCTTGACTATGTCCGTGTTAAACAATAAAGAAAATTATTCATTTAAAAACAGCCACTGGCCTACTTCACTTAGTAATCGTGTTATAGTCACGTTTGAAGTTAAACACGTCGATCGAAGTCGCACTTGGCCACTTTACAGTTGCATAATGTTGTTTATCAACATGTACAGATGCACGTCATGCTGGGAATCTATTATACTTGTAATCCTGTGAAGCGGATAATCCATTTACTAACAGAAATAAAGAGAGTTCAAACACAATGTGAAATCGACGTGACCTATAAACATTTAGAAATGTCGGCGCCATGCTTATCGCCTTAATCTCATCTTACTAATATAAATGTGAACGTTTAGATGAATGGATGGATGTTTTTTAGAGTTTGCCGCCTAGTTCTGAATGGACCTAGATGAAATTTGGAATAGATGTAGAGCATAATCTAGAAGAACACTTAAACTTTTGTTTTTAATCCGGACGGAGACACGGGCGAAAGGTAGTATACTATCTTTGTGTTAACCATAATGTGATCCTAATGTCTGTTCCTAATCCTACATCTGTAGGATTTAAAAACTCCTTTGTCATTCTTAAACTCTCCTATTCTACTTTATTACCATTTTATTTGCAACAACAAATTGGCCGTGCTGAATTACTATTTTAATATATTAAGATTGTATCTATTACAGAGATCTGTATTATTTAAGATTCTAGATGATTCTATGACTCATATGTTTTGATATCGTAATCATTATAAAGCATGTTAACTGTATCGTTAAACCAACAAACGCTGGAACAATAGAAAACTCTTTCCAGTGTTAGCACAGCTGCGACCATTTCCATTGAAATAATAACAATAAAAAGAGTTGGTGCGCGTTTAAACCATTTACGCCACCATTGTGATCGTTCAATGTTAAATAAATATTTTTTTAACTTGAGTTATCGTAATCCAGTTTGTTCTCTCTATAAAATTTTAGTTAAATTTGATACTGTAGGCGGTTTTACCACTGAAATAATTGTCTCTATCTTGGGTCATGTTTGTCTTTCCACTGTAATATGTTCTTTGAATGAAATTCTGATTCATTTCGTTCAGTTATCATTGCGGATAAACGCATCAGATAACAATGCTAATCTTAACTCACATGTTTAAATATCTTTGAGTTTTCGTAAATTTGTAAATGGTAAGTTTTTTGTTAGTTTTAAAATGTCCTTTAAAACTGTTGTGTTAAATTAAACTACATTTTTATCTGTTATCTATATATCATATGCATTATTTATAGCTCTCTTGAACGTTCTGTATCGGTTGGTATAAAAAGTGTCATCCATAAAACTTGTTACCTAAATTAAATGTTCTGTTATCGTTTGTCATCGCGTCTATTTTGGTCAAATTGTTTACGCGGTGAGAGGTTGTAAGAGTATATTTAGTTATAGAGTAGTTTGAGTTCAGTTTTAAACATGTAATTAACAATGTTAGTCAAATACCGGTAGAGGTAGACCTAGAAAAAGATGGATGGATTGCGTGAAAGATGATATGACCAAGAAGGGAGTGGTGATTGGGATGACGGATGATAGAGTTATTTGGAAGACGAAAGCCCGGTGCGCCGACCCTACGGGGGTAGGATAAGGAGAAAGTGATGATTTTACATTACCGCCTGCTCAGTTCAGCAAGTTTACTCATTCGTAATATTCAAGCTGTTCATGTTTTATTTGTACAAATACAACACAGACGTGTATTTAAATTCTTCACAGAAGAGCGAAATTGTCCTCAATGCCTTGGCAATGAGACAAGAACGTATTATTTCGTTTGCATTTCCGTGTACGTAAATACTTTCGATATTACAATTGTGTAAAACAGGATAAAAATACATTATTGTATGTTTTACTAATTATCGCTTGCAACTCCATTCGCGTGGAATTATGAATATAAAAAAAATGTTAGTACCCAAAATGTTCTTCCAGACTATGCTCTACATCAATGCCAAAGTACATCAAGATCGCAAGTACATCAAACTCTAACAAACATCCATTCATCTAAACGTTCACAATTATAATATTAGTAAGATTATTTAATTTGTGTCTTTATTATTAATCTAAGTAACAGTTAGAAAGGGTGTTCCGGCTTTGCATTTAATTAAATTTGAAAGGCCGACAACGCGGTTCGTCTAGAAATGTCCTTGGTATTCCCGACTCTCATTTACCTCCTCTTAAAAAACCGCATGCATGTTATAATATTCGAGTTACCTTATCTGTTGTGGCTAGCGGAAGTATTTACTTTAATATCGGTTGGTTGACGTTCAGACGAGCTAGGTCATTTCGTTTAGCTATAATTAGAGAGATTACGTTACTTATGTCACATAATGCTAATTGTTCAACTCTCAAGGTAATTCATAACATATAGGCTGAGTGTAAAGGGGAGAAGGCAGCTACCATTAAGATGATCTTATTTGAAGTTGTTTTTAGACCTATTTTACATTTCTCGATATTCGATTGTGGGCAACCGCGCCCCTTACTTATTTTTCGAAATCTAGCGGTATAGTGTTTTTTTATATATCCTTAATTCTAAATAACTGGAAACTATCGTGACTTTGTAAATGAAACAAAGAAAGTCTTTCATTTCGTTCATATCTTATCGATGACCTGAATAAGAAAGTTTACGAGTTAAAATGTAGTTGACCTGCACATTTAATGCTTGAGGTCGGTTAACAATGGTGGTACATAAAGGGCCGCCGCGTATCCGTCTGCCCTAGAAACTAACGTCAATCGATTCATAGGTTCGATGGCCCTAACCGCATTTAGATAACAATCTCTACTTTGCTATGAGTGTAAGGTTAATTGTTTTGGTCCAATAAAGACTTTTTTTTTAAGTTTTTTAACGTTTATTAATTGCTGTTTTCGCTGGTACTATATTCTATTGACAGTAATACTATATTTTTATAGTTGTAAAGTAAAATTTGAATATTTCCTTTCAGCATTGTATTCATTGTCTTATGACAAAAGATAGATCGATTTGTAAAACAAAATCCTGCTCAACAAGGACAAGGTGATGATGTATTCTTTGTTCAAAAGCAGTATTTATTTGTAGGTGGTTTTAAATACAGTAGCTGTCATATATGAGATCGTACAACACGATGGATTCATGTAATTTGTAACCACGACACTTATATCAAAAGTTGAAACACGATCGTACTTTTACGATCATGATCCATATCACGATATCTTCACAAGGATACTCTGTTAGCAATTGCGAACAGAATAAGCAGACTATCGGACGCCGAGGGCCAATTATAGCGCGCATTATTACTATGCTTTATATCTGTGCGGCTATTTTGTTCCGAGTGAAATACGAGCAAGAGTGTCCATGCTGGAATATAGCCAACGGTTGTCGTAGATCTACAAACACAAGATGTGATATGATACAATTATGATTTTTTTATATACACGTTTTTAAAGATATTCTGTTACGATTGGGAAGTCTTTATACACGAGTGCAATGGTTGATATGCACAGCGCATGCAGTGGTTAACCTAAATATGACTTATTTTACAGCTCAGCTCTGCTCATTTAATATAGGTTCATATTGGTATGCAATGAACTTTTTTTGCTTTATTATTTTTACAGTCAAACTTATTAATCGATTCTTTAACATTCGTCAGAGAATTGTTAGAAAGGAAACACAAAAATGGATTGAATAATCGATTTATCTATTTTTTCAACGGATTTGAACGTTACTCGTGTAAAACTGGTTATATCTAGTTAACAGTTATCTTTGTTCTAAGCCCTATCTGATCTAACTAGATTTACATTATACACGCGAGTCCTTCCTTCTCGGTCCGTTTTCGAATTGATTCGGAATTATCGGAATGTATTCAAGGGATAAAATACATCGCTAAAATTAAAGACAGCTCTTAAATCGTACTCTGTACAACTCTGTAAACTTAACTTTAACTACGGCACTAAGGGATTCGCTTAATGGAGATTTAGTCAAATCTATACTGCGCTAGTTTTTAAGTAACCATTAAACGATTCAGAGTTTGTTTTACAACGAATAACATAACCTTGATATTCTTCATCATCAACTTGCCCTTATCCCTTATGGAGGGTCGGCACAGTATGTGCTGCTCTTCCATACATCTCTATCAGCCGTCATATCTGAATCCACTCCTTTCTTAAGCATATCCTCTTTCACACAATCCATCCATACTTTCTTCGGTCTTCATTCATTCATTCTTAACACTTTCTGGTTTATGTCCCCATCGTCTCGTCGCATAACATGTCCATACCACGCTAACCTTTTGATATTCTTGATCTTCACGAAACTAATCGTTTACACAAACATATATTGTTAGAATTTTTTTTAATGAGATTAAGAGTTTTTCAGAGGTGTTTTAGTAATGCACTCACATTAAAAGGAACAACGCAACACAATAGTAAGTAGCAATTTATATAATTGTGGAAATTTAAATTAAATACGTAGAAGTTATCTACAATGCTCATTAGGCTTTTTTTTAAATTGATGTCATCAGTTCTAAGACCTTCGGTCAAAAGACGGGTGACTAACGCACCTTGGCATATCCGTTACTTCCAAATATGGATATTGTCGATCGTGGGCGTCTTTGAGGCGATTAGTTCGAGTTCAATCTCTATAAAAGTTCCTTAAAAACTAATTTCGAGCAACACTAGGAAATGTAGCATAAATTTCATTAAATAGAAATAAACGCTTTTATTTAAAATTCCTGTTTTGTGTGTCTAACATGTTTAAATCATGTTTTTTTACAACGAATGTATCTTATACAATTAGGTTGTACAATCGAATTTTAACCACTTATAATTTAAGCATACCTAAATATTTAAAAACTTTGGTGACCTAAAGAATTTTTAAACCTCGACTTTAAAGTGTTAAATGTTGTCAATTCATCATATTTTCATTAACAGAAAATACTTTTAAAAAATTTCAGAGAAACTTGTTTTAGCAAAAAATGCTCGGAACGCAAAAGTGAAAGCATGCCAAACTGGACCACCTGTGCCATAAGCCACGGAATGAAATGTTCAGTGCGGAAGTTTTGTTGACTTTTATGTATTAACGGTAATGAAATAACATAATATTCGTTTCATTATACAAAAATGTCGGTTAAGTCATAAAATACTGACATCGTTCGTCTTTGAACCACAAGGTACTATCGGAGAAGCTGACGGTGTTGCACTTTACAAGTTGAAGTCTTTCAAATGTTTTTACGCATTGAGACGATTACGCGGAACAGTAACCTATAGTTCGCAGCTTGTAAATGTATCTGTACGAAAAAGAGTCATTGGAACGAGGATAATTTTTGACCGACTTCCCAAAAGGAGGAGGTACTCACTTAATAATTGTACAATATAGACATAACAGCTACAATAAGGGAGGTCTAATTAAATCACGGTATTGTTTCGTTACTCTTTAGTGTATTTATTTTCTGAGAATATTTAGTTTTTCGTGTATTTTGTTAGGTTTTGTTTTTTTTTTTTTTTTTTTTTTTTTTTTTTTTTTTTTTTTTTTTTTTTTTTTTTTTTTTTTTTTTTTTTTTTTTTTTTTTTTTTTTTTTTTTTTTTTTTTTTTTTTTTTTTTTTTTTTTTTTTTTTTTTTTTTTTTTTTTTTTTTTTTTTTTTTTTTTTTTTTTTTTTTTTTTTTTTTTTTTTTTTTTTTTTTTTTTTTTTTTTTTTTTTTTTTTTTTTTTTTTTTTTTTTTTTTTTTTTTTTTTTTTTTTTTTTTTTTTTTTTTTTTTTTTTTTTTTTTTTTTTTTTTTTTTTTTTTTTTTTTTTTTTTTTTTTTTTTTTTTTTTTTTTTTTTTTTTTTTTTTTTTTTTTTTTTTTTTTTTTTTTTTTTTTTTTTTTTTTTTTTTTTTTTTTTTTTTTTTTTTTTTTTTTTTTTTTTTTTTTTTTTTTTTTTTTTTTTTTTTTTTTTTTTTTTTTTTTTTTTTTTTTTTTTTTTTTTTTTTTTTTTTTTTTTTTTTTTTTTTTTTTTTTTTTTTTTTTTTTTTTTTTTTTTTTTTTTTTTTTTTTTTTTTTTTTTTTTTTTTTTTTTTTTTTTTTTTTTTTTTTTTTTTTTTTTTTTTTTTTTTTTTTTTTTTTTTTTTTTTTTTTTTTTTTTTTTTTTTTTTTTTTTTTTTTTTTTTTTTTTTTTTTTTTTTTTTTTTTTTTTTTTTTTTTTTTTTTTTTTTTTTTTTTTTTTTTTTTTTTTTTTTTTTTTTTTTTTTTTTTTTTTTTTTTTTTTTTTTTTTTTTTTTTTTTTTTTTTTTTTTTTTTTTTTTTTTTTTTTTTTTTTTTTTTTTTTTTTTTTTTTTTTTTTCCCAGTATAGTAATTCACTTTAATTACTCTAAAGTTTATGAAACTTTAGCGCTTAACTAAATAAATTTAAAATGTGATTTCATCGGTCACAAATATTTTAAAACAACATTGTGCCCGGAAATTAATATTTTATTTACAACATTACCTCCGACTGGCTTTCTATATCGAAACGAATTCGTCACGAGAAGCATCGTAATCCGAGTATTGCGATACAAACTGCCTGTACCATCCGTTACTATCCATTACTCGCTGCAATTGAGTACAGTTACACTTACATCATACTACCGCTTCAATGGTTGTTACATTAAAAATGATCGCATTTCCTTCATGTTTTTTTAAATCTATATTTATTTCTAGAAAACAAAATTGACTTTTCTTAAACGTGCTCCGAATTGTACTTAAAATTTGAGAACATTTGAAAAACATGATAATTAATAAAAGAAGTCCTCGAGCGTCTTGTCTATCAACAACTGAGTATATTTATTAACAACAATTGCCTGCTCAGTCCTCTCCAATCTGGCTTTCGCCCCGGTCATAGTACTGTCACCGCCCTGACCAAAGTCACTGACGATGTTCGCCTGGCTATGTCTAATCAGCAACTTACTGTCCTAGCTTTACTTGACTTCAGTAATGCCTTCAACACCGTAGATTATGATGTCCTTATTGCCATGTTTAAAGCGCTTCACTTCTCTGATCCTGTTGTCGAGTGGTTCCAAAATTATCTTTATGGGAGGCAACAATGCATACGAGCTGACAACCAAGTATCGAGGTTTTGTGATATCTCTGCCGGCGTACCACAAGGTGGTGTTTTGTCCCCACTTCTGTTCTCCATATTCATTAATTTCCTTACTCCCCTACTTTCCTGTTCTTACCATCTTTACGCGGATGATCTCCAAATTTACACACATGCTCCTGCCGATGACCTAAACTCAGCTGTCCTTAATATCAATAATGACCTTGCGACCGTCCTACGATGGAGCCAATCTCATGGCCTAATTGTCAACCCGAACAAGACGCAAATCATAGTAATCGGTGGATCAAAGCAGATTAATCGGCCAAATTATAGTATTATTCCTAGTATCAAATTTCAAAATGTAACTTTACCTTATAATGATGTAGTTAAAAACCTTGGTGTCTACTTTGACTCAACCCTTCATTGGTCTCACCACATCTCAGAGGTTGGCCGCAAGCTCTTTGCGGCGGTAGGCATACTTAACCGATGGAAAAACCTTCTTCCTGTGAAGACTAAAGTCGAACTTGCGCATTCTTTACTTCTCCCTATTCTTGACTATGCAGATGTCTGTCTAACTGATCTTAATGAGGAATATCTTAATAAATTAGAAAGGTTACAAAACATTTGCATAAGGTTTGTTTATGGATTGCGTAAGTACGACCACGTCTCGGAGTATCGTCAGAGGCTCGGTTGGCTTCCCATCAGATTCCGTCGGGATGAGCATGTTCTGATCCTTCTGTATAAAGTCTTATTTGATCCTCGCTCTCCCCCATACCTTAAAGAGTCTTTCCAACTTCGGAGTGTCGACCTAAGCCGTGTGCTGCGCTCTGGTTTTGGTAACATACTTGATGTGTCTTTTACCAGGTCAAGTTATTACGTGAGTTCTTTTACTGTGAAAGCTGCGCAACTGTGGAACGATCTGCCTCGTGATATTCGCGAGTCAAAGTCCCTGGCAATCTTCAAATCTCACTTGCACAGCTATCTCCTGAGGAAAGTCACCTGCTGAGTTGTTTCACACTCTCTTTTTTTTTTTTTTTATTCATTTTTTTATTATTTAAGTTTATTGGTATCTATGTAAGTTTATTTAATACAAAGTTTTCCTCTTTATAATATTAGTATAGATTATGTAAGCTGTAAATGTATGTATTATATATATTTTATGTTTGTGCTATTTATCTATTAAATACCCTGGTGTGTTGTATTGCTTCTCCTGTCCCACTGGGTTGCCTGGAAGAGATCGCTCTTAGCGATAAGGCCGCCCTTGCGCAAACCTAGTTATTAGTTAATTTAAGCTTTCTGATGTATTATTTGTGCGAAGTATAAAATAAATAAATAAATAAATAAAAGAAGCAGTGCAATAAAAGTGCAGTAATCACTGAAAGTCTTTAATTGGTTAATTAGGGAGACCCTTGGTGTAAATTTCTTATACTAAATATACACTAAGTAAGACTTAATGACACTGAGTACCGCAGATAGTGACATGTATGTGATCGTGCTATAAATAAAATTACTATAGAAAGTGAATCTATGATTTGTATGATCGTAGTTATTTAATTTCTTCCAATTAAAAACGTATTAGAAAAATCGTTAAATCGTCTAGAATCTAACACGTTCGTGACTCTAATTTTCACGTGTTAAATGATTTACACTTCAAACAGCACGCTATTGTGGTCAATTGACGTGTCTGATTGCTTTCTCTACGTCTCCACGTTAATTTCGTCAGTTGCCACTGCCGAAACAAATTATTTGACTCCTAGAGCCGGAGACACGTTTTCATGAAACATTTAATCCAATTTAGTCATAGAACATATAAAGCCACTCTTTTTTTATTTAACATTAATTTAATATTTAACTTTACCGTCACAATAAAGAGAATAGCCGCATTCCTTAGCGGTCAGAAAAAACAACTAAATGTAGGTATTAATCGAGTCGAATAATCTACACTACATATTACCCATTCTTGAACCAACCAGAATATGTCGACGTCAAAATCGATTAACTTTGAACGAGTTGTTTATGTGTTTAAAAATTGTGTTAGTAAAGTAATCCATCCTAATTTTAAATGATTTAATTACAAAGCAAAATACGGTCGTAAAAAACTCTAAGAACATAATACCATTCGATCTCAATTTCTTTTAATAAACATTCCTTTTTAATTAAATATTCTTAAGAAAATTTCTCTATTTTACAGATACGTGGATATCGTAACATTGGCGTGGAAGGTGACCTAAACTTTTGGCAAGTATCTCGAAAATGTTATTTTAAAATAAACGTTCATTACTGCACCGGTAGCTGACGTCATCAAGTGGGTCTAACAAAAAACACAAGGAATGTTAACCACGTACTGACATCCGTCCGGTTTGGGATCATCCTGTTTATGTATGCATGTAAATACTAAAGCAATGCGAATATTTATTACGATTCGCTTGTCGTTTTTTAATAGCGCACTGCTATTTTTACCGACTTCCCAAAAGAAGAAGGTACTCAATTCGTCTGTATGGTTTTTTTTAAACACTGTTGTTGCTTTAACGTGCGTTTCTTCTGACATCTGTATAAAATTTATTTTTCGATAGTATACTCGTAAAGCTTTTATTCATTGTTGGTTATTCGACAGTCTTATAAGAATAATTTAATGAGCATAGTTACTTTCTTGATTGCTAAAATAAGTCTGTATTAAATTACGACACGACTGCAAATGAAACGGACTACGTTTTGAAGAACTTCAATTATAAATATCTATAAAAACTATTCCATAAAGCGGTTGTACAAAAATACTTTCAAATTGTATTTTTTTGATATATACTATATTTGTAAACATAACCCTTTCACATTATTACATCGTGTAATCGATATCTGCCCATATTGATCGATTTCTCATAAACCAATGTGACCCATGCTTTAATCGTTAGCTACTAACTCACTGTCTCGTCTTTTACTTCCATTAATAATTACTATTTGATATGTATGAAAATAGGCATTATAGTAATAATAGTTTTGAACCTTACTGGAATTGAAAGATATTTCGTTTTCCCTTACGGCGATAAAATGACTAACTACCAGTAAACTTAACGACAGTTTAATCGATTCTTGATATGATAAAAAAGACGATGATATGACGACTGATGATACGAGTTATCTGGAGAACGAAAACCCGGTGTGCCGACCCTACGGGAGTAGGATATGGATAGGAAGAAGGGAAAAGTTTCATGTTATCTTAAGCATCTCAGAAACTCTACATTAAAAATCACAACTTCACATGTCTTCAGACGAAAAAAGAGGCCACGAAAGTAAAGTTTTTATGAATGACAATCTTTTGATGTCACGTAACTCATTAAGGTCAATGTACTTTCTTAAATGAGTGAGGTTTATGCAACATTTGCTACTCGTCCACACAAAACCAACTTTTTAAATCCGTAAACGGGCAAAAGCATTCATTCCTAATCTGTAGAATAAAAATAATTGTTCCGTCACGTTTTTATAAACGATTGCTTGTAAAAGTGGTTTGTTTTGAAAACTATTGGAGTGCAAGAGGAGGTTGCGCAAGCGGGGTCGTTGACTGCGCGAGTGCCCGCATTGGAGACGGTGCGCTGAAAGTTCTGCTTTTTTAATCACTATTTGCTAAATCCATATTTTGAAAATGTACATTTAAGTAAAATGTCAATGCCTTCAGAGCGCATTCAGGTGAGGATTTTCATACTAATTCTTCACTAAGGTATCCATATGTCTATTCTAATGTTGAATATACTAGTTCGTCGATATTTTGTTAGGGTGTGGTCCTTCCCCGAATGCGGCGATCCTTTATAAGTTTGTTGACCCTAACTGTATTATGCAATGCGATTGTTTAAACGCTTCCTTAAATATCTCGAGTTTATTGCCAAGGGAGTCCTCAGCCTTTTGTTTTTTGAATAAATTTAAATGTACATCGTCACTATGAGTTATCAATTATTTTTATTGATATTGCTGGACTAATAAGTGATGTAATAACTAGATATGTTATATTATTTAGTGTTTATGTTTAAAAATGACAATGAAACGAAATATTATTATATAGTTCCAACACAGCTTTAGTTTTTCTTTCTCAAGAATTCTGTAATCAATTCAAACGGTAAACAACTTCAGCAACGTTAATGTTATTAAAATCGTTATGAAAGAATATATTTTCATACTCTAATATAATACAAATGTGTAACGAGTTATGCAAATGTGTATTATAATAGACAGCGTATGTTTTCGCTCTATTTGTTGCAAATTACACTTCTGAAAGGTACACGGTTGGCAAGCAGACGTGAGGTAGTCAGTTCTTGCGAGATGACAAGCAGAATGATAAAAAAACATTCGCTAAATGATTGAGAATATGCATTCCACTGATCGTGCGAGAAGCCCAATTAATACAACGCTTGCTTTTAGAGGGCAATGCACTTTGATACAATCAATTTTTAAAGAAGTAAAAAACTGAAATGTCAATAGTCTAGTGGTTAATTGTACTGCGACAGTGAAGTCGTAGGTTTGAATACGTATGTTAAGGTTTTCTAATGTAATAGATACAGACTTAGGAAGAAGGTCGAGCAGTTATTTTGTTCAATGTTGTGAAAGTCTACTGAATGAGAGTAGCAAAGAGATTGTAGATTATATCATTTTCTATACTCAGAGTCATTGGGAGTTGCATTCATATAGTTCACAATAAGTTTTACATTAATATCGAAATTAGTAAATCTACGTCTGTCTACCACTTTTGTGTTAAATAGTATCAATATATTTTTTTCATATAACTCTTTTGAACAGTCCAAACAATTTCGTTAGAACAACTTTCACAACGTAAAAGGCACTTTTTTCATACTAGTCGGGGGTTCGCAACAGTTAGTTTCGATTGCTTTTTCTTACTAACCGTTTATCGATATTACGGTAATATTAGCTAGTGTTGCATAACCAGCCAGCGACTGTAGTAGGGCCGGCAGTCGCAACCGGCGGACGGGCCATGTCGGTCTCGGCTCCAAGAAACGGGAATTTTATGCCTCGTAAAGGCAAAAAAATAAATTTGAAGTATTAAAAACTGTAAGTTTTGAAATGCAACAGTTGAATTGATTAGACGTTGATACTGAAGTGATATTGTGATAGAAAATAGTGTTAGAACTACATGTGCGGGTTCAAATATGTAAATCAAATTCCCAGCAAAACTAGTAACGAATGAAAGCTAAGGAAAGTTTTCGAAACCCGTAAAAGTCGTGCAGAGAATTCCTATGAGACGTAATTCCGATATAAACGTGTTTCCAATCCTGTTGTCTCTTAAAAGGATAAGTTCACTGACCAAACTAATTACAAGAATTTCGTTATTATAGATAATATTGCGATAAAATCTACGTATTTTGTGTAAGAGGACCTTCAAACTTACGCAAATCGAAAGGAAGCATGTTGGTAATTTCGCTGCGTTAAAACTGCTTGTGTTGTAATGCTCTAATTCTGATAACAATAAGGTCAGCGACTGAAGTTAACATTCTGAATCTAACTTTCCGATTTGTCTTTGCTATTATACTAATGATCTTACTATGTATAAATCAGACATCTTGAACAGTGGCATAAAACAAAAGACATTGCTGTGTAGAGAGCGTAAATGATACGTGGGTTTACTGTGAAAATAATTTTCATTTAGAACTATATAATTATGATCGGTTTCGACGATGGGCATTATAAGAGGTATTAAGTGTCCTAAGTCGGTTTGCGATATGCGATAGCGAAGCGTTTACAGCAGTACGGCTTCCGACTTTGACAGTTGGTGGACGCGATCAAAGAATTGAAGAAAAGTAGGTGAAATAAATTGCTACTAGTTTAAACGTTGTACACGTCAGTTAATGGAACACCAGACAGCAGTTATGAGCTCCAGAGAGTGAATTATGTAAATCAAAAACGATGGAATGATAGAAGATTGAAGAAATTATAATAATCGGATTTAAAATGGATCGATTGCATTGATAACAAACGGTTAACGCCTGTTAAACAACTATGTATTCAATTTCTACCATACTAATGAAGAAAATGAATTTTAAACAATAACATTTGAATAATGAAATATTAAAACAAACAAAAACTTCTTGGACTTACTATGTAAGGATGTGGGTGTGAACTAGAAAATAAACGGATTCAAAATTCACAGCAAACTTCAAACAGCGTTAGAACACGCCAATAAAGATGCAAAAATATTGATGTTAAATTGAAAGACATTGTGAGTACGCATGGGTTATCTCGTATTTCAAATGACGTCACTAGTGACATCAATGTCAGAGGTAGTGTTCGTGTTACGAAGTGATCTGGACGTGGCTGGCGTGCTGGAGACTTGGTGGCGAGGGTTGGTGCTGCTCGCGAGGTTCTTGATCACATTCTGTCGTTTGCTCAACCAAGCATTGTATGGTATGTCACTTTTGAAGGATTCTTTTATGTACATTCTATTGTGACTTGTTTAAAGGATTTAATTGATGTTGAAGACTGAATAAAGTGTTATTAAAGTTACAATTATGCATAAATTATGTAAAAGGAATAATAAATTATGTAAAAAATGACAATCAATTAACCTTAATTAACTAAAGTAATTTTTGATCATTTTCTCATGAGAAGCAATCCAAGTTAGTATTTAAAATGTCCTAGTCCACCTTAAATTAATTATCAAGTCTCATAAAATAAGATAAATAAAACATACAACTCCATATATTTGAAGATCACGAGTTCGCGATGAACATATTTACTGTACTACTTAGCTATTTACTTTTACTACGTTATTTAATGTGTCAGACCGACTTATTTCTTGATCACATTCTGTCGTTTGCTCAACCAAGCATTGTAATGGTATGTCACTTTTGAAGGATTCTTTTATGTACATTCCATTGTGACTTGTTTAAAGGATTTAATTGATGTTGAAGACTGAATAAAGTGTTATTAAAGTTACAATTATGCATAAATTATTTAAAATAGTAATAAAATATCATTGAATAACATAGGCTTTATATTTTATTATTTTTTTTAAATTAATGCGAGCGAAGTCGCGAGCAACAGCTAGTAGCTTATAACTTCAAATGGTTAAGGTGTAGTAAATAAAATATCATTGAATAACATAGGCTTTTATTTTATTGTTTACATTTGTCAAATTATCAATAGCAAATGTCAAAATGACATGACAAACTTAGCAATCTTGCTTTCTTGATGTTGGCAGCAACTTATGGTCTCTTTCCCACATTAGGGGTTTTATCCAAAATATTTACCCCCTAAGTTTAATAGCGTGAAAATATTTGCCTAAAGCAAGACGTAATTGTAGGGCTTTTTATTAAAACAAACAAAAACTTCTTGGACTTACTATGGAAGGATGTGGTGTGAACTAGAAAATAAACGGATTCAAAATTCACAGCAACTTCAACAGCGTTAGAACACGCCAATAAAGATGCAAAAATATTGATGTTAAATTGATAGACATTGTGAGTACGCATGGGTTATATCGTATTTCAAATGACGTCACTAGTGACATCAATGTCAGAGGTAGTGTTCGTGCTACGGAGTGATCTGGACGTGGCTGGCGTGCTGGAGACTTGGTGGCGAGGGTTGGTGCTGCTCGCGAGGTTCTTGATCACATTCTGTCGTTTGCTCAACCAAGCATTGTATGGTATGTCACTTTTGAAGGATTCTTTTATGTACATTCCATTGTGACTTGTTTAAAGGATTTAATTGATGTTGAAGACTGAATAAAGTATTATTACAGTTACAATTGTGCATAAATTATGTAAAAGGAGTAATAAAAAATGACAATCAATTAACCTTAATTAACTAAAGTAATTTTTGATCATTTTCTCATGAGAAGCAATCCAAGTTAGTATTTAAAATGTCCTAGTCCATCTAAAATTAATTATCATGTAGTCTCACAAAATAAGACAAATAAAACATACAACTCTATATATTTGAAGATCACGAGTTCGCGATGAACATATTTACTGTACTACTTAGCTATTTACTTTTACTACGTTATTTAATGTGTCAGACCGACTTATTTTTTGAATCACGACATAAATGATTATTAAAAACAGTTTATAACCTACGTCTACGTATATCTATACTTCTATACTAATATAATAAAGAGAAAAGAGTTGTATTTTTGTATATATTGAAATAACTCGAAAACTATTGGGCCGATTTCAAAAATACTTTCACTATTGAAAAGCTACGTTATCAGTGAATAACATAGGCTTTATATTTTATTATTTTTTTTTTTTTTTATTTTTTTTTTTTTTTTTTTATTTGCAGAGTTGAAGGCGCCTGTGGCGGTCATGATGGCTCCCAGCGTGTTCCAAAGAACTAAGTCCCCTCGCTCCTCACCCGGAAACCTGCCTAGGAAATTACAGGTGATGCATTTTAAACTTGTGTGACATTAAAAGAGCTGTTTCCTAATACTACTGCCGAAACAAATCCCCCGTTTTAAATATGAAATGGTCGTACATAATGTGTACATCTATACTAATATTATAAAGAGGAAAGAGTTGTATTTTTGTATATATTGAAATAACTCGAAAACTATTCGGCCGATTTCAAAAATACTTTCACTATTGAAAAGCTACGTTATCAGTGAATAACATAGGCTTTATATTTTATTATTTTTTTAAATTAATGCGAGCGAAGTCGCGAGCAACAGCTAGTCTATACTAATATTATAAAGAGAAAAGAGTTGTATTTTTGTATATATTGAAATAACTCGAAAACTATTGGGCCGATTTCAAAAATACTTTCACTATTGAAAAGCTACGTTATCAGTGAATAACATAGGCTTTATATTTTATTATTTTTTTAAATTAATGCGAGCGAAGTCGCGAGCAACAGCTAGTCTATACTAATATTATAAAGAGAAAAAAGTTGTATTTTTGTATATATTGAAATAACTCGAAAACTATTGGGCCGATTTCAAAAATACTTTCACTATTGAAAAGCTACGTTATCAGTGAATAACATAGGCTTTATATTTTATTATTTTTTTAAATTAATGCGAGCGAAGTCGCGAGCAACAGCTAGTAGCTTATAACTTCAAATGGTTAAGGTGTAGTAAATAAAACATAATTGAATAAAAGTATTTGTTTGAACACAGAACGGCACAGAATCAGCGAGCCAGTCAGATCCAACAGCGGACTCCAGTCCTGGCAACTCAATATCAGATGCTGAGAACTTCGAGTGCTATGGCGAGGCTGATGGAGATGCACCTAACACGTAAGTTTAATTGATGTCGCCTTTTTTGACCGACTTCCCAAAAGAAGGAGGTACTCAATTCGTCCATATATATATTTTTTTTTTTTATTTTTTTTTTATGTGTGTTACGGCATAACTCCGCCCCTGGTAGACTGATTTTGAAAATTCTTTTTTTATCCGAGAGGTAGTGCTTGCAGGTGGGTCCCATTTTTTTGTTTGATTTTTGGAGTCAAAGACTACGGCGTAGTTAAATAGTTTAGCTCAAAATTGCGTGACGAAATTTGATGTCTTTTTTGCTTTCTATGCTTACGTAGCCTGAACTATAAGACTTACACAAAAATTATGTATGGAAGAATTGTAGCCCTTTAAATTTGCTAAATAAAAGTCAGCGATAGCATATATCTATCTATTAAGGTTGTCGCACAATAACCACTTTTTTCATTAAAATTTCGATCAAAATCTATACCCCACTTTCAACGCTATTACTCGTGTTCGATATGAATCCTTATCAAAATAAATGTGTCCATCATCAAGAGAATTTAATGTAGATTATAAATACCCTTGGAACTGTGTAATTCCGATCAATAGTTTTAGGAGATATCATAAATAGCAAATTACGAGTCGCAGAAAAAAATACCAACTTGTAACAAAGTTTGCTTTCTTGGCTTACGTAGCCTAAACTGTAAGACCTACATAAAAATGATGTATGAAAGAATTGTAGGTCATTCAATTAGCTGAATTAAAGTCTGCAATAGCATATATCTATCTCTTAAGGTTGTCACACAATAACCGTTTGTTTCGAGAAAACCGTCAAATAAGTGCAATCGACTTTATTTAAAACGCTTTTATTCTTATTTGGTATGAATCCTTATCCAAATAAATATGTTTTCACGATAGAGTATTATATGTAGATCATAATTGCCTTTTACAGTACGTAATTCTGTGCAAGATTCTAGAAGTTATCAAAATATTAAAACTCACGGGCAACAGCGGCGCGCGGCCGCACCGAATTATGAGTGAATGATCGCAACGATGTATTAGTTCTTTACTTAATTTCTTAGATAATCGATTTAGATAACTCATTATTTGTTTGAAAGCTAGTGATTATCATACTGCGATGTCTAGATTCACTAAAAATCGAGAAATAAATAAACTTTTTAATAAAAAACAAAACCGACTTCCAAACAAAATACACTAAAAACAAAATCTTCTCAAAAAAACAGTACACTAAAAAGTAACGAAATAATTACTTGAAAATAGTAAACCTCCCTTATTGTAGCTGTTATGTCTATATTGTACAATTATTATTACTTTGAAGTCGGTGTCAGTCATTACTAAAAACGTTACTATACTTTCAATTGTCAATTGTTATGGTAAAAATGTAGAAAACCTTACGTAGAAATATCACTACATATACCTCGGCTGACACCGACATCAAAGTAATAATAATTGTACAATATAGACATTACAGCTACAATAAGGGAGGTTTACTATTTTCAAGTAATTATTTCGTTACTTTTTAGTGTACTGTTTTTTGAGAAGATTTTGTTTTTAGTGTATTTTGTTTGTTAAGGAGAATGAAAGGGATGATTATGTTTTTTGTGCGTTCAACAGTGAAAACAAATTATGAACCGTGCGCTTGACGAATCAATAATATTCTGTACTTACCATTCTCGAAGACCTTCCAAACCAGCAGTTTAGTTTCTTGGTAATTAAACAATATGATTTTTATAATTTGCAAGAGATTGACAAACTTCATCACAATTAAAATAACCGTTACTAGCTTTCGCCCGCGACTTTCTCCGTCGGAAATAAACAAAAAGTAAATAGTAGCCAGTGTTCTTCCAGACTATGTTCTAAATCTGCTAAATTTCAGTGAGATACGTTGAGCCCTTCTCCGTTCATTTATAATATTATCCCTTAATTTTGATATTAGTAAAATTAGGTAGAGTTGGTATTATTACGCTTTTTGCATTTAAACCTTTTTTTAGCATACAAAAACCTATGTCCTTTTTTGTTGGCTACACATAAATGGACAAACAGGACATCCTTACTGGTAGTAAAAATTATATTACATCCTATCTCATGTCAAGCTTCCTTTATAAACTTTCTACAATTACGTAAAAACTCATTGAATAACCACGTCTTGAAATGGAAATGCATAATTAACTTCTTATTTGTGCACGAAATTAAGAAATATTATAATATATCTACTAGTTTCGTCAGAAAATATAACCATGAAAAATGTATTTTACTTTATTAAATACGATTCTATGTTAGCTTTGATTTAATTTTACTTATTGCAATCATCTATACATTTAATATGCGTATAAAATGTTTTGTCTTACTATGCAAGACACAACTTTTATGTATCTAGCAGTGTTATAACAGGAAGAATATAAAAAAGTTATTATTCCCTCCATACCGGTCAATGTACTGTTTAGTTTCCGTGTTTACGTGATATGTTTAATGTCAGACGTAACGTGTCTGGATTCCCTAAGGCGGTTAATGTTATGTCTTTACTCGGTATTTTTCATACTAGAAAGCGGTAAAAAAGTTAAGGGATTACTGTATGTATACATAAAATATGTATAATTTGTTCTTGAAACATTTATTAATCCTTATTATTTATATTTATTGTTACAGATTAGAAAATGGATCACGAAGTCCAGCAAATCCTTTAAACCGACATTCGTGGACAAGAACTAGTCTCAGACGGACACCGCCCAGGTAAATTCCTATTAATGTTATGTGGAATTTTAAAGTTAACAAGGCGTATAGAATGCAAACTTAGTTAATATTCTCATATAAGATCACTGCAGGATATAGTCTGGCGGGATCTAAAGTTCCGCCCTTTTTAATTTAATTCTTCACGCCTGATGAAATATAAAAGCAAATATTCTAAACTACATTTATTAAGGCTTATATGCATAGCATCGTATCGTAATATAGCAGAAATATGAATTTAAATACAATTAATTTCGTAATAAGTATTATAAAATATTAATAAAATGCAATAAATTAAGATGCTTCCTTTAATAGTTTTTTGTTTGTGTTTCGTAAATAACTTGGCTTATTAGTATTTGTCCTTGTTTTATTTTGTTTTTTGTTACATGTATGTTGTTTTGGTGCACGTAATTCTGCTTCTCACATTTGTGTTGTCTTTCGTAGCCATCAAGAGAACTTGCCGCATCGGAGATGGGGCTCCATGAGACAGTAAGATTTTCTTTTATGTTTTTCTTATCTTTTAATTTTTAATTTTGCTTTTTTGTGTTAATATAGCTCTTGTTACTTATGTATGTTTATGGTATTGTTATTTTATTGAATACGAGTTTTAACATTTAATTTGAAATATTTCATTGTAAACCGGACAATTAAAATAATTAAACTTGTAATAGATATAGATAGTTTTGTAAAAATAAATGCTAACTTGTCCTTGTTATTAAAAATAAATTATGATATGATATGCTATTTAGTTCAAACTTATGTACAATTAGTCGTTATTTTCTCATGCATAATTATTTTAGTTCGTTAGAATCTGTTTTTATAACACACTCTTCTAGGTATACTAACATCAGGCTGTATAAATTAAACAATTGAATTATTAGCATTCCATACATTACCATTTCTAAGTAACTCACGGAGAGTTTTTAATGAATGTTTTCAAGTTAAAAAATCACTCACACAAATACAAAAGCTGTTGATTATCGCTAACATGTTTAATTCTGTAAAGTAACCTAAATATAATCATTGTATTTTGGACTGTTTTATATCATATGTATCACTTTTTATTACAAGAATCGTATCCTAGTTCAATTCTATCTTACTTCTTACTAATATTATAAAGAGGAAAACTTTGTATTTTTGTATTTTTGTATTTTTGTATGTATTGAAATAACTCAAAACTACTGGACCGATTTTAAAAAATTCTTTCACCATCAGAAAGGTAATTTAACTGTGAGTAACATAGGCTATATTTTATTATTACTAATGTTTAGGAACTATTAATAAACAGCGTGTTTCTGGACGCCGGCGTTAAAAAATTCACTAAATTAAGATGCTTCCTTTAATAGTTTTTGTTTGTGTTTCGTAAATAACTTGGCTTATTAGTATTTGTCCTTATTTTATTTTGTTTTTTGTTACATGTATGTTGTTTTGGTGCACGTAATTCTGCTTCTCACATTTGTGTTGTCTTTCGTAGCCATCAAGAGAACTTGCCGCATCGGAGATGGGGCTCCATGAGACAGTAAGATTTTCTTTTATGTTTTTCTTATCTTTTAATTTTTAATTTTGTTTTTTTGTGTTAATATAGCTCTTGTTACTTATGTATGTTTATGGTATTGTTATTTTATTGAATACGAATTTTAACATTTAATTTGAAATATCTCATTGTAAACCGGACAACTAAAATAATTAATTTTGTAATAAATATATATAGTTTTTTGAAATTAAATACTATCTTATCCTAGTTATTAAAAATAAATTATGATATGATATGCTATTTAGTTCAAACTTATGTACAATTAGTCGTTATTTTCTCATGCATAATTATTTTAGTTCGTTAGAATCTGTTTTTATAACACACTCTTCTAGGTATACTAACATCAGGCTGTATAAATTAAACAATTGAATTATTAGCATTCCATACATTACCATTTCTAAGTAACTCACAGAGAGTTTTTAATGAATGTTTTCAAGTTAAAAAATCACTCACACAAATAGAAAAGCTGTTGATTATTGCTAACATGTTTAATTCTGTAAAGTAACCTAAACATAATCATTGGATTTTGGACCTTCTTATATCATATGTATCATCACTTTTTATTACAAGAATCGTATCCTAGTTCAATTCTATCTTACTTCTTACTAATATTATAATTGCGAAAGTTTAGATGGATGGATGGTTTGTTTGTTAGAGTTTGTAGCCTAAACGGCTGAAGGGATCTCGATTAAATTTGGCATAGATGTAGAGGATAGTCTGGAAGAACACATAGGCTACTTGCTTTTGTTTTTTTTATTCCGCGCGGACGGAGTCGCGGGCGAAAGCTAGTTGTGATAGAAATAATAGATCGGACACTATTTTAAAGTTGTCAATGAGTCATTGCATACGATAGAGACATTGGCTTTTACTGTATAAATAGACTGTCAACTAACCGTTAAGATAGGTAGCTTTGTTCCTTTTTGCCGTTAAATTCTACTCCTATAATAATTCATTCTACACGTTCTTATAGTTGACATTTTAACAACATTCGACGAAAAGATAGTAATCTCTTCAACAACATAAAATGTTGAGAGATCACTTGATAAATGGTTTTCTTGTTGTCTGACGGAGACAGTTACATCAGTTTAATCTCTGAGAGATCTCATAGACACTTTTTTCTTTGGATAAGACCTCATTAATGGTGGCTGCCGTCCCCCCTAGATCTAGCCTAGATCATAGGCTGGCGTCGTCCATAATTCTAAGAATTGCTGAACCTATCCTCTTTATCTACAATAAAACATAGGTAGTTAGAATGGATGAGACAATTATCGGAGGCCTAATTTTAGTCCCTTTCCCTTTCCACCCTTTTGTTAAGATGGGAAGGAAAAGTGGTTTTGACGGTGGAGGAGACGCATAGGAAGGGAAAATGTCCTCTTTATGTGCGTCTCCTACTACTACTACTAAGGGTAGGATCTGCAATTTCCATTTCGGAGGATTCAGGTGGCCGCTTGCTCGTTTGCCACCTTATATTAATATAAAAAAAAATTAAATGAATCCAGTTCGAGAAAGTATAATTGAACGATTAGGTGTTTGCACGCATACTTTACTTTATAAAAAATACTACTATCGCGAAAACGGCAATATTTCGTTCATTACTTATAAAATACACTCAAAATTATATCCTTGTTGTCGATCAGAAATTTAATTACATTGCATGAAACGGAGTGTAAAAATGTAAAATCATTCGGCCCTAAGATAATTAAACTAGGTTTATAACTTTAAACTGTCGTTGTTTTTACAAATATAATGTTCTTAAGATGCGGCTTTCTTTTTTTTCGTTTTTTTTTTCACACTACCACATCACTTCAGTCAGCCCGTGATCATGGCGCATGCAACTGTGCCGAAATATCGGGAGCTAAAATCCAATCGTGGTAAGAAACCCGTATCTTACGAACATTATAAACTGGGTTTGTAATTTATCTGTTTTCTAGGTAAAAAATGATCCTTGTAACAGTTTTAGTTGTGTCTGACCTTTGAAAAACTGATATAAAATGTCGTGAATGCAACCTAAGGTCTCTTAAATATATTAAACCTTAGTATCAAGGTCTGGCACTATCAATTTCCGTTATAGCAGTTTAATTGGCTTTTTAATATACGTAGAAGCAAAAATGTGCATAAAAAGGTTTATTATACATATTTTGTTTTAAACCCTTTACATTTCATGTTACAAGGAGAACGTTAGTTATGAGTGTGGAAGGGTACATCGGTAGAGGTATACCTAGAAAGAGATGGATGGATTGTGTAAAAGGTGACATGATTAAAAAGGGAGTGATGACTGAGATGACGTATGATAGAGTTATGTGGAGGACAAAAACCTGTTGCGCCGAACCTACGGGAGTAGGATAAGGAGATGATGATGATGATGATGACCCTTTACATGGAAAGAACTACTTTCCATATAAGATTGATTAAAAACTAGCTTTTAAGACTTTGTCCGTGTGGAATTAAAAAAGTAACTATTTCTATTTTTAATTTAATTAACTAGTTCATTTGTTCGTCTAGACTATGTCATCCAACCAGTCACATTGATAATCTTACTAATATTATAAACTAGCTGTTCGCGTGCGGATTCATCCGCGCGAAATTATAAAAACTTTATTTTATTGTTTACATTTGTCACATTGTCAAGAGCAAATGACAAAATGACATGACATGACGAACTTCTTTCTTGATGTTGGCAGCAACTTATGGTCTCTTTCCCACATTAGGGTTTTATCAAAAATATTAACCCCCTAAGTTTAATGGCGTGAAATATATAGCCTAAAGCATGACGTAAGTGTAGGGTTATTTATAATATTAAAAAAGAATTATTCAAAAATATGCTGTAATTGCTGTCATCTTAGACAACAAAGAAGTGTGTGTTTACGCTTTATTATAATAGTATAGATGCGAAAGTTTACTAAACTGCTGAATGGATCTTGATGAAAGGCATAGATGTAGAGGATAGTCTGAAAAACACGTAGGCTACTTACTTTTTTTTTAATTCCACGCGGGTGGAGTCGCGGGTAAAAGCTAGTATTAAGTATAATTAGTACGATTAACTCTATCCAAGTTTTAACCTATATCGAATTTACCGATAATTCATATAAAATGTAATTCATTCACACCGGAAACTATATAAGGTGAGATTTTCATTATAGCTGTGCTATAGAAATTAATTCATACAAACGCTTAGTTTTATAATCATCTATTCAAGTACGTTATACAACCAGCTATTGTTATAAAAATGTAAATGTGTTATATTATTATAACTAAGTATATTAGCATTTCATAAGATAAAACGAAGATCTAACTTAAATCGAAAGCATCTTGAACTCGTTTCAAATATAAGAAAAACGGTTTTTCTTATTGATTGGGAGTTAAGGCAAGATTTAGCATGTGACTGCTAAAACTAATTACTGCTAAAACGTTGCTTATAATAATTTTAAGATAAGTCTTTAGACGTGAATGGATGGTTAACTAACATAAAGATTAAAATACTCCCAAATAACTCATTACAGAGTTCTAAAGACCAATTAAAATGACCAAGAAAAACTTCTATCTGTATTCACAAACAACCAGAAGTCACGCATTCAACTTTTTGTCACAACACCTTGAATAACTCATTATAAGCGCCGGATCGTGAGACGAACAAACCACCAGTCAATTAGATCCGTCACTGTAAACAAAACAATACTGTAAACTTTGACAATTACAGACTATGTAACACTGGTTACCACGAATCATCCATTAACAACTTTAATGTTTAGTGTAAAATCATTATAAACCTTATCGGTGTGAAAATAAGGTTCAAAATTGACAAATATTTATTACATTATGCAATGAATTGTGTCACTCGCACCTACCCAATCTACTAATGGTCACGAAACAAGTAATGTTATTGCTAGGTTTTGCTAAAGATATTAGTTGAAGTTGAACTAAGCTACTCTGTATTATCTCATTGTAGTATGGAAATCGAGTCGTAATTATAAGTTGTGGCTATAGAGTCTTTTCACATGCTCTGTGTATAATATCAGGTTGAATTATATACAGAAGTTACGGTGTCGCGACTGGCTTAATAATTTAATAACAGCGCGTTTCGCACACGGCTATTGTAGATGGCCATCCACCGTCCGAGTGGCCACTGGCTACGTCCACAATGCGTCACTGGCTGTCAGTTTCCCGCGGCCGTTCGCGCGTCCCACATCGCATGCAACGCGCTGTCAAATTCGAATTTCGAATTCCATTTTTAAATAGTTTCATTCTTTTTTTAACATGTTTAATATAGACGGCCAATTAGTGCTATTCGTTAAATTAGGGATGTGAATCGATTTTATAATTGCGTCCGGCTGTGACGGTAGTTTGTTTTAGTACAAATCATTTTGTTTTTTTAAAGCTGGAGCGAAACGGCGTTCGAATGCATTACAGAAAGCGACCCTACAGGTTAGATATTAAGTTACTATTTCTGTGACACATTTTCGAGTTTTCTTTCACGAAGGTGCGCTGATTCCAGGACAAAATATTAAATAAGGATACTTATGTCATATTACCAAACAATTGATATAGGTTATTTTATTGTCAAAAATATTACAATATTTTTATAACATTGAAGGTACATTGAACTAGGACTATAAAGACAACAGTGTAACCTTAACTAAATTTATATGATAGTTAATAGTACGCTCAAAGAATACTAATGTTTAATATCAGAGAATGACATCAATAACCCATTGGCTTGTTTAAAAAAAAAACATCAAAGTACATGCTCTAATAATTTTGATTGTTTCAATGTGTAATTATCGCTTTTACTGTGGAAGTACTGTACTATTATAATTTGTGTTTTACATAAATATAACCTTACATTTCCGCTGTCGAAATGCTAGGTACAAAAACATATTATCTCGGATTTATCAAAGGTATTTTGGCAGTGTAAACCCACTGTAAGGATGTTTACTCGTAGAACAAAAATGCGACAACACAATTCATGTTTTGGAGATTGAATTACACGAATTCAATTGATCAATAAACATAAATTTTTAAGCAATTACAGAAACCTTTAGATGTTATTTTTTACATGCTTGTAATAAACATGATTATAGTATCTTTTCTTAGACTTCTTGTAAAGACAAAGAAGATCTGATTAATGGTTAACACACATGTCGCTTTAGATATAATAGTCAAAATATTTATAGCCCAATCAAAATTAAGTGAAGCTACAATAATTCCCAAAAAGTCCCCAATCCTTAATGCTAAATCTATAACTTTATAGGGTTCACTTCTAGTGGTGTTCTGAACATCCCTATATTCAGCTCTATGTGAATTATTGTAAATTTAATATTTGATTTAACTAGTATTAATTTTAACATCAATTTCGTAATATGTCTATGAAAGATCGTTATTGTAATGTAATAACTGAATATCATATTTCGAAGCCTTGCTCCATTGAGACTATGACTCATTACGAACAAACAGAAAACATACAGATCTATTGCTATTATAATTGTAAATAGGACACTCTAATCTGTGACAAACATTTTTTTTGCGAACACACATGCGAATTAAGGTTGTCTAATTTGTACTATACTAGCTGTAGCCCCCTATTTCGCCAGCGTGAATTAAAAAAATAATAAAAAATATGAGCCTATGTTACTCACAGATAAATTACCTGTCTAATAGTGAATACATTTTTGAAATCGACCCAGTAGTTTTTCCTTGATTCGAATACATACAAAAATACAAATCTTTCCTCTGAATACTATTAGTATAGATAAAAACAGTGAAAGTAAAAGATTACATCTTTAATTTATAAGACATTCCTAAGAAGTGTTGCCATCAAGATGAAGATATGGCGACAATGCAAATAGGTTAAGATTAACAACACACATAACACTATCATTTACAATTGCGTTGTCTATAATGCACAGGACAAACAGGCCAGGGTAAATACACTTGATGTGAAAGCCTTTGGAATACTACAGTATTGATAAATATGATTACAAGTTCTCATTTCTCTAATGGAAACCTTGATAGAATATACTTTTTACAAATTATTTTTATTTAATGTAACATGAGCTTCGAATACAGCTTAAATTCTAGGCTACATAAACTGTAAAAAGTGTAAATGATGACCCTTTTCGACCGACTTCCCAAAAGGAGATACTCAATTCGTCTGTATGTTTTTTTTTACAGTTTATAATCACGTCAATATTTATTTTATCGTTTCTATTACATTTCTCACATCTTACTAATATTATAAATGCGAAAGTTTAGATGGATGGATGGATGGATGGATGGATGGATGAATGGATGGATGTTTGTTAGAGTTTGTAGCCTAAACGGCTGAACGGATCTCGATGATTTGGCATAGACGTAAAGTATAGTCTGAAAGAACACATAGGGTACTTACTTTTGACTTTTTTAATTCCACGCGGACAGAGTCGCGGGCGAAAGCTAGGATATAATAATAAACACTGTAATTTTAGCACACGTTAAAAAGTCACATAAATTATCTATACTTATATTATAGGAATGATTTGTATTTTAGGATTTTTGTATTTATTGAAATAACCCAAAAACTACTATGTCGATTTCAAAAATTCTGTCACCATTAAAAAGCTACGTTATCATTGAGCAACATAGGCTATATTTTTTATTATTTTTTTAATTATACACGGGCGAAGTCGCGAGCAACAGCTAGTAGTAATTAAAGTTCCAAATACCATTGTCAAAATATCTTTGAATCATGCAAAACCGCTGATTGCTTTGTAACATCATACAAAAAATATCTCATTCTAGATTACTAGTGCAGATTTTCTTATTACGGTTTTTTAACAAGTTCCTGTTTTCATGCGAGTACAAGCTATCATCAATCATGACTACCATTTCTCACACAAAGCGCGCGCGGTTTTATGAACATACCATTACTCGTCTTCCGTTACTTTGAATAAAATAAAAGTTTATATAAGAACTGTTAGAGCGACTTATATACAAACTAGCTTTCGCCCGCGACTCCGTCCGGGTGGATTAAAAAACAAAAGTGCGTAGCCAATGTGTTCTTCCAGACTATCGTCTACGTCTATGCCAAATTTCATCGAGATTCGTTCAGCCGTTTAGGCTACAAACTCACAAACATCCATCTAAAATTTCGCATTTATAATATTAGTAAGATGTAAAGGAGTTTTCTATGATATAAAGGAAGATCTCTATAAAAAAGCGATGTACTGTAGGTATCTAAAAGGCGAAAAAAGGTCATAAATAAAAAAAAATAATTAGGGGAATATAATGTTCACTATTTTGTATTCTAATATCACAAGCATTTAGCTATGAATGTTTCTAAATAAATTAAATTTAAATAAAGCCTTTGTATACAATAACTGTGATAAATATTCCATTCTAGGATATAATAATAATTTAAGAATTTACATCATAATGTATAAAATAATTTAATTTTAAAGTAAAAACTTCAAAAATACTTCATCGAGAGCAACCTAGATATTCACGCATGTTTGTCGATCTTTAAAAATAAACATTAAATATAACGGATATTGTGCAAGTGTTTCATTTCAGCAAATTACAGTTACGAAATAAGCTTGCTACTTGTATGGGAACTACGTTAACGTTAGCGTGATAGTCCGAATTATACCTGAGTCATATTGGAGGTCGAAGGTTAGAGTACGTGGGTTCAAGTTTTCTTTAGCAATACCTAAAACATGATTTATATTGTCAACTAGCTGTTCCCGTGTGGCTTCATCCGCATGAAATTATAAAAACTTTATTTTATTGTTTACATTTGTCAAATTCTCAATTGCAAATTAAAAAATTACCGTTACCATAAAGCAATGTTTGCTTCCTTAATGTTGGCATCTTGTAGTTTATGGACCCTTTCCCACATGAACGTTTTTTTCAATATATTTACTCCATAAGTTTAATAGCGTGAAAATATATAGCCTAAAGCGTGTCGTAAGTTAATGACTTTTCATTAAAGAAAGAATTATTCAGAAATATGCTGTGATTGCTGATATGCTACGCGACAAAGTAGTGTGTTTACGCTTTATTATATTAGTATAGATATAGATTGATTATGAACCTTATTTTTAATGCATCTAGGCTTCATGGAGCTATTTGACAGAAACATACGTGTCCAACGTCGTACAATTTTTAACGTATTAACAAACGCCCTGATACATTGCTACCTCGGAACTCTCAACTGTATTTCCTTCCATTATAACTCCCGACGGGTCTTTCATAGGCTCTAGTCACAGGTCTAGATATATGTATACAAAGGAATCAATTGTATCGCTATTTTAGTGTCGCTAGTCTAAGCCTGCGCAATCACTTTCTTACACAATGTCACGGCGCGTGCGCACCCATGTGTCATTTGTGCCGCTACCGATTTCTCCAGACCTATAGAATCCTGACATTACAGACTAAATTGCACAGATTAACAATGTTTCCAATATCGGTAATTACAAATGTGACAGTTGCGTGGATTGATTAATCTTGGTTCCAAAATTAATAGTTTTAATAAAAATATGATAATCCGTGTATTTTTTTGCTCGCCGCTAATATTTACTTAACCCAATGATTATATTATCAATTAGCTGTTGCCCGCGACTTAGTCCACGCAATATTAAGATTAAAAGTAGCCTATAACATGCCCATCTATGTCAGCTACCCTTCAGTGAAAAAAATTTAAATGCGATTTTCGTTATTAGCAACGCAAAGAAATCTTCCCGAAATCTGGATTTTTTTTGATATTACAGACACTTCAATTTTATTATACGTATAGAAGATTATGTTGAAATGTATTAAAATAACTAGCTTTCGCCCGCGACTCCGTCCGCGTGGTATTAAAAAATAACAAAAGTAAGTAGCCTATGTGTTCTTCTATACTGTCGTCTACATCTAGGCCAAATTTCATCGAAATCCGTTTAGCCGTTTAGGCTACAAACTCTAACAAACATCCATCCATCCATCCATCCATCTAAACTTTAACATTTATAATATTAGTATGATTGCTATTTAGGTGTTCTTTTTTTAATATTTGTATTAGTTGTTACAGAAGATGTTTAATAATCTTACTTACTAATATTATAAATGCGAAAGTTTAGATGGATGGATGTTTGTTTGTAGCCTAAACGGCTGAACGGATCTCGATGAAATTTGGCTTAGATGTAAAGGACAGCCTGGAAGAACACATAGGCTACTCACTTTACTTTTTTAAATTCCACGCGGACGGGGTCGCGGGCTAAAGCTAGTATAGTTATAAATGTAATTTAACCAATTATTGTAGTTTCTAAATATTTTCTCAATTCTTTGGGAACGTGTTATCGTAGTAACAAAGGCGCACGCAATTTGATTTGACGTAAAGATAAGCGTTGCATTGCTTTCATAAAACTGTAAAATATAATTAACATTTTAACGGTCCTCGGTTGTAAAATTACCTCATCAGATTTTATGTCGCTAAACAGTTTCTTGTGCAAAAACGTCCTTCTAGTTTAGAATTTAACGCTAAACATGCTGATTGTAAAAAGTTAAATTATCTATTAAACGTTAAACGAAAACGTTTTACTTTTACTAAAGATATAAATTAATGAAACAAAATGATCACTTATCTAATCTTCACAAACAGGGAAGTTATTCTCTTAGACGCTTAAGCAAACTTATGTATCTTATAAAATTATAAATGTGTCTAACACAGTTTGAAAATCGTTAAGTCGCTTTTTTTTTTATTAAAAATATTAGTAGCTTTTGTTAATTTACTAACATTTCCTTTAACCATTCCAACTAAGCTCTAGGCTTGTGCTAGGATATGGTTCACGACAATAGTCGAATGGCGGGATTCGAACGCTCGACCTCACGATCGGTAGTCCGTACCCCAAACACAGTTTGAAAGTGCGTTTTATAAGTCATCCAATTTAACGATTATTACTAGCCAATAATCCTAACCCAATTATATGAGACAGTTATCCACTTGTGTACTCTAGACACGCACTAAGCGGTCATTCCTTCGTCGCCCAACCTTCAGCTAATAAAGTTGTCTTTGATAAGTCCTTGCGTATTAATTAAGTGTTGACCGAATGATAGAAACACTGCGCGTTTCATACACGTGATAACATTTGCTAAAAATTAAGAAAGGACATTTGTCATTTTATTTCAGAAAAAATCTACCTCTACACCGGTAGAGGTAGACCTAGAAAGAGATGGATGGATTGCGTGAAAGGTGACATGATCAAGAAGGGAGTGATGACTGAGATGACGGATGATAGAGTGCTTTGGAGGACGAAAACCTGGTGCGCCGACCCTACGGGAGTAGGATAAGGCAGGGGAGATGATGATGATTTTAGAAAAAATCTAGCTGTTTCAAAAATTTAAAAAATATATAGCCTATGTTACTCACAGATAAATTACCTTTCTAATGGAGAAAGAGTTTTTAAAATCGGCCCAGTAGTTTTTGAGTTATTTCAATACATAGAAAAATACAAACCTCTCCTCTTTGTAATAATTAAGTATAGATAATGTATAAATTAAAATTAAGTAACTCATGGTGATAGAAATTTATAATGATAAGTTAATTTAAACTTAACTTTTTTTCAATAAACAGTTTTGTCCAGCACGAATTGTACAATATTTAGATTTCAATTAATTTTACACTAAGGGACTCTTAGACACTTAACAATTCTGAGTACGACAGTCACTAACCCTGTTTGTTATGGGCGTATGTTATGCTACAAAATTACAATTATGCAACATCACAACAGTCAAGTTACTAACAAGCCGCGCAAGTAATAAAAATGTTCTAATTGTCCGCTTTCATTATAACTACAATTATTTCATTCTTTCTACACGAAAATTAATATTAGACGTGTGAAATTAAAGAATACATCTCATACGCTTGTTACGCATTTACGATTTGCATTTTTAATCAAATGTTTAATATTTCATGTTAATTTTGATGATTACAACTTTTAGAATGTTTTTGTTTAATAAATATGCATGGAGAATTAAATAAATCTATTTATCTATTTTGTCTGTGATGTTACTAAACCTCTCACTAGCCAAAATTGTATTCTCAATCTATACTAATATTATAAAGAGGAAAGATTTGTATTTTTGCATGTATTGAAAAACTAATGAACTGATTTCAAAAATACTTTCACCATTAAAACCTACATCAATGCTGAGTAACATATGCTATTTTTTGTGAAATACAGGCGAATTTGCAAGCAACAGCTAGTGTAACAAATTAGTTTAATAAGCTTGATTACTATGATAAATATAATGTGGACTAAAGGCAAACCTGAAGTAACGTTGTTCTTTTCATTCTTTATCGAAGGCACATCCGTGTGTTCAATGCGAATTCTCATTCCCAGAAAAAGTGTGAAGTTAGTAATTGTTTCCATTAAATTCTCAAGCTTATTATAATTATTTACATTAAGTTAATGAGAATGGTGTTTAAAATAAGCAAAATGCCAATAAACCATGTCTTTAATTTATAAATGTTTTGTTACAGTTCGGGGAAGCGGCAAATTGGCTCCAATGTCTTAGCAAGGTGATATTTTATTGATTTTTTTCCAAATACAATACCATAAAAAGCTACGATTTAAGATATGTTAAAGCGCCATCTATATTACTTTTACTGTATCCATGTGTAGAGGGTAACACTTTTAGTGTGTGAAAAATAGATGGCGCTCTATGTACTTGTTATCCAACTGTACCTAGGTGGCGCTGTAAACTACATTGCTAACTATTTAATTTAAATTAAGCCAAATTATAATTAAGCGTGTTATTGTTTCAGCCAATTGTACCGGTCGTCGTCTTTCAACTCGTCCGGGTGCGGTTCTGGCGGCGAACCGGCGGACGATATGTACTCTGATGTTTCGCTGGAGGAGGACGTTCAAGGACTTAATTATAAGGTCGGTATATCATATCTTAAATAGATAATAGATGGCGCTACGAAGACTGGATGATCGTTAATTTGACTAGAATGGAGTCAAAAGTCAAAAGTCACATAGCGTTTTATTGGTTCAATTAATACTTACACTACTTATTAGGAATGGATATATTACATTTATAATTTACAAAATTTGTATGTTAGATAAAAGTTTTTTTATGGATCCTGGTAAAGTTATCAATACTAGTCACCAAGTAATTTTGGCTAAATGCGTTTGAAAATGTTTTTCATTTTCAGCTTTTAATTGGTATTTTTTTAGTTCATAACGTTCATATAAAAATGATAGTTCTGCGTAAATATAAAGGGGTTACTTCCGTTATCACAATTTAGGAAATGAGTAATTTTCAGTACAATCATGACCCAATTTACTCTAACACGATGACTTACTAAATGAATTCTTGGGAAACTCTTACGTATACGTGGAAACTACGATGCTTCATTCATATTTATAATCTTATCTGAAATTATACCTATAAAGGACCAACTCAGAATCTGTCTTAAATTCTACTTTGCCTTAGAATTAAAAAAATATGGAATATCAAAGACACTTGATTCCAATAAGGCCCAATTTTTATGTCGCGTCTACTCAATTCTTAAATCTCTATTTGAAGAAAGTGTATGTACTTCATAGAGACTTTAAAACAACCGTTAATAAGAGGTTCCTATGTAAATTATCTACATTTGAATTTGTTTATTTTCCGAAAAACTGTATAATGTGTTTTAATTAATTTATTCGCTCTTTTGTAATTCATTTCAACGTTGTACCTACTGCATATGCCATCTCATTAAACGACTATCAACAAACGATTTCAAGGCCGTTTCAGTTAGCGTATCTTCACACTCTATTGAGCTGATTAACACCAGTTCTACGCAGTACAACTCTTTCTTTTAATACTTACACTATTTTATAAGCACATAGCGCATAATTCAATTGAAATAAAAAACTAGAACAAACAACCAACTTTACCTTTATAATACTGCATCATAAACTTATTAATAACAGACAGTTTTGAATCATCATCATCATCATCAACTTGCCCTTATCCCTTATGGAGGGTGTGCTGCTCTTCCATACATCTCTATCAGCCGTCATATCTGAATCCACTCCTTTCTTAAGCATATCCTCTTTCACACAATCCATCCATACTTTCTTCGGTCTTCCTCTTCCTTTGTAGCCATCCACATTCATTCTTAACACTTTCTGGTTTATGTCCTCATCGTCTCGTCGCATAACATGTCCATATCACGCTAACCTTTTGCTTCTCAATTTCTCCACCACTGGCGCTACTTTCAAACTTCCTCTAATATACACATTCTTAACTTTATCCATTCTTGTCACACCACACAACCATCTTAACATACGCATCTCAGCCACATGCAATCTCCTTTCATCCGCAACTTTGGTAGCCCAACATTCAGATCCATACAATACGACAGGTCTAATGATGGACTTGAATGATGAAGGATTAATCAATTTAAATAATAAATCCATAGACAATAAATGTTGCCAGCTAGTAAAATGTGTAAATAAACTAATTTCAATTGAATACGCCCATAAATCTGTTATTTAATTCGGGTCTGATATTTTAAAGGTCTACACATATAATATTTTCGTGAATCTGACATAAAGCATCCACAATTAGTCAGAAAAACATAGGAAGCCTGAGTGTAGGAGTTTTTGAACAGTTATTCATAATTAGGAATTCTGCAATGCGGCAGTGACACCTACATCCTGAAATTAACATTTTTAAACTTGAACTTTTTATAGATAAAATATGAATTACGAAGGAATATTTTTAGTTTATTATATACTAGCTATCGCCCGCGACTCCGTCCGCGTGGAATTAAAAAAAAAAACAATACGGTAGCCGATGTGTTCTTCCAGACTATCCTCTATATCTATACCAAATTTCATGGAAATCCGTTCAGGAGTTTTGGCTACAAACTCTAACAAACATCCATCCATCTAAACTTTCTCATTTATAAAAGTATGATTTTTATTAGATAATGTGTAATCTTATCATACATATATTTTACGTCAATGATGCATCGAAGAAAACAACTAACACTATGTTTGGTTTTTATCTTCTCGTAGTCATAACACTTGCTGTGAATGAATAAGAGTATCCGGTAGAATGTATCGTGCCGGAAGTAGTGTCATTTCGTAGTAGTATGAGTACATCAATCTGTATCTCATGATTAGTTCTCCAGAAATATCGAACCATGCAAAAACAAATAATGATTTAAAGAGAAAAAGTAGTCTAATCCAACTAAATTTTAAATATTGTGTACAATACAATTAAAATAAATTATAAAAATTTACAAATACGTATACGAAGTATTATAATTCCGCGCCAAAGTCGCGGGCAAAAGCTAGTTCTAAATTCCAAGTATCGATTTAGAAACAAAATATACAAAGTAAGTAAACAAAGCTAAAAACAAATACATTACGTTTTATCTGTCGTCACTTGGACAATCTTTGAACTAACAAACCTGCAATTAGGGTTGGCACTCGAAACTCTGCTTAAAGTTAAAAATAATGTACTTAATTACAGATCTATTTAACAATCAAAGGGGTCATTGACAGTAGCCAAAAAGGTTTTATCTTTTTTATTCAAAGACTAGCTGTTCCCATGCGACTTCATCCGCATAAAATTATAAAAAAATCATTTTATTGTTTACATTTGTCAAATTATCAATTGCAAATTTCAAAATGACATGACATGATGTCAAACCATGGCAACCTTGCTTCCTTGATGTTGGCAGCTACTTATGGTCTCTTTCCCACATTAGAGTTTTTATCCAAAATATATGCCCCTAAGTTTAATGGCGTGAAAATATATAGCCTATAGCGTAAGGTAAGTGTAGGGCTTTTTATTAAAAAAAGAGTTATTCAAAAATATGCTATAATTGCTGACATCTTAGGCAACAAAGAAGTGTGTGTTTATGCTTTATTATATTAGTATAGATATTTGTGAGTCTATGAAGAAAAGTAATAAGATTAAATGTGGATGGCTACCAGGTGAAATTGTATGGATTGTGTGAAATGACATGCGTAAGAAGGGGAAGAATTCAGATTTGACGGCTTATATCTCAGACCAGGTTGATGAGATGTTCGTGAATCACACATAATTTCATTTATACTTTTCAAAAATATGTGGCAACCCTATGCAATGTTTTGAATTTTGAAGTTACACCACTCCTTTTCTTTATTATTCCTAATGCAATGTTTATTTAAAGTCACGCAATATGCAAGGTCGCACTCACTGGCTGCTAAACATCAAAATAAACCTTTCTCAGCTCTTTTTAAAGATATGGAGTGATACTGAATAGTATACAAGAAATACACTACCCTACCTACCCTACAAGATAATAAGTGTGATAATTTTATTTTAAAGAACCTTATTAAAGTCTCAAATATCACTGCTACGTAAACCTAGAAATGGCAATACAGAATCTCAAAATTTTTATTCATTTAATAAAATTTTAGTCAAATCACAAATCTCATCGAAAAAGGACAATAAAATATTTAATAACATCATTAGTAAATAATTATATTCAAACAGTAATAATATAATAATAATATTCAAACAATCATTTAATTTAATCGACGTCCAATGACCGCATATTAATATCACCAAAGGATAGGGATTCAAACAATACGCTTCATTTGATACGACAGCAATGGCGGCCGGAAGCGGGACGTCAGCTGCACGCCATTTCCGGTCAAAAGCGTGCCTCTATATGATAAATGGTTAATTTAGAATTATAATCCTGGCAGTGTTGATTCCGACGTGCTTTGAACACATTAAGCTTACAAACATTATGTCATATAGTATTTTTGGTAACTTTAAGACTATTACTATTAGCCTTTGGAGTTATGACGTCATTTGACTTAACGCTAGTAGTACAACTTTGTATACCGTACTATTATTGTATACGTTTAGGTACAATTTAAGGAAGCATGTCTTTTACATTCAATGCCTGTAATATAACACTACTATATTTAGAAGGCTAGTTGTTTATAAGTGAGCACTTATAAGGGCTGTGTTCGCAACGTGGGAGGGTATTATCTTTGGCTCGTTTCCGAACTGTCTAGTACATTTTATTACAATTGTACTTATCGTTGTCGATGTCGTATCGTAAATGAATACAAAATATGGATAGAAATATAGTTTCAAGCGTTGGTATTTCGGTGAAATCGCATTTATTGAACAGATAAAGGAAACTCTGGTTTAATATCATCGGCTTGTATTTCTATTGATAGGTACCTAATCTAATATTGTGAAATGAATTTACGATTTTTTTAACATTTACCTTTTTGTTATAGTTAAATCAATCTTTGACATTAGTTATGAGAAGGGATGAATCGCATGTAACAAGAAGGACGTTAGTTATGAATGTGGAGGGGTACACCGGTAGAGGTAGACCTAGAAAGAGATGGATGGATTGCGTGAAAGGTGACATGATCAAAAAGGGAGTGATGACTGAGATGACGGATGATAGAGTTATTTGGAGGACAAAAACCAGGTGCGCCGACCCTACGGGAGTAGGATAAGGCAGGGGAGATGAGGATGAATCTTTGACATTAGTCTAAAACTAAGATTTATTTTGAGTCCTGTTCAAAAGAAAACTATTCTTTTACTTGTGTCCCGTTACTAAAACTTAAAATCATTTATAACACTAAGGGAGTCTTTTAGTATAGATTTCTCTTAATTTTATAATAAAAGATCTTACGTAACCAAATAAAGACTTATAGCTTACTACCAACATTGTAACAACAATAAACATGTTAATAATTGGTAACTCAGTGGGTGTGCGTGGGAGCTTTATAACTATGCCAAGGATATCGGGATACAACCAAAATATGTCTCCAACAGACTATTTGCAATTCTAAACTAAACCAATGAATAAACATTCAAAGCGAGAAATGTCTAAACATTCCTTTCACACTCGTGCACACAATGTTAATGCAAAATTAAACGTATAATGAAAATCATTAAAATAACTAAATTCTTGTAACATTCTGGGACTTATGGCGATTAATATAAGACACATAACGTAAATGGAATCTATTTTTAGTACATTAACGTATCAAAATTGTACATGACTTAAATTTAACCAAATTACATTGTTATTAAAAACAGAAGAACAAAACGTCATGATTCGTAACACTATAAAACAGTTACTCAACTCCCACAATAGTTAATTATTCAAAAACACATGTACTCGTATAGACAGGCTGCATTAATTAAATGTATTTTTGTATTTTTGTATTTTTGTATTTTTGTATTTTTGTATTTTTGTATTTTTGTATTTTTGTATTTTTGTATTTTTGTATTTTTGTATTTTTGTATTTTTGTATTTTTGTATTTTTGTATTTTTGTATTTTTGTATTTTTGTATTTTTGTATTTTTGTATTTTTGTATTTTTGTATTTTTGTATTTTTGTATTTTTGTATTTTTGTATTTTTGTATTTTTGTATTTTTGTATTTTTGTATTTTTGTATTTTTGTATTTTTGTATTTTTGTATTTTTGTATTTTTGTATTTTTGTATTTTTGTATTTTTGTATTTTTGTATTTTTGTATTTTTGTATTTTTGTATTTTTGTATTTTTGTATTTTTGTATTTTTGTATTTTTGTATTTTTGTATTTTTGTATTTTTGTATTTTTGTATTTTTGTATTTTTGTATTTTTGTATTTTTGTATTTTTGTATTTTTGTATTTTTGTATTTTTGTATTTTTGTATTTTTGTATTTTTGTATTTTTGTATTTTTGTATTTTTGTATTTTTGTATTTTTGTATTTTTGTATTTTTGTATTTTTGTATTTTTGTATTTTTGTATTTTTGTATTTTTGTATTTTTGTATTTTTGTATTTTTGTATTTTTGTATTTTTGTATTTTTGTATTTTTGTATTTTTGTATTTTTGTATTTTTGTATTTTTGTATTTTTGTATTTTTGTATTTTTGTATTTTTGTATTTTTGTATTTTTGTATTTTTGTATTTTTGTATTTTTGTATTTTTGTATTTTTGTATTTTTGTATTTTTGTATTTTTGTATTTTTGTATTTTTGTATTTTTGTATTTTTGTATTTTTGTATTTTTGTATTTTTGTATTTTTGTATTTTTGTATTTTTGTATTTTTGTATTTTTGTATTTTTGTATTTTTGTATTTTTGTATTTTTGTATTTTTGTATTTTTGTATTTTTGTATTTTTGTATTTTTGTATTTTTGTATTTTTGTATTTTTGTATTTTTGTATTTTTGTATTTTTGTATTTTTGTATTTTTGTATTTTTGTATTTTTGTATTTTTGTATTTTTGTATTTTTGTATTTTTGTATTTTTGTATTTTTGTATTTTTGTATTTTTGTATTTTTGTATTTTTGTATTTTTGTATTTTTGTATTTTTGTATTTTTGTATTTTTGTATTTTTGTATTTTTGTATTTTTGTATTTTTGTATTTTTGTATTTTTGTATTTTTGTATTTTTGTATTTTTGTATTTTTGTATTTTTGTATTTTTGTATTTTTGTATTTTTGTATTTTTGTATTTTTGTATTTTTGTATTTTTGTATTTTTGTATTTTTGTATTTTTGTATTTTTGTATTTTTGTATTTTTGTATTTTTGTATTTTTGTATTTTTGTATTTTTGTATTTTTGTATTTTTGTATTTTTGTATTTTTGTATTTTTGTATTTTTGTATTTTTGTATTTTTGTATTTTTGTATTTTTGTATTTTTGTATTTTTGTATTTTTGTATTTTTGTATTTTTGTATTTTTGTATTTTTGTATTTTTGTATTTTTGTATTTTTGTATTTTTGTATTTTTGTATTTTTGTATTTTTGTATTTTTGTATTTTTGTATTTTTGTATTTTTGTATTTTTGTATTTTTGTATTTTTGTATTTTTGTATTTTTGTATTTTTGTATTTTTGTATTTTTGTATTTTTGTATTTTTGTATTTTTGTATTTTTGTATTTTTGTATTTTTGTATTTTTGTATTTTTGTATTTTTGTATTTTTGTATTTTTGTATTTTTGTATTTTTGTATTTTTGTATTTTTGTATTTTTGTATTTTTGTATTTTTGTATTTTTGTATTTTTGTATTTTTGTATTTTTGTATTTTTGTATTTTTGTATTTTTGTATTTTTGTATTTTTGTATTTTTGTATTTTTGTATTTTTGTATTTTTGTATTTTTGTATTTTTGTATTTTTGTATTTTTGTATTTTTGTATTTTTGTATTTTTGTATTTTTGTATTTTTGTATTTTTGTATTTTTGTATTTTTGTATTTTTGTATTTTTGTATTTTTGTATTTTTGTATTTTTGTATTTTTGTATTTTTGTATTTTTGTATTTTTGTATTTTTGTATTTTTGTATTTTTGTATTTTTGTATTTTTGTATTTTTGTATTTTTGTATTTTTGTATTTTTGTATTTTTGTATTTTTGTATTTTTGTATTTTTGTATTTTTGTATTTTTGTATTTTTGTATTTTTGTATTTTTGTATTTTTGTATTTTTGTATTTTTGTATTTTTGTATTTTTGTATTTTTGTATTTTTGTATTTTTGTATTTTTGTATTTTTGTATTTTTGTATTTTTGTATTTTTGTATTTTTGTATTTTTGTATTTTTGTATTTTTGTATTTTTGTATTTTTGTATTTTTGTATTTTTGTATTTTTGTATTTTTGTATTTTTGTATTTTTGTATTTTTGTATTTTTGTATTTTTGTATTTTTGTATTTTTGTATTTTTGTATTTTTGTATTTTTGTATTTTTGTATTTTTGTATTTTTGTATTTTTGTATTTTTGTATTTTTGTATTTTTGTATTTTTGTATTTTTGTATTTTTGTATTTTTGTATTTTTGTATTTTTGTATTTTTGTATTTTTGTATTTTTGTATTTTTGTATTTTTGTATTTTTGTATTTTTGTATTTTTGTATTTTTGTATTTTTGTATTTTTGTATTTTTGTATTTTTGTATTTTTGTATTTTTGTATTTTTGTATTTTTGTATTTTTGTATTTTTGTATTTTTGTATTTTTGTATTTTTGTATTTTTGTATTTTTGTATTTTTGTATTTTTGTATTTTTGTATTTTTGTATTTTTGTATTTTTGTATTTTTGTATTTTTGTATTTTTGTATTTTTGTATTTTTGTATTTTTGTATTTTTGTATTTTTGTATTTTTGTATTTTTGTATTTTTGTATTTTTGTATTTTTGTATTTTTGTATTTTTGTATTTTTGTATTTTTGTATTTTTGTATTTTTGTATTTTTGTATTTTTGTATTTTTGTATTTTTGTATTTTTGTATTTTTGTATTTTTGTATTTTTGTATTTTTGTATTTTTGTATTTTTGTATTTTTGTATTTTTGTATTTTTGTATTTTTGTATTTTTGTATTTTTGTATTTTTGTATTTTTGTATTTTTGTATTTTTGTATTTTTGTATTTTTGTATTTTTGTATTTTTGTATTTTTGTATTTTTGTATTTTTGTATTTTTGTATTTTTGTATTTTTGTATTTTTGTATTTTTGTATTTTTGTATTTTTGTATTTTTGTATTTTTGTATTTTTGTATTTTTGTATTTTTGTATTTTTGTATTTTTGTATTTTTGTATTTTTGTATTTTTGTATTTTTGTATTTTTGTATTTTTGTATTTTTGTATTTTTGTATTTTTGTATTTTTGTATTTTTGTATTTTTGTATTTTTGTATTTTTGTATTTTTGTATTTTTGTATTTTTGTATTTTTGTATTTTTGTATTTTTGTATTTTTGTATTTTTGTATTTTTGTATTTTTGTATTTTTGTATTTTTGTATTTTTGTATTTTTGTATTTTTGTATTTTTGTATTTTTGTATTTTTGTATTTTTGTATTTTTGTATTTTTGTATTTTTGTATTTTTGTATTTTTGTATTTTTGTATTTTTGTATTTTTGTATTTTTGTATTTTTGTATTTTTGTATTTTTGTATTTTTGTATTTTTGTATTTTTGTATTTTTGTATTTTTGTATTTTTGTATTTTTGTATTTTTGTATTTTTGTATTTTTGTATTTTTGTATTTTTGTATTTTTGTATTTTTGTATTTTTGTATTTTTGTATTTTTGTATTTTTGTATTTTTGTATTTTTGTATTTTTGTATTTTTGTATTTTTGTATTTTTGTATTTTTGTATTTTTGTATTTTTGTATTTTTGTATTTTTGTATTTTTGTATTTTTGTATTTTTGTATTTTTGTATTTTTGTATGTATTAAAATAACTCAAAAAACTACTGGGCCGATTTAAAAAATTCTTTCACCATCAGAAAGGTAATTTATCTGTGAGTAACATAGGCTATATTTTATTATTACTAAGTTTAGGAACTATTAATAAACAGCGTGTTTCTGGACGCCGGCGTTAAAAATTCACAAAATTTTAACTTTTCTCGGCTTACGCTGCCTAAACCGTTAGAGGTATATAAAAATGATGTAAGAAATTGTAGATCTCAAAAAGTTCTACAGAAAAGTCCGCGATAGCATATATTAATCTTTAACGGTTTTCTTACAATAACCACTTTTTTGTTTACAACATGAATTAAAAAACTTACGCTATTTGCAGCGTTCTTTTATTGGTTTCAATATTAATCCTTATCCAAATAAATGCGTTTGTTATCAGGAGAATTTAATGTAGAATAAAATTGTTCTTTACAGTATTTAAATTGGACTAATAGTTTAGAAGATATCGCGAACACAAACAATAAGGGTAACCGAAAATTCAGCTTTCAAGCTACCGGGCTTAGAAATTTGGAAACTTGCATCGGTAGATTTCTGTTATTACGTACATAGATTACTACTAAGTTAATACTTTTGGTAATAGGTTGAAAAAAAGGGCGAACGTAAGAGGTTATATTTGTAATTTCACGCGGGCGAAGTCGCGAGCAACGGCTCGTATTATATAAAGGAAAATTTTGTTTGTTTGATGGTAATGAAATAACTCAATAACTACAAGGCCGATTTCAATAATTCTTTCATTATTAAAAAGCTACGTTGTCAGTGAGTAACATAGGTTATGTTTTATATTATTTTTTAATTTCACGCGGACGGGGTCGCGGGCGAAAGCTAATCAAAAATACTTATGTCTTTTGCTATCCATTTAGAACTTAAAGTTTGCTCTGTTCAGTTAAAATTAAATGTTTGTAGCTGGATAAATACAATTTAAACATTAACTGGAAAAAAACGGGTTCAACAAACATTATTCCTTATTGTTTATATTCGTTTCATGGTTACCAAAGGAGTAGTAAACTAAGTGGATTTAATATGAGAAAACTATACTAAGTTACCTCACAAACCAGTTGATAAATACATGATGTAATATAAATTCTGTTCAGAGATAATTAAACAAAAAACATGTCACAAAGAATATACGCATCACATACAAAGTTAATGGACTTCCGCAATCTAACCCTGATTCTATTAACGCGCCTACTACCTCATGTAAAATCATTTACAACTTTTTCCTATCGATATAAAATTACTAGAATTCATACCCTAACAGGCTTCTTCCAATGTTTTGCTTTAATATCCTTGCGATCAAAGGAATCTGCGATTTTTATTATAAGGTAAAGTATAAGGATCAACAAAGAAAGGAATAATTTAATACACATACTTGAAAGTATTTTAAGAGAGTCCCTTAGTTTCTGTAGGGACTTCAAATTTTCAAGTAATTTACTATACTAGGTTTCTCTTGGCTTTCTTTATTTATAACTAGCTGTTGCTCGCGAGTTTGCCCGCGTGAAATTACAAAATATAGCCTATGTTATTCACAGATAAATTACCTTTCTAACGGTGAAATAATTTTAAAAATCGGCCCAGTAGTTTTTGTGTTATTTCAATACATACAAAAATACAAATCTTTCCTCTTTATAATATTAGTACAGATTTAAACATTGTAATGATTATGATTATGTAAGCATTAGTAAATTTCCTTAAGTTATATAAGATTAATTGACAATTAATATTTCAGCAAGTATATGCCAGTAAAAGCAATCAATTTAAATTGATATATTGTCGACAACTAAAAGGAGAAATTTTACAGCTAATAAACTTGTCTATATTATATCCAATACATCTTGTACATGTAAATTTTACTGCTAGAAGCAACAGAAAACATTAAAGTGTAATTGAATTGTTGCATTATTAAGAAAGTACAAGTGTATGTCAAAACGCGCTTTACAAAGAATCTATTTTGTTACGAATAAACTCAAAAATCATTCGATTGATACTAAAAATTCTTTTATCATTTGAAAGTTACATTATAACTGAGTTTTAATATTATATTACACGATTTTTAAATTCATCATAGACGAAGTCACGAGCAAAATCTAGTATTAAATATAATAAACAAGAACATTAAATCGACAGTTAACCTTGTTGGCTCAATAACAGACATAAGTCAGAACACTAATCAACTTAACATCCGACTTTAATTGGATTGAAGTTATAACGTTAATAAGAAAGGTATTCTAGAAAACACTACTCTTACAACCTCCATAAGTCGTAATAATCTCAGCAAACAATAAGTGAATTATATTGCAACAAGCTGCGTTTTAGGGTCCATTCTCACTGACCGGAGCGTAGAACAGATCTACGATTCGGTTTGTGTGGACTTACCCTTACTGTTCATACTGCAGTGAAGAATATAGGAGCGAATTATGCAATCTGTTTTTATCTTTATTTAGTTGTAGATTAAAATTAGCAGCTACTTTAAGAGATATCACGAGATAATGCCAGTTTAAGATGAAGTGGTTTATCTTTACTGGTAAATTTGTACAGTAATTATATATCATCATCAGCATCATATCCTGACTGATATGAGTAATAGACTTTGAGTGTGAATAACTAAATAATGTCCATTTTTATTTATTAGTACGATGGGAGAAGAGCTTAAGTCGCTCTCACATAAAAAAAAAACATACAGACGAATTGAGTACCTCCTTCTTTTGGGAAGTCGGTCAAAAAGGATAGTTGAGCCACGTTTGCCTAGGAAGGGTCACAGCGGCGCCCTCAAACCATTATCGATGAATTAAAATTGTTTCGTCGAATATTTGTCTTTACCAAAACTACCTCATCGTGTTTTCCTTACAACATACGCTATAATGTAATATCGCGCTAAGTTTTTTATCTTGATTTAGCCACAACAAAGCTTTTATTCTTATTCGATAGGTGTGGAGTGTTTCGCTGATGCTTTGCGGACTACGTTCCGCTATATGATACGGTTTGTCATCCTCAGATATCGCGCTAAGTACGAGCACTAAGATATATCCATACTTAGAGTAATTATTTTTAAGGCCGAAACAAGTAACATGGCGTCGTGCTATTTACAGGTGCCACAAGATTAGATATGGTAATTAGGTTATATTACCATCTTTCCCTTTGCGTTGTTACATTTAGTAAGACCTCGTGAACTTAGTAGTAATAGTATTAACTCTTATGTTCACCCTCGAGTCGATTTCAGGCCAAGGCAATTCTTTATTTAATATCATTGTAATTACTGCTAATGTTAGCAAAATTAAGACTAATACGCCAAAATTTAATTAAAAAATATGTAATATACTTTTAAGAAGATATATAACAAAATTTAACTAAAATAAAGTCAGCCATTTTGTTAAAAAATAAAAAATAATATTATATAAAATATAGGTCAGCGTGTAATGTACAAGTGGTTACTATTTAGTGATTTTCTCTTTTGAATGAGGATTTCAATTTTATACGACGATAAAACCAACCCTTATAGAGCTAAAGCCACCCCATCCACTAATCCCATTAGCTACGACTAAAGGAAAAAGAAAAATGAAAATCCCACCTCGCGTGCGCTTGTACCATAAAATACGTATAAAAACCTACGTCATGGACGAAACTATAAAATTCCTTAATTTTTATTGGAACGAATAATTTTCTAACATTTAAGTATACTCGTATATATAGTACAGTAAGAAATGTCTGGTTTATATAAATCGATATTCATGAATGTAATTGGATTGTTATGTAATTTATAGTAACAATAATATCATTAACCCTACAGTTATGTAGCGATTTACATAATTAAAGAAAATAACTTGCCACTTTCTATAGAAAGTCCTTTTAAAGACATATAAGTGGAGAAAGGGAAAAATTCTTAACAGCACTGGCCCTCCATCGAAAGGTGTACTCTTTTTGTCAAAAACTTGTCACATACCAAAGTTATGTAAGTGAAAAATAAACAGAGTTTCATGGAATTAAAAAAAAATACTTATTTTACTCCAAACATTTGCACTTAGCGTAGCATAATTAAAAACAGTAGACACTAAAAAGCTCTATTTTTACAAATGAGTAATATTATTCTTAACTGAAAATACAGAATTTGAACTTACGTTATTTTCTTTTACATCTTAAACCACTTAAACGTTGTCTATTTCGGTCTGAAGCATTCATTAAGCAGCCATTAATGATAAAGGTGAATGGCATTGGACAGAGCCATGTGGCATGTATCATACAATTGACACCAACATTGTAAGAGCATACACTATCTATACTTCTATACTAATATAATAAAGCGTAAACACAAACTACTTTGTAGCGTAATATGTTAGCAATCACAGCATATTTTGAATAATTACTTCTTTAATAAAAAGCCCTATACGTATACTACACGCTTTAGGCTATATATTTTCACGCTATCAAACTTAGGGGGTAAATGAATTGATAAAACCTTCATGTGGGAAAGAGACCATAAAATACAAGCTGCCAACATTAAGGAGGCAAGGTTATTATGGTAACGGTAATTTTGACATTTGCAATTTGTAAACAATAAAATAAAGTTTTTTAATTTCATGCGGATGAAGCCGCACGAGAACAGCTAGTTCTTGATAAAATAAGGAATCACTGGACGCCTTTGGATCTTACACTAAAATGTGTGTTTCCGAGTTTTAATCAGATTATTTATGCAATAGCCGATATATCACAATTCTCTGCAAATCCTGAATATGCGTGCAAACTCATGAACCATATCAATAGGTTTTAGAAGGGATTTAATTACACATTGCTCAAGCAATCCGTCAATGAGGCCCGCATTGCGAACGTATTCAATACTGGCTTGTATTTCACACGGTCTCATGAACAAAGAATCCAATTTCGATGGTGGATTATATGACGGCATTTATCTCGCGATGTTCTTTTTTAAAACTCATTACATCTTTTATTAACGCCTTGATAGGATTTTAATGGCCTAAATTAAAAGACGTAACACCATAGACTTTATGTAATCCTTCATGATAAAATACGTTTTTATTTGTTAAAAATAAACGTCCCTACGTTGTCAATCGATTGAAGCAATCGCTAGCCTGATGAATTTATTGCAATAGATAATAAGTAATCGATCATCGATGATCATTCGAGGACAAACAAATCTCATGTTTCAAGTTATAGGTTTTTATTGAACTTTAGATGTTTCTAAAATGTATAACCGAGTACTTAAATCGTTAAGACTCTCGTAATACTGACGTTTCAGTAACTCCGATATACAATCAGATGGTTATGTCGGAGCAAATGTGGCGATAGGCGACCCTTCACCCGTTTTATTGTGTGAGATGGATCCAGACCGAGGGGACTGGGCTGGGGTTATTGCCTTCTATCTATCAGCCGGCCGTGCATGTGCGGGGAGCGAATAAAGTTTATTTGAATGCGCCGCGGCGTTGGCAGCTTGATAATGATGGCCACTGGTGGGGCGCGCCGGCGTCCGCCCGGTGCCCCGCGCAGTACGATACGCGAGCTAGACTTGAACACACGTCTAACGTCTAGATTGAAAAACGATCGTTTGATAGACGAATTTCGAGTGCAATAACAAACAATATCGATTCCAAAAACGATGATAGTGCAACCGGTAAAAGTTTCAAATAAAATTCGACGACGAAGTTTCTTCACATTGGATTTGATACTGATACTAGTGTATGATGGTAATTAAAAACAAACTCGTGTCATTATTGAAATGTGAATACAAGATCGTGTTCATAGAGAAGTATTTTCGTGAAATTGTTTACGAAGAAAATGTGACTTAATGGTTTACTTTCTCGAAGTCAATGCGTAAATTTAAACAGTGTTCGAAAGTGATGTGAGGACCTTTACTTTCGTTATCATAAGTTGATCCAGTGTGCCATTGAAAGACTGAGCTTTATCGCGATCGATCTAATTTTAGTGATACAATATTTAATTTAGACATCGATTACATAGTTAGGGTTTATTTAAGTAACATAAGTGCAATACTGGAATAATCCAAAGAGTGAAAATAATTTTTGACGAACGAAATTATAATTTCGCTTGAATGTTTAAATCGGGCATATTCAATCGTTCGAAAGGGACAATGGGGGAATCTATTGAAGTGGAAGACAGTTTGGACTTGGAGTATGACATGTGGGATGGACAATTCGACTTCGTGGGCCCTCAGGGGCCACCGCCGGTGACACGAGGTCGTATCACCTCTGACATAAGTATCACTGAGGACTTATTCACTGGGACGCCACTCACGCCTCATCTCACAAATGGGGTGAACGGAGGGAAGAAAGAAAATGTGACTTAATGGTTTACTTTCTCGAAGTCAATGCGTTAATTTAAACAGTGTTCGAAAGTGATGTGAGGACCTTTACTTTCGTTATCATAAGTTGATCCAGTGTGCCATTGAAAGACTGAGCTTTATCGCGATCGATCTAATTTAGTGATACAATATTTAAATTAGACATCGATTACATAGTTAGGGTTTATTTAAGTATCAACTTTGTACTTATTGACAAATATGCATAAATATATGACCAATCTGAGGTATAGCCAAAGCCGTCTCACATCTACCTACATTTTGTCTAAAATTCCTTGGACCTTCGTGCGTCCCAATAAAATGAAAAGAAGGAACTTATAACATGTAATGTATTTGTATTGTTGGCTATTATAATTGCTTGTATAATTTAATGCGGTGTCTGTGACTGGGTGTCACAACTCAGTATGACGTCAATTGTCCTGGGCGTTGCTCATACAAATGTCGTTATCCTTATTTGAATCATTGGAACAGTAGCTTACATATTATAACTTGTACCAATATAAATTAAATTATTGTAAATGCAAAATTAATGCCTTGTTAAGTATACTTAGCTATAGCTAATACAGAATTAATTTTTTCATAGAAATAATTTAATAATTCCAATTCAGGAAGGAAATTAAATCTTTTTTTATATTTATACTCTCCAATAGCAGATTGGAGCTTTTAGTTTAACGATTTGCATATCATTGGGTAGTCTAAACCCCACCATATGTGGTGTACTCTGTCAGTATCCTACCCTGCCACAATTTAAACCTGTATAACATAACTTCCATCGACAAAAGTCTTACAAAACTATGTATGTATAGTTTGATTCGTATATTCGCTTGATCTACGGAACTCTTTTTGAAAACAAAAGTGTTTCATTCGTAGTAACGAATGGTGCGCGACCAGCGTTACTGTCCGTACCATCGCCGTATTGACACGCAATGACATAAATACATATTTCAATATCATTTACTTCGCAAAAGTTTGAAGTCGATATTTCTCACGGAAAAAACACGAGACTGAATAGAAAATTATATTTGACATGTTTGAATATTCTAATGACGATCGCCGATCATTTGCTAATTCAAATTTCAAGTTACGATGGTGTTTACGGGATTTTTTTTATGATAAAATCAATTGATATATGTACTGATACTAACAAGCAGTAAAGCGTTAAATTTTTTACTGGCGCAGAGTTGATTCAATTGACGTCAATAGCTCAATTGCATCAATTTAAGATACGGAGTTCCAATTTATCTTGGACGTATACAAGATACAAGTACAAAGATAGTTGTTGTTGTACACTTTTATACATTTATAACACAAAAAAATATTATAAACGATAAAAAAGTTTGGAAGGTCTATGGTCGACTTCTAAATAATGATGAAAAGCTGGAAACTGTTCATTAAATAAAATTCTCTATGAACCTTTACACTAAATTATTTTATTGTTTCAATAAAATTACGTGCTTTGTTCTTCATCTCCTAACAAATTCCTTTATGAGTTTTAACAAAATTACTTCCGAGATTTAATAATGTTTGCGTGTATTTCTCGTAGTAAAATCCATCCTCCTTCCGAAATACCCATTCGAGTATCAACATGCGTCATTCTAATGCTGAATAATATGTGCGTTACTATAACCAACTCAAGTCCATCATTACTAATAAACAATGTAACGAACATGTAAAAACCTATTATTAATTTATTATATACTAGCTTTCGCCCGCGATTCCGTCCGCGTGGAATTAAACAAAACTGAGTAGCCTATGTGTTCTTCCAGACTATCCTCTAAGTCTATGCCAAATTTCATCGAAATCCGTTCAGCCGTTTAGGCTACAAACTCTAACAAACATCCATCCCTCCATCTAAACTTTCGCATTTATAATATTAGTATGATTAGTATGATAGTATGAAGTATAATGATTTTTAAAGCATCCCTTCGTTCCTATATAAAAAGGACAAACCATAACTGTAGTAAATTGGGATGAATTAAAAAATATTGGGGTTTTTAAAGCATTTATAGATTGATGTCCAAAATTTCTTTATACAAGTAATATTCAAAAAATAAATATTTAGCACTAAATCTTATAACATGTCAATAGTTCAGCTTTTATTACCTACGAAGACAGGACAAAGTCCAATTTTGCTGCCGTTCTTATCAAATTTGTTTAATTGGAAACTTACAAACGATATCTTTAAACGCCATGAGTATTTCAGAACGTTTATTGAATATTTTTAAATAGTCAAGATTTAAACAGTGCTTGTCATTGTTAAAATATCTATATTACTGGATTCCATGATATTCTACAGACAGAACTATATGAAAACATCGCTCTCATTGTCTTTAAAAACAGACATAATAATGTTTTTGTACAGTTCTACTGTGTAAACTCAATTTATACTAATATATAAAGAAGAAAGATTTGCATTTGTATAAGTATTGAAATAACTCAAAAACTACAGGCCCGATTTCACAAATCCTTTCACCGTTAAAAGGTAATTTATCTGTTGGTAACATAGGCTATATTTTTTATTATTTTTTTAATTTCACGCGGACGAAGTCGCGAGAAACAGATAGTTTTATTAAAACTGCATTGTACGATCTATCAACAATCTGTATCTTGTTAACCACTTAAACGGCACGTATCTTATGAAATGGTTCAGAGCCGCGCGGTCGACGATCTGGTGACCTAACATTTTGCAAGTCAAACGTCAATACACGATGCGGGCACTTCCTACTTCATATTACAATATTGTAATAACGAGATATAGATATACGATCAGATATTGATAGAATTTCAATTCTATTACATTAAATATAACGTCGACCCATGCTATGACAGGTAAAACTTAGTGTTATATTAGCTGTCAGTGTAATAAAAACTAGTATCCTATGTGTTCTTACAGACTATATTCTACATTTATACTAAATGTCAGCGAGACCGTCGAGCGTTCTGAAGATCTATCCAAACTTTCGCATTTATAATATTAGTAAGATATCTCTTCTATCAAAGCTTTATTCAGTGATTCAGGAATTCTAGAATGGCTTAGAATTAGTTATTAGCTGAACAAAGAAGTGGTAATTGCTAGAGAGCAACTTGGATAATTAGCAAAGAAAATTGCACCTAAATGATAACGGTTCCTGTTTGCAATTGCAATGGAGGACAACATATCAATACCCATACCCGATGGTAATGCTAAAATATGCACATGAATAAAAAGTGTGTCAAGAAGGTGCCAAACGGAATGACTTCCTTCTCCTATTCTGTGTTCTTTTTAGGGTATATATTTTTTTCATTTGCTTCCAAGTAGCGTAATCTAATATCCATTTTTCATCTAAAATAAGATAGACAATCTTATCTGCTATCAAATCACGAGTTTGGCATTGACAAGTTATCACAAAACATTTTCAACTGAAGGTTACACATATAATCTTTCATGTACTTAGTAAACATAATTTTAACTATCCATTTCATGAACAATTTGACGGACACTGATATAAGAACGGATTTACGAACGCACTGTAGTAACCGTGGATTTACACTGCGGTAACGCCTGTACGTAACTATTGTTTATCTCTTTTAAAAATTAATAAAATCCTAAAATCCATTAATCCATTTCACTATTATTCAAAAAATATTGTAATGTGTGAGAGTGGCAGTGAAAACATATGTCAATCAACACATATTTACTTATACTTTCCTAAAAGAAAAGACAATCAACCTAGACAGTAGCCATAGTAACAGGCTTTGCCGCTTTTATAAATAATTGATTTAAAGTAATTTAACGGGTTTTTAGCAAATCATTTGGCGTCAAATTTTAATAATTTTTACACAGACAAATCTATATTTCGTAGTGAAGTGCGCTTTGCAAGTTGCAATAAACACACACTATAATTATAAAATCAGCTGGTCTACTTGCAAAAAATAGCGACATAATTTGACAGTAACGGTGTGACCGTTACTCATATCTGGGAAGGTAACTGAATGCATATCGATTGGGCGCACCCGTTGCCTGTCTGCCTTTGACTATTAAATGACAGGATCTAACAATCACGCGCGTGCTCCTCTGCAAAAAAAACAATAGGTTCTAAAGTTGCTAGCTTTTGAGCTTTTCAATTATATTTTTGTGTATAATTCTTGATTCTTTTTGCGTTCAGAAAGAGGATAATATTAGTTCTATGTACACTATGTGATCATTACCTCAACCCCTGCGAAGCTTTGCCTTGTCCTTTTCTGTATAGTCCAAGTCCGTCACCCGTGCACTCGTTATCATGCGCCCTAATACCTCGTGAGTGCTGACCTGGCACAACAGGGAGCGAACATTGTGGCCATTGACCCGCTACAACTTAGGCTCCCGACACACGAAAGATACTAAGTATACCAAATAATATTAAGTTACGCAAGTGAAATAAAATTAATCACGATAAAACTATCGGAATTATTTATTTAAACAAACAATAAAAAACTGATGTTAGTTAAATAACAAAGTAAATAGTTCGTTTATTGGGAACCTTTAATGTTAATATGGTAGCAAAAAATATGAAATTTCTTTCAACAAAGTTACATGACATGACATTGTCTAATGAAGCGAATAAAACGCAGTGCAATTAAACGTGCGTGTTAGCATTGCTTATTGGTTTACAACATTATCAAAATATAGACTACACGAATTAAAAAAAAATAAGAACCTTTGATGTTAAGCTAATTTCTATTTGTTTTAATAATTATCCTAAAATTTTACATTTCCCTCTATAAAATAATGTAGTGAAGTTAATTTCATTCTGCATGTCTTCTTACATGAGTTCTATGATCAACATCTAATAATTATTGTTTTATTTATTAGAAATAAGTTAGAAAGAAGATCCTAAGTTTAAGTACTCGTACTTTTTAACCTTTATGGTTTAACTTATGACTTGATCATTAGTTCATGTATTTCTAAATAAATGTCGATTACTTTGCCATTGCGTCCGTTTTTGTTAACATTCTTATAAATAACCTGCTCATCATGATGTACATTGCGAAAATATTCTCTCATGTCATACGTTCAATGCATTGAAGAATGTTGCAAATATTCCGCTTAGGAGTCATGTATACAACTGTCAACAAGTCACTACACAGTCACCTCATTGTTAATATAATTATACTAGTAGAAGCTTATTAAATACGTTCTTAATTTCAATTTCTGATATTACAGTTCTCTTCTTACTGATGTTATAATGCGAAAGTTTAGGTTGATGGGTCGATAGATGTCTGTAGCCTAAACTGCTGAACGGATCTCGATGAAATACGGGCTATTTGCTTTTGTTTTTATTTATTCAACGTACAGTCACGGGAGAAAGCTAGTAAAATCATTTTACACATCAAATGCCGACCACTTAAAATCGAATTACTGTTCATTGTTAAATTTAAAAAAAAATCTGATTTTGAAGTTAACAATATGAAACCGAAACATTAGGGATATGATTAGATATGACTGATCAAATATTACACGGTGACGAACTAGCCTTAATAAAACATACAACGATGTCATACCGATCGAAAAAAAACAAAAGTATTTGTTATCCTCTGGCCCTTGAGATAAATGTGAAGAGTATGTTGTATTACCAAGTATGCGCATTTCTAGTTTGCTCATTTGCATATTACTATTCTACTCTAAGTTTGACAAACACTGGAAAGTTGCGAGACTTGAGCCTAGAATGTTTACTATGAGAAGTCACGAGCCTCGGCTATTCAACCTGCTCGATTGTCCTATGATAATCATAGTTATAAACCTTCGTGTATCGCTCTAAGCGGATAGACTCGATCTAGACCACTCGCTGGTCATTTCTATATACGCTTTGTAACTTTCACTTCATAAATCTCAAATAACATTACTCTCAACCTCGTAGCGGTCAAAGTACTATCGACTAAGTTTATATCACTTTGATTTATTTGTATTAAGTAATGAAAATATGATATTCGATAGCAATCAACTCATAAACTATACAAAAGCCTGTAATAATCAAGTTACCATATCCAAGCTATCATTTTGAAAGAATCTTGAATAGTTATAACTGTAACTAACGAGCGAATATCTATTCGTTGGTGATCCACACGAGACTTAAACATTGATCTTGGTACGATAAACTGCATGCAGACATCAACATCCTTGAGAACTAAGCTAGTAGACTAATGTCCGGGTTTTGATGTGGTCTCTAGAACATACTGACTGACAAAAACATATCGTTATTCTTTCTTGTTTGTATAGGTAAAAAGGATCCTAGCCATTTTAATTGACCAAAATAGTGAAGTGAACGCTGCCCATAGACAAAATGTTATGTAAATACGTTGCCAACCTTAAGTTAAGGCAAGGGCGGATCCAGCTTTGGCGCCAGGGGGTCACATAGTCGTGGCCAAGTCAAGAGCTTGACAAAATATATAAATAATAATTTTGTCAGTAAAATTAATTTCATTCTGCTGTCTTCTTACATGAGTTCTATGATCAACATCTAAATTATTATTATTATTTATTAGAAGAAGATCCTAAGTTTAAGTACTCGTACTTTTTAACCTTTATGGTTTAACTTGTGACTTGATCATTAGTTCATGTATTTCTAAATAAATGTCGATTACTTTGCCATTGCGTCCGTTTTTGTTAACATTCTTATAAATAACCTGCTCATCATGATGTACATTGCGAAAATATTCTCTCATGTCATACGTTCACTGCCTTGAAGAATGTTGCAATATTCCGCCTAAGAGTCATGTATACAACTGTCAACAAGTCACTACACAGTCACCTCATTGTTAATATAATTATACTAGTAGAAGCTTATTAAATACGTTCTTAATTTCAATTTCTGATATTACAGTTCTCTTCTTACTGATGTTATAATGCGAAAGTTTAGGTTGATGGGTCGATAGATGTTTGTAGCCTAAACGGCTTAACGGATTTCGATGAAATTTGACATAGATGTAGAGGATAGTCTGGAAGAACACATAGGCTACTTACTTTTGATTTTTTTAATTCCACGCGGACGGAGTCGCAGGCGAAAGCTAGTGTTCAAATAATTTTACATTCAACATTGTTAATAATTTCTCTTCATTAGAACTTCCTTCAAACCCTCCTTTAACGTACAAAAAATATCGCGAAAGAACCTAATTCTGATTATAGGTTTCATTTACATAAAAGACACATCCTGTTCCAATCGTATTATAAAAAATCTTACACAAAAGCCTGTAATAATCAAGTTACCATATCCAAGCTATCATTTTGAAAGAATCTTGAATAGTTATAACTGTAACTAACGAGCGAATATCTATTCGTTGGTGATCCACACGAGACTTAAACATTGATCTTGGTACGATAAACTGCATGCAGACTTCGACATCCTTGAGAACTAAGCTAGTAGACTAATGTCCGGGTTTTGATGTGGTCTCTAGAACATACTGACTGACAAAAACATATCGTTATTCTTTCTTGTTTGTATAGGTAAAAAGGATCCTAGCCATTTTAATTGACCAAAATAGTGAAGTGAACGCTGCCCATAGACAAAATGTTATGTAAATACGTTGCCAACCTTAAGTTAAGGCAAGGGCGGATCCAGCTTTGGCGCCAGGGGGTCACATAGTCGTGGCCAAGTCAAGAGCTTGACAAAATATGTAAATATATTTTGTCAAGTTCTTGACCAACCAGCTCAGGGGGGGGTCATGACCCCCATGACCCCCTCCCTGGATCCGCCATTGAGTTAAGGAGACGAAGTTCCCTGTTCTGCTAAATTGGAGTGCCTCCTAGGGAGGAATTAAAAATAAAAACAGGTGATGATATAAGAATGATGCCATTTGGTAGTTTACACTAGAAGTGATAAATCAATATTATGCTTTTAGTTTATTATATTTGATTAACCTTTGCATATTTACATGATTATTTTTAAACATTGAACACGACGTGTCGACGTGGTAATGATCTTTGTTAGTCGCTAGGAAGATTATTTTCTGCATTTATAATTAACAAAGGTTATCAAATGACTTTCCTTTTCTAGGTTATCTTTAAGTTGTTCGCAATGCAGTACTATTCTTTTAATAAAAACATAAATGAAAAATGTAACAAACATTCACTGGAGACCAGTAGTTTCACGTACATAATAGATGGCGCCACCTGTATTTAGAACACGATGTTGTTTTGCATGCGCCTTAGCTTAAGTCATTTTTATGTTCATTACGCAAATTAGGAGGGAAACAAATATTGTCTTCTCGGCTAGTTCCTACGACGCGATTCTGAGTATATTAGCTTGCTGTCTTGTGACTAATTTTGCTCAGAACTTGCACAGTAGTGTAGCCGGATTAGGTTGCTTGCGGTAGTGACGGCCTAATTCAAGCAGATAGTCGCTTGCTGTTGTGACGGCTATCCGATTTTATTTTAACATTTTTTGTAACTGCGTATGGTTCCCAACCTGGGGTCCGCGCGCGCAGACCAATCGTATTGTTTTTTTGGTGTAAAAACCCAATAAACGACTTTTTGCCCACCTTGTTGTTTCCTTAGGCTGATTCGGCTTACGACACCCCTGCTCTATTACAAACTGGCGCCCAACGTGGGGCAGGGCGAATCAGCAGGACGGATCAGCTGGACGAATCAGCCGAGTAACAACAGAAGATCAGGACGACGGCACAACATGGCGCTTACTCCTGAGCCATTTCAACAGCTGCTTCAACATAACCGCTTGCTGGATTGTGACGGTTATCCATAATTGTATAGTGACACTGAATTTAGGTTGCTTGCGGGACAGTGACGACCTAATTCAGTAGATAACCGCTTGCTGGAATGTGACGGTTATCTGTATTTAACATGTTTGTGAACAACGTGGCTCAAAGAAGTGACACTGTAGTTAGGTTGCTTGCGGGACAGTGACGACCTAATTCAGTAAATAACCGCTTGCTGGATTGTGACGGTTACCCATAATTGATATTTTTGTCTAGTAACACTGAACTTAGGTTGCTTGCGGGACAGTGACGACCTAATTCAGTAGATAACCGCTTGCTGGATTGTGACGGTTATCCACAATTGACATTTTGTGTAGTGACATGGAAGTCAGGTTGCTTGCGGGACAGTGACGACCTAATTCAGTAGATAACCGCTTGCTGGATTGTGACGGTTATCCATAATAAACATTTTCGTAAAGAACGAGTAGCCAGTCAAAGTGCTCCACTACAAATCTGGCGACCAACACAGAAGCTGTTCCAATCCAGGGGGAGGATGAAGACGACAACGTGAACAGAAGGATGAATCTTCCAGTTTCATCGTCGGGACGACTTCAGAAACTGAGGGGGAGATTGTAACAAATATTCACTGGAGACCAGTAGTTTCACGTACATAATAGATGGCGCCACCTGTATTTAGAACACGATGTTGTTTTGCATGCGCCTTAGCTTAAGTCATTTTTATGTTCATTACGCAAATTAGAGGATAACAAATATTGTCTTCTCAGTTAGTTCCTACGACGCGATTCTGAGTATATTAGCTTGCTGTCTTGTGACTAATTTTGCTCAGAACTTGCACAGTAGAGTAGCCGAATTAGGTTGCTTGCGGTAGTGACGGCCTAATTCAAGCAGATAGTCGCTTGCTGTTGTGACGGCTATCCGATTTTATTTTAACATTTTTGTAACTGCGTATGGTTCCCAACCTGGGGTCCGCGCGCGCAGACCAATCGTATTGTTTTTTTGGGTAAAAACCCAATAAACGACTTTTTTGCCCACCTTGTTGTTTCCTTAGGCTGATTCGGCTTACGACACCCCTGCTCTATTACAAAAATAATTATAATGATATTGTTGGTATATATTGCACTAGCTGTTGGTAGCGACTTCGAGCGCGTAAAATTAAAAAAATATATCCTATGTGACTTACAGATTAATTACCTTCCTAATGGTGAAAGAACTTTTGATCGGCCCAGTAGTTTTTACGTGAATCGAATACATACAGAAATCCAAAAATAGAAATTATAATATTAGCATAGATATAGACTGCAGAATCAAAAACATTTTGCACTTTTTAATAAAATTAACAAACAAAGATACGATCACCTTACTTTCAACCTAAAGATTTCAGATTTTTTTTATAATATAAGGTGGCAAACGAGCAAGCGGCCACCTGAATCCACCGAAATGAAAAGCGACCGCTGTCGATAAACATCCGTAATTGCAGATGCGTTTGCCTACCCTTAATTGACGCAGGAGGAGACGCACATAAAGATGATTTTTCCCCTTCCTATACGTCTCCTCCACCGTCGAATCCACTTTTCCTTCCCACCCTTTTCTTAAGGGAAACGGATGGCGTAATGTGGTAGAAGTGATGAATAGGTTACACAATTATTATAAAGACATAGATTTAGACAAATGTTCTTGTACACATTTGTTAAGATATACATATAGACAAAGAAATATATAATTTATGTTGTTAACTTGCCAGTCAATAATACCAACACAAAGGTTTTGCGTAACATTCTACTGAGGTGTACACTATCTTATTATAAGAAACCTTGCAAGTAAGTGTTAAGTACTAGGTAATTTTATTATACCTGTATTTCAGTTCAAAACAAAACAAGAAACACAAAGATATATGTCTTTTCAACGTATTACACGAACTTGCAAAACGAGATGACGAAACAGATGTACAAAGTGTCTACAATGTTAAATGACATAATGTGGGCCACATTACACTATTTTTATATAATTTCTTAAAGATAATAATATAATCTGACAAAAAACTGAAAAAGACCTAAATAGAAGTGTTTTTTAACAAGTAGCGAAATTTGCAGTTTTACTATGGTGAAAATATTTTGGTATTGATTGGAACGAAATATGGTAGTTGACTGCGTTTAAATTCGCAATTTTGAACTGTACCAGATTTGTCTAATTCAATCTACCGGAACGCTATTCGAACCGCAAATACTTATTTGATAATATCGATTTTCTGATCGCAGATTAGTTTACGGTTACGTTTTTAAATTACTCAAAAATTGATACAAAGTATTATAATATAGAACAAAACATAATACAGCAAATAAAGCTTTGATGCGAATAAGAAAGCTTCAACGATGTTTTTATATTGAGCTACAAGCTTTCGCCTGCGACTCCGTACGCGCGGAATTAAAAAAAAGAGTGAGTAGCCTATGTGTTCTTCGGGACTATCCACTACATCTATACCAAATTTCATCGAAATCCGTTCAGCCGTTTAGGCTACATACTCTAACAAACATCCATCCATCTAAACTTTCGCATTTATAATATTAGTATGAAGTATGATTATAAGCTGCAAAATAATTCATTCAAATGTAACCTAAAAATCAATCCGTAGGTATGCCACTTCAACGAAAACATATATCTATGTCTATTTAACGCAAACTTCATGAACGGTCCGTGTACAATTTATCTAGATCTTGTTAACATAACTACGTACTCTCTCATTCACATTTACAAGCCAAATTTTGCATTTCAAGATTTCTCCTAAATTAATTTATTCATTCCGCATATTGTCTTTGGTTTTCAAATAACTTTCGTATGCGTTTAGAGATCGATGTTTTTATTGAGCAAAACATTGTTTTGAAGTCGGTGATCTGTTACTCGTTTGTCTCCTTCTATAAAAAACATGATGATTGCACAACGTATATATAGAGTTTCATTCAACGCTTCTTATAAAGTCGGCTAAAATTATCAATACCTATGAAATACATATAATATTGTATGTATAAATCCTCGAATCGTTCCCAGAAAATGATTCAGATGTTGGCAAGTAAACTGATTCCCGTCATTGTCCATGCCAAATGCTTCGGAACACATATTTTAAATGAAAGTCGATTGTTCCCTTTAACACAATCATTATAATCAAAATACTTGCATCTTTGAAGAATTATAAACAATTTTTTCAGTCGTATTTGCGTGGAAACCCTAAAGTGACCAACTTGACATTTTCACCTTTAGTAGTAATTACAAGATTTACAACATTTGATCCAATTACAACTGAGTTTTAAGTTTTACGTCAATCAAACGATCGATTCTAAAGCCGCGATTACAAGATGTTAACAATTTATATTAAAACTTAACATTAGAACGACATCCTTATTTTTTTTATAATTTCTAACAATACCAAGTAAATACTTGAGACTTGCCGAAATTGAATATATGTGATAAGATTTGTTTCCCAGAAATGTAATCAACAACGAAGAAGAATTAAAGCAAATTTCTATTTCACAGATTTTCAAAGAAAGAGTTGATAGATAAAATTAAATATGGGACATTTGGCAACCCATTTATAACAGAAACAACAAAAATTAACTACAATAGGTTAAGTACTCGGTACTAGTAAGTTCCTAATTATTTTAACAGTTAAAGACAATTAGAGCTTTAGCAGACATGAGTCACGTTTAGAATCAGTTGTATCCCGTACGTCTTTGCTTCCTGTTTTCGCTATTTGCCATGTGTTACACGTACTGTACACGAAGTATTCATTAGCTTGGTACTCGTATGACGCGATGTACATGCCAAGACATTTTTAGAAACATTTTCAATGTGTATTGGCGCCAACTAGATGATTATTTTTTTGTAGAGCAGCGAAAATTTACAAGAAATTGTCAAATGAGCTATAGTCCAGTCCAGCTTAACAGTGGTAGAGCCCGCTTTAACATCTTCGCACGAATGGGCCGGCTCGCCCGGTGCAATACCACGACCACACAGAAGACAGGCGTGAAGTGGAAGCAATTCCGCGTTTCGTCTGATGAGTGTGGTGCCGGAGGCCTAATTTTAGTCCCTTTCCCTTTCCACCCTTTTCTTAAGAGGTAAGGATGGGAAGGAAAAGTGGATTCGACGGTGGAGGAGACGCATAGGAAGGGGAAATGTCCGCTTTATGTGCGTCTACTCCTCCGTCGATTAAGGGTAGGCAACGCATCTGCTATTGCGGATGTTTATGGGTAGCGGTCGCTTTCCATTTCGGTGGATTCAGGTGGCCGCTTGCTCGTTTGCCACCTTATATTATAAAAAAAAAAAAGTCCACTTGGTCATAAACACTTGCTTGACATTAAAATGCAAATACGTTGACTTTATCTCTTTAACGGTCAGAGAAAATTACATAGAGTTTGGGGTCTTCTTCCTATCAAAACTACTACTCTCTCCTATCCTTACACTCAATTTACCTTCTCCATTTTAAATTCTATTAAAAAGACAATGTCGCATTCAATTCCTTTCAGTCTGTTTAATTATACATTTCTGTTGACATTGAAGACAATCGAGTGTTTATTTAAGAGTAATTGGATATCTCGCTTCCTTGCTTATTTGGTGTCGTCTCTTGATGAGATATAAAAATATCATACAAAGTTTACCTGAGTTTCCATTGCTGATATTCGTACTGTTTTTTTCTTTAAAATATTATTAATTAGCTACCATGTAACGGTCCATAAAGTGTAATGTGGTGAATCGGCACTTATTGAGCTAGCGCGCTCTATCCTTCGGCAGCGTCTTCACTTAACTTAGGTGGAGTCGAGGTCAAGCGCTGGTTTATTTACGTTAAAAAAAAAATGTCACATTCCTTGTTTAATTAAGCATTACTATGGTAGCTTCATCCAATAGTTCTGTACTTGTCCTTAGTTAATTAAATCTATTTATGGATTGCTCATTGTACTAAGTGTGGTTTCTAGTATATGCAATCGTACAACGCTATTCAATTAATTGTTTCTTAACTCTTAAAGATAACTTACGATAAAATTAATCATATCTAAAGCATATTTGAAAAGCTATAATTTTTCCTCGACAGGCTCAGAAAAAGTGTATCGTTTTTCGCATTTTCTTGAGGCCTATTAGACTTATCTAAAAGACTTACAATAGTATTTTAACAAATTCTTAAGATATCACTGATATTCAAGTTACACAAATATTGAAAATATCAAATCCGTCTTCCGTGGACCGGGTTTTATAGAAGCAATCTATTAAATATTGATAAATATCTATTACAAATAAGCAATTAAAAACTATTTGCTATGATCAAACATCAGTTTATATTTGCGATGAGCAATAATTGAGAATAGCTGTAAAAAGCAGATTCTGCTTGATTTTCGCCGAACGACAGAACGACTCAAGGACATGATGGAAATAAGTCTGAATCACAAACGACACAATCATGCTGGTTATTTCTATCGGTGAACATAAGGGGATACATCGTATGTGTTTATTAATACATTTATTAAATAATCTTAACACATATTTATAACTCCGACAAGAATTTGTCTTGGTTTTTAATTGAAAAAATATCGCTATGGTGATTGTGTAACAAAAATGGGTCCAATGCTTTTGATTTCCCGTTACTTCTGTCTTGTCTTCCTTCGTCTATATTATTTGTATCATAAACACTAGTATCCGTCTTTATTTAGTTAAAAATTCTATGGACAAGCGTGTCGAAAACATAATCACAATAATTTGATAGCGAACGCTTTAAAAATTATCTAGAATATAACCTAAGACTTCTTCGCAAGTAATCCAAAGCCATCCGGTCATTAGAGCTAGTTATTGCATAAGTTCTTAATATACATAGAACAAAATTCAGATTAGATTCAGCCGGAAGATTGATTTAATACATTTATAATTTGAGCAAAAAAGGCATTAGCTTGCTTCCAGTCGAGTCGCTGTCTAGCAAGAAAATTGTTTATAGTTTTTTGTTTAGTTCTCGGACAAGTTTTATCAGCTGTGTGGACCGGTCTGCGGCTGGTGTATGCACTTTCATCTACATGCCAAAGGCATAGCAATGTAGCGTGCCTGTGATCCATTTAACATGGAGATAAGGGTTGCCTAATTATAATATAGAAGGAAATTACAACTTAATTATCATATTTATCATCGATAAAGTTCTTTTGATTACTAATTATAAGCATTAATGGGTATTACACGCTCAATGATAGCTATCTACGTTTTTTGTTGTATGATTTCTTATAGAGTAATTCATATTTTCAGAGTTTCAACGATAATATTATATAAAAATAAGTGTAGTTGTTTAAAACTGTCATTATAGTCACGAAGGCACACCACTAGTAAATAACCTTGGTTTATCACGATAAGTCTGTTTATTGCACAGGTGTTTACCACGATCAAGTCTTACTACTTATAATTTGTGACCTGTAGACAAAACGTCTTGTTCGATTTGAAAGAGAAATATTCAATTAAATAGTCGAATTAATTACTACGTGTGAAGCCTTAATATATTAATTTGTTGTCCCTCCGTAGGTACAACTGCTGCAGCAGCAAGTGACGTCGCTGGCCGACACGCAGAGCACCGCCGACGACCGCTACGCGCGTGTTAAAGCGGACAAAGCCGTGCTGCAGGCCAGGGTACATATGCTGGAGGAACAGTTCAGAGAGGTATGTTCAATACACATTGAACGGAGTGAATGACTACCGGCAGTCACTCAACCGGTCTGATGAATGAATGACATTAAACTAAAAGCCAGCAATACCTCCAAATGTTTCTCATATTTTGATACAGGGGTTTTTGTAAAGGACAGATTTTAACGCAAGTTAACAGAAATGCCAGTAAAAATTTTAACATTTAAATATTGGCCATAGTTCGTTCAGTTTTTGTCTTCTGTCTTTTATTAGTATAGGTTTGAAATGTAAACAGCAATTCGCAATGACCTCATTCCAACTTTAGACTGCGGGCGTAGAGCAAACGATCTAACCTCCAGTAGTTTAAATAGGGCAATAAACAGACTTGTTATAGTTGTTTGATGCCGTTCTCTACATTGCTTACACCGCAGGGTTTGAATCAATACTAAAAATATACAATATTCTGCTACAGTATTTGATGAGATGAAATTTTCAAGTAAATATGTAAACTAAATTATGTTACGTAAGTTAAAAGAAAATAATTCTTATCGATTTATTTAATTTAGATGTTACAAGGCTGAGTAATTAAATGCAAATTATATCTAATCTATCATAATTGATACTAATTAGACTTTTCTAGAAGGACTTCGATAACAGCTACGTGCTACAAAAAAATCTCAAAGCTGTTTAGAAGTCACTTAGGCAGCCTCTTAAATGCTTAAAGACTCAGTAATTATAATTTTCGCTGTAAAACCTGTGCGAGGTCGTTGTTAATTGTATGAAATTTCCCACGCTGAATGATCCGATATTGTCGATACAGAAGTGCACGACGTGTGACCGATCGCGGTGTCGATTGAACGGAGTGAATGACCACCGACAGCCTGACAGCCGGTCGCGCTTGAGACACTCACTGAATGATAAATGTACACTGCACGGAAAAATGCTATTATTTAATTTAAACGATTGTAAAATAACCGAAAACTATAGTATCTTAAAACCGAACTTAATATTAGATACAATTCAGTATTTAATTTATTAAAAAAACACTTGAATTCCTAAAAAATTTGCTTTATCTGTTTACTGGTACTGTACACCTAAACATTTGCTATGAAATGTTAATTTTGTTCTTCATTCAATATGATGAATGATTTCCAATCGACAAGACTTTAATAACACTTCGGAAGCAAACAGAAAACAATTACATATCTTACCGGAATCGAAGCTAACTGCTCGATTACAATCAATCGTTTTCCGTTCATTAGGTATTTAATAACCTAAATCATTATTGAATGATTTATGTATGATGGTGAAAGCCAAACGATACTTATTCTAAGTTGTTGTATTTTTTTTAAAAAAGTTTTGTGAACATTACGATAAAACTAAAAAAAAAATCTAACGTGATTTACTCCTAGTCTTAATCTAGACCTTCCAAAGCTTATTTAAGTGTTATAAAGTCATGATTGAAGTAATTTATTATATAAGGACAAAAGCCATACATTTTATAGTAATTCTGTTTTCCAAAAGTTTTAAAATAAAGCACGCAGTGAAGTTATTTGTTAGTATCGTGGCGTAGCAACGAGGGGGCTTTGCATGCAACCCCTGTTTCCGGTCATTAAGTTTGATAACAACAAAGCCAAGGCTAGACGGCTTCAAAGCTAAATTATAGCTTTGTTTTCTGTTTACTATTGTTATATCTTGCTCGCAACCTTCGCTTTTAAAAAACAAATGCTAATTTCTCCCCTATTAATTTAATACTCACCAACACAGGGTGAGCTAATTCTAGAATACAGACTAATGTATGACTAAAAATAATATTCTAGCCAGTATTTTATAGTAGTATAAATAGATTATGTTTGAGGCCGACAACGTGTGCGTACATATAACAGACTTCATCCAATACATTCGTTAACGTTAAAAGCGAACTTGGGTTCCGCTAACCCTTGAATCCCCAAGCATAATGCACAATTTAAAACATATCCTTGTTTACCAGATGGAGAGTCGCTGCGAGGAGCGTATAGCAGAAGAACAGAGACGTCATAGAGAAGCTATCGCTCGAGTAGAGAGGGATAGAGACGCGCAACTCGCGGCTTTAGCTGACAGGCTGGCGGCCGCTGAAAATGAGGCGTCTGATCTTAAGCAAGAGGTAACATAGATAAGTTCTTACTGCAGTTTCCATTGCTGAAACATGTTTTTAACTTATCCGTCTCCTTGGAATAACAAAGCGCATAACATAAACGTTGTTATAAGTTTATCTTCCTAGCGTTCATATGTTAAGTAAAACATTGAACGTGTATTAATCACGGATGTAGAAGCTTAATGTATGGCTTAAATAACCAGGGCACAATTCTCAGTGAGCGTTCATATAATGAACTTTCGACTGCACCTGAAGTTATTTTTTTTTTGTTTAATTTAACCATCTACTTTCCAATGCAATAAACCCGTTAAATAAGTTACGTAAGTAATCGATTCCGATATTAATGCATAGCTGGTTAAAAAGTTCTCACAGCCGTTACATGGCATTCCAATTCGAAAATGAGACCCGCATTGCAATGTATTTCTCATAATTAAAATCGCACTTTTATTTAAACATTCAAAATACTTCAGTCAAAAAACGCACCTTTTTATTGGTCAGTATAAACATCAACCAAAAGCCCATCATATGATGGTTTACTTGATAAAATAATTTCGTTCAATGACCTTTCGTAACTTTCGCCGGTTCATTTTAATTACGATCAGTCTGAGCTACAAGTTTCAATAATATAGGTGGGCCGTCTACGTGGAGTAGCAGAAACTCTGCGAGCTAACAGCGAGATAGCGACAAGAGCACAGCGAGAAGCCCAAGAGGCGGTTGGGGAGTTAACAGCGGCGTTGGCGTCCGCGCGTGAGGCGGAGCGGCGCGAGCGGGCGGCGTGCGCTGCGCTGCGGGCACAGCTCGCCGCCGCGCAGAGGGACCTGGACGCCCGCGACACCGCGCCCCCGCCGCCAGACCCTGATCCCAGGCTGGATGAACTCAGGGAGGAACTTGTGTTATTACGCAACCAGAACAGATGTAAGTTACGGCCAAATAACAAAACATTGCTTAGTTTTTTCAATTCACTAGGTTTAAATTTAACCGATCTATATATCACTATAGCAGTTAAAAAAACATGATCTACCTATTGTTTACAAGGCGTTAGAATATTTATGCTTACTAATCTTGTCAAATAGAGTAATTAAAACAACTCTTGAATCCAAATGTTAATTAATTTCATCGTTATCGACACTGCCTACGAAAAAAGAGACATGGCTCTTATATTTTCGTTTCGTAAACATTAAGCATATTACTTTTACCAACACATGACCAGCCAAATTACATTTATTTCTTTCATTGACTGAAAACCGCCAAGATAAAAACACTAAGGTATTATATTGGTTGCAGCGCTATGCGAGGCGCAGGAGGAGCTGCAGGCGCAGCTGCTGACGCGCGGCGTGGAGGCGGGCCGCAGCCTGCTGCACGCCAGCTCGCCGCTGCTGGAGCACTCGCTCGCGCACGAGCTCTCGCAGATGTCCGACCACGAGGTAACCAAACACACACAGTCGTCATAGACAACCCATTTAGTTAAAATCCCCCCTTAATCCTCTTATAAGTGTAACCTTGGTTATTGTTGCGAATTACTGCTAATTGGTTCACAATAATTTCATTTCGATTGTTCGAGAAACATTAACATATTTTTTACTAGATGAAATTAGAGTATTGCAACATTATTAGGTTATTTAATTGTCTTTGTAAGTTTAGGTCAAAATTAGTAAATTAATTTGGTTCTCTAAATGTTGACAGATAGATTTTTTAAGTTTTCTGTTCAGTGTTATTATCTATGCCATTGAATGATAGTAATTTTGTGACTCCGTTTTTTGTTATAATTTGAACTAATGATGACAATGTTGAATGTCTGAAACAATGTGCTTCCTATTGTGATGCGGGTTTTTGTTTAACAATCACATCGCTGCCAAACAAAGACTCGCAATTCACAATGTCACGGATTTTTTCATATCCATTCATACCATATCTATGATGCTTATTTTATATTTTCAGTTCTAAAAATTTGATTTTTTCTCAAACAAATGCCAAAAAAACAAAAGACATTATTTCCATCAATTCTGCTTTAATTTTATTGTTATTTTACATATTGGGGCAAAATTCATTAATTAATGAAAAAATAACTTGACATCTCACAACTGCTCGAAAATAACAAGTCATGCCGCTTAGCTTGACAACATAATGATATGTTTATATATGCGTTTCAGCCCGTTGGTAGCACGCAAACTGAACTCGGCATAGAGTTGGAAAAGGTACGCATACAAACAACTAACTGTGCATGTCTTTGTACATAGCTCTTCTATTGCATGCTATTTTGATATCTTCGAATTCGTATCGCAAATGCTATTTTGTACCTTTTTCACACTTTATCGCTTGCTTGCTATATCACACAGATGCGAAATGCACAACAGCAACTTTTACGTACATTTTTTCACTTTCACCATTCATAACCTTTAAGGTTAGTTGTTTTGTTTGATTATTAATAAGTCCTATTTAACAATTAAGGCGAATATAAATAAAACTGAAATGTGTGTTAAAATAATAAAATAAAACAATTTCATAATATGGAAGACATTTTGTATTACGATTTTTTTTTATTTAATAAAGATTGAGTTTTCCCGCTTTTGGTTTTGACTGTCACTTGACTTCCCTAAACTGTCAAAGCAGGCATAGAGTATCTATAGTACAAAAAGTTGAATTCTTAAATAAAAATACTAATAAATACTTTTTTAATTTCAGTTACAAAAAGCTTTAAAGGAACAACAAGACGTGAACGTCCAACTGAGAGCCTACATCGACGGTATTCTGCTTTCCATAGTCGAGAACTACCCACAATTACTAGAAGTGAAATATCAGAAACCAGAAGAAAAATCATAACAATATGCATATAAATTCCCAATTTTTATTATCTATATTTGAATTAGACGTTTTAAAATCTATAGACCTAATATTACTGTGATAAATTTAAAAAATAAACTATCAGTTTCGCGGGTTACTGTATTTGATTTTTTTTAATTCTTTGTAATTTAATTCAATTTAATTGTTACAAATTTGGTTAAATCTTCATTTTTTAATGTAAATAGAATCCAGCATTGTATTCAATAAAATAATATATAATAAAGTATATACTTACTAAGTGCCTAACCAGAATTAAGGCAACAGATAGTTAAAAACATTTACAATATTATAGAACCAAATGTAAATATTTGTATTAAGTATATTGTTTGAATAGACAAACAAGAAATGTTAATTCTGTTCCTCATTATCTCAATTTTTATGTGTTTAAAAAGATTTGGCTGTTAAAGAGCTTGTATAGTAATTGTCAGATGAAATTGTGTACAAAATATTTTCATACTAAAAGAAACCTCTAAAGCCTCTATTTTGTTTCTTAAAATATTGTTATGGGCATTTTGACCATATGAGTTTTGAAACTAAAACAAAAAATGTATGTTCTCCCCGATCTATATTTAAAAATCACATAGACTTTTTAAACTGTGCAATATCAATCTGTCATGGAATATGAATATACAAGATCTGAACAAATTAAAAAAATATAAATAAATGTATTATAAGGCCAGGCCGTCCATAAACTTTTATAGCTACTTAAAGCAATTTTAATAAAAGACTGGGAGCGTATTGCCTGGGGGTCCTTTAGATAAGATTGCTATTTTAATATATTGTAAATGATAATAATAATTTATATGAAGCCATTATATCGTATATTCAAAAGTTATGTTGAATATCTCATAATGTAATCTGTTCATTATACCTCGATATATTATATTATGTACATCAAAAAATATTCACTTTAAAGTTTAGATTCCCGTAAAAATATGTATACCATTTTATTTTTTAATCTTTCTTTTTAATCTATAGTTGCGTATTAATTTTGACAGCCGGTCATGTCATTGTCAAAACATTTGACGTCCAAAAAGCATTTTTGTTTTCTTATTTACATAACATGTCAAGGTATAATGAACGAAATCTAGATGCGTATGTTATAGTACCTTTAAAATAATTTTATTAATATAAAAGAGATTGTGTAATATTTTTTACGTCGAAATATTTATAAAATAAGTTAGCATGTATTCACAATTTAGCATTTGCGTTACGTCGACGCGACTGCGGTCAATATTAATCCTTAACAAACGTCGAATGTGAATTAAATGAATGAGTTATAATACTTTTAAATTCAGTCTTTTATTTGATTAAAATCCTTACAAATTTAATTATTTGTTGTACCTTCTTTGCCACCTAAATTGTGGATCACCTTCTGTACGTCTAGACGTAACATCATAAACTTTGGATCCATGTAATCCTGGAAAAAATAAATAAGTATTTTACATTAACCAGCAGTTTTTTAATTGCAGTACTGCAAACTAGATTTATCCACGAAAATTCTATACTAATGTGTTTACCTTAAAAGCTCCAGGCTCAGATGGCACAGTATTCGTATGAACACTATCAACATGCTCTCTCACATCCGGTCTTTGTTCAATTACACTGTCATGTTTCAAAGCGAACGACCTTCCCATGAGATGAGCCATTTCCTGCTCTATTGCGCTGAACGCATGGCTCATACTCGCTTCTCCGTAATCTCTAGACGCGGGCGCATCGTAACTTCTAGAAAACGCTGCATCGAAGTTATATTGCGGTGTTCTCGGAATAGAACGACATAGAGAACATTGCTGTCTACCCTCCATTTGCTTCCAATCGTTGTGAAGATTTATCCTCTCACGAGATAATGCGATCTTTTCTTTAGCTATCTGCTTTTCTCTTGAGTTTAGTGATACGATATGTTCTTGCAGTTTGTGCATCCTTTCTTCAAAGATTCTCTGTTGCTTCTCGGCTTCCGAATACTTTTTCTCGGCCTGTGATTGTTTCTCTAGCGCTGCTTTCGAGAGTACATCGAAATCCTTACCCCTAAAAACCGTTTTTATAAGTATACTAATAAGGGACATTTACATCCAGTTTCCTTAAAATTCCTACATCTTTATGGTAGCCTTTTTTAAATATACCCTATGTCGTAAACTTACTTTGCCAGTATCCGTTGCTCCTCCATATGTAAGTCTTGCTTTTCTCTCACTAGTTTGGACCTCTCCTCAGACATTTCTTCCATCTGCGCTTCGAGCTCGGCCTTTGTCTTCTAGAATTAGTATTTAAATTGAAAAATAGACTACTTTATACCTTTATTTTTAGTATATATTTAACACTATATTACCTCTAACTCCATTCTTAAACTCTGTACAGTTGCTTTTTCTTTCGCTACGAGAGAACTGTCTTTAAGTAGTTTCGATTTTTCTTCTTCTATTCTCGAAATTTTCTCCTTATATTCTTTTTGTATTTCTTCCTTTAACATCTATAGAATATGATATATTAAAATAATTGACAGTACATCAGTTTTTTTTTTTAAATTATTTTCATACAAAATTCAAATCTACCTTTACTTCTTCGTCTTGTTTCTTTAGTACGTTTTTAGCAAATTCTGTCTGTTTACTGAAAGTAGCTTTTTCGAATTCAAATTCCATTTTCTTCTGTTTTAATACTGCTGTATCTTCTTCGATCGTCTGTAAAGTTTTAATATATCTAGGCTTGCAACTTCTAATTTACAAAATGTTTCAATTAAGAATGTGCATGTCGATCTCGATCAGTCAAAAATCGCTAGAAAACTTCAGATTACAATATTAATTGCTACTGGCAACTAATAAACTCAGAGATAAATTTAAAATAAAATATTGTTTTAACCTCGTTTTACTTGTCTATGCTTATAAATTCATAATTAGACGGTTTCGTCCACATTCTTATTTCAAACACATTGTACTATATTTAATTGGTTGGCTTTTCTGTTTTTGAATAAAATGGAATATTACCGCCGTCATTTGCTTTATCCTCACTTCCAGCGTATGGATCATATCTTTGGTTTCACCCTTTTCCTTTTCAAAGTATTCTCTCTCCTTCTTCAATTGTTGTATCATATCTAAAATCGAGGACTAACAGGATTAAAACAGCAACTAAACTACTAAAAATCAACATTATTTAGTGACGGACTCTACCATTTATTTGTGTTTCTCTAACTTGAAGACTTCTTTCTACCTCAGTTTGTGTTTTGTCAGTTAACGTTGACACTTTATCAACTAACTGGTCGCATTTTATTTTATTATCTCTAACATCTGCCAACAATTCTTGTATATCAGTTGAGAATCCCGCCGAGTCTCGCATTAAAACTTGTTCCTGTTTTACAGCGTTTCTATAACAGAAGAAAGATTAATATCATATAAATAAACAAGTTAATCAGTGTAGGTCTTCTAGCAGTGGAAACCCAAGAAAGCAACATTTAAGCAATTATATGGACTTCCAAAACTTTGTACTTATAAAGTACTAGCTGTTGGTCGCGACACCGTGCGCGTGGAATTAAAAAAAAAAACAAAAGTGACCTATGAGTTCTTCCGGACTACCTTCTACATCTATACCAAATTTAATCGAATTCGAAAGAAATAGCTCTTTAGGCTACAAACTCTAATAAACATATATGCATCCATCTAAACTTTCGGATTTATAATATTAGTATGAATTATGATAGCTGAAGATTTTAATTTTTGACCAATCACAAAACCCGTTACTATTAAAGGGTTAAATTAGAATCTTACTTAATATTCTCCATCAACGCAGTGTGATGTTCTTGCAGTACTTTCACATTCTCCATGTGCTGTTGCCTCAACATCTCTTTTTCATCGTTATGTCGTCCGATAAGTGATGCCATGTTCTCTTCTGTCCACTTCTTATACAGTCCGTGATGCTCCTCCAGCCAGTTTATCTTCTCCATGTAAAAGTTCACCACTTTCTCACTCTCTTCTTTCATCCTTTCTTCCGTTTGACTAAGTGAGAATTCTAAAAAGGCCAGCTGTTTCCTAGACAAAAAAAAATTAAGCGCCTGTCAAAATAGCTCAGCGCACAGCTGAAAAAGTGTGCATACTGTACCAACTACGACGTTAAATGTACCTTCATTAATAAACATGTTTTACCTGTAAGACGTTTCCATTAAGTCTACTTCTTTGTCGTGATTCTCTTGCAGTGACTGTATAAGTTGCAATAATTGTTTCTTTTCTTTGCTGCGAGGACTTTCACTATTATCCTTTGAAACATTTTCATAACCGTCACCGATCATATCGCCGTCTTGTCCTGTTTCATTGGAATCTAAAAGGGCCTACAACGATAAAGCAGTCTATCAGCCGTCTCTTAATAAAAACATAAAGATATTGAATGTTCCAAAAAACTACTACACACTTTTGACTACCCTCCTGATAGCCATGACTAGGTGACAGCACCTGAGCATAAATTATGATCTACCCCCACTTTACATTACTAATACCAACCTTTATTCTTTGTGCAATTCGATCTTGGTGTGCATTTATAATAGCTTGCATCTGTAGTCTATGGTCGGCTTGTTTCTGCAGCATGGCATCCAGCTGCGTGTGCTGCGCCGCGGCCGCCTCGCGGTGCGCTCGCTGTGCCTCCTTCTGCTTAACTTTAATATCTCTATTTAAATACACAAAATAATCTTTCGTGACATTATAATATACGACGAAACTCCAGCGGCTAAAATCTATGGTGCTCAACACCAAACTTAAAGGCGCCTTATTCGGATTGTAGTCTATCTCATAAACGCCAAATGGCGAGTCCCTTGCCTCCCAATGTGCCCCTTCATTCCCAATGTGCTCACTAAAACTGAACGTTTGCCATATCTCTAACTACGCGCTGTTTAGTTAAAACAATATTAACTTACGTTGCATTGCCGCAAGTTTTTCATCCTGTGCTTTCAATTGCAACGCCACCATTAACTGCGCCTCCTGCTGCTGCAAAAACACCGCTGCTCCCTGCGACGCGACGTCATTCTCATTTTGCACCTCTACGTTAGGAAATGTGATCGTAGTTTTTTTTAAATTACTATTAATATTTAATGTATCGGAATCTGTCGGTTCTTTTGACCCAATCGATTCCTTATTCTGGTTTGTTGCAGGCTTAGGTTCATCAGGCTCTTGGTCCACTTCTTTTTGTGGTTCTGTTTTATTGCGTTTTTCCATTGTTGTCTTCTTTACATTACTGCTACCACCTAACCATGAAGGCATATCAGGATTATCCATTTCCGTTTCCTCATTTTCCTCCTGAAATAAACCCAGCCAATCTTCACTTGATTTTGTTTTCTTTTGGACGGTTTCATTTGAAGATACTGGTAAAGGTTGTTTGCTTTGTTTCTTTGAAGATAGTGTTTCCTTGGAATCATTTTTACTTAAAATGTTATCTATGTTATATTGTTGGGTTTTTAATGACGCAGGTTTTGTTACTTGACTAGGTTCTTTTGAAGGCTTCCCTAAAATATCATCTAATATAGATTGTGATCCCTTTCGTTTGTCTGTTTGTTCCGTGTTAGTTTTTTTCGATCCTAGGATATCATCTAAAATATCTATTTTCTCATTGCTTGTGCCAATTTTAGATTTAAAAGGAGATTTTTTTACATCTGTAAGTTCATGCAAGTCTTTCGAAATGGACAAATCGCTTCTCTTAGAATCAGTGTTAGCTGACAATTTAAACGGAGTCGAAGGTTTTAGCTGCTGGTTGTCAGGTTTATTTTTCTCAGAAAACTCTGTTTTCGTAGAAACCTTGACAGACTCAGAAACTTCAGTCTTTTTCTTTAGTACGATGTCACTATGTTTGGGCTCGGTATTGTCATCTAAATCGAATAAAGCACTTTTCTTTTCTACTGCAGTGATATTCTTTTTAACTGGTTTCTTTTTACCTAATATATCGTCATCAAAAAAACTATCATCACTTCCATCACTTAAAATCCCAGCAAGCGGATCATCTACGTTAAAACTCATGATCACAAGTAATATGTTTAACACGTGTATTTTTTCGATCAAATAGAAACAATATGAAAATAATCAAAAATAATTATTGTTTTTCACTTGTTACCTTGGTAACGGGACTAATCAAAAGTGGTGATAATATAAACAATGAAGGTAACAAAAATTTAGTAAGGTTTGGTTTTGTTTTTTTTTCGTTTTTAACATTTTTTTAATAAAATAATACAAATGTAAACAACAACAACATTGTTTTAAGTTTTATTCCGAAAATTCTTTATTTGTCGAAAGATTCGTTCAATAATGCACATTTCCGAACGCACCGGCTACCGGTGACGATTGAAGATTGACAAAAAATTTGTTGCTTCACGTCAGCCACTGTATTTTTAATATTTTTTTTCAAAACAACGGCATTTTATATTGATCTTTACTTATTTATTACATAGGAAAAAAATATCGAATGAAAATATGGATTATATAGGTGAGTTGTCATATTAATCGTCAAAAATCTTTGTTAGCGCACCCTTTTTGACATCTTTGTGGTATACCTAGGTCTTTTGTTCTAGAATTATGCTAACTCACGATTCATTTTTAGCTTCAGGAAAAGGTGACACAACAGAAAATTGTGATCCAAACTTAATATCAAATGGAAATACTAAGACTGCTTTAGACAAACAAATTGCAGATAATGATAAAGACCCCGCGGAAGCCCCCGCAGAGAGCGCGGCCTGCAGCTCGGAATCGATTGAAGATTCTGTTTGCGAAATTCCTGAGCAAGTCGAATTTACAATAGTTTTTAATAAAGTCAAACACGACATAACATTTGCTTACGATGCGACTGTGTTAGAGCTAAAGGCTCACTTGGAAAGAATATGCGGAGTGCCGCAATCAGCACAGAAACTAATAATCAAAGGCATGGCCCGGGATACCATGACACTCAGGAAAGCTGGAGTAGTCAAAGGAGGGAAAGTGATGCTGGTCGGCTCTAAGATGGATGATATTTTGGCTGTGAAGAGCGCACCAAAGGTAAGTAAACAATTGCATATTTCTTTACATCAAGTCTTAGTAATTTTTTACTTAAAAATCTTTGATATAAAGGAAATGTCTTTCATCTTTATAATATTACAAGAAAATATTATTCATGATTAAGGATGATATTATAACCAGTGTTAAATTAGTTTAATTTTTTTTAGGATAAAATTTAAGACACAGATTACAAAGCAGATTCTCATTGTAAACAATTATTGCATCAACTATAATGTTTCAGTAACATTTCAGGATGTAGATGAGAAATCAAGTAGTCAGTCAAGTAAGGAACCACTGTGTATGCAGAAGAATCATAGGAAAGTCCTTGATAAAGGCATTCCACCAGATGTTATGCCTGGAATAAAAGGGGTTAAGGTAATAACATACAATAGCAAAACTTACCTAACAAATTTTAATGTAAAAAATCAAAAGCAACATGTTCTAATATAAATTGATTTTACAGGAACCATTGCCTCCTATCCCACTCAGTGGTATGTTAAATAAACATGGGGGTAAGGTGAGGCTAACATTCAAGCCTGAACAGGACCAACTTTGGGTTGGTACAAAAGAAAGAACTGAAAAACTTGCCATGACATCTATTAAAAGTAAGTGTTCTTTATTAAACTACAAGATTTACATTTTCACTATTCTATGAATATCTAAAGTAGAATTCTTTTTATTTCTCTATCAATCTTTTATCTGTGTTAACTTAATCTTTGAAATGTTGTTCTAGGTATAACTTCAGAACCCATCAAAGAGCATGAAGAATACCACATTATGGTGAGTAATTTATCAAGTTATTGACAAGTTTTGTTTTTCAAAATAGTGATTCATCAAAATTTTGCTGTCTCTCTTTATTCATGCAGAATGTGAGATATGAAAATGTTGTTGATTTAGTGCTTTAGAAGTGAACATTTGTATGGGGACATAAACCAGAAAGTGTTAAGAATGAATGTGGATGGCTACAGAGGAAGAGGAAGACCGAAGAAAGTATGGATGGATTGTGTAAAAGAGGATATGCTTAAGAAAGGAGTGGTTTCAGATATGACGGCTGATAGAGATGTATGGAAGAGCAACACATACTGTGCCGACCTTCCATAAGGGATAAGGGATAAGGGCAAGTTGATGATGATGATGAAGTGAACATTTGTAAGATTATCCTATGCAACTCTACAATGAATTTCAATAAGGTTGAGTCCTTATCTCAAAATTAAAGGCAAATGGCAAATTGGCAAAATGGCAAATTTTTACTTGTTGATATTTCTACTTACTAAGTTAAAGTTATAGAGATTTCACTATATTTATGATAATATTAATATCCTAGGGTCTGCAGTTAGGAGCAACAGAAGCCTCAAGGTATTGGCTGTACTGGGTCCCTGCTCAGTATGTTGAAGCTATCAAGGATGCAGTACTCGGTGTTTGGCAATTTTTCTAATCAAATTGAATTGAATTTACTGCCCAGTTGTTCTCCGACTTTCTATGAAATACTACTTGGGTAGTTGCAATATTATAGAAATTTTATGAAGCCTTAGCATGCAAATTTTATTTTTTTTAATGATGAAATTTGACATTGTCAGTGATTTTTTAAAATTTTGTTACGCTAAGGTTTCTTTTATTTAACAGGTATATGAGCAGTCGATTTTTTTTTAAAGTATTGCTTATACACTATGTTTATTGTTTCTTTTGTGATATTTTGCCATGTCAAAGTCCACTAAAATACTGGCATCTGATTTGATCAAATAAATTATATATTTTTTTTGCTATTGTAAAATTGCATTAATATGCATATTTGTGTTTTGGAGCTGTACAATTTTGCCTGATTATAATAATTCTTATTGGAAACATATTACCATAATATCAGTAAGTGTTTGTAACAACTCATGAGGTTAGTCTCTCCCGAGTTTCAAACCTGATCTCTATGTAAACTTTTAAAATATTTGGTCTTTTAAATAAAGGATTTAGTTGGAAGAACACAAAGTTGACTTTATGTATTTGTGGTGGATGTTCTTCAACTTGGTTCTTCTAACTAGGTCTTTATTAACTGATATTGATCATAGAAATAGATGAAAAAAAAATAAACCATGTTTTTATTAAAACCCATCCTTCATCAGTAAATCCTTTATTGAATACAATAATAAAGTTGTATAAAGTAAATAGTAGTCACACTACAAAAATGGCACATTATATTTAAACCTACAATAAATAATTGTATAGAAAAATACTAAATTATTTGGCATTTAGATATGTTTACAGTATAATACTTTGTACTCTTAAAAGCTAAGCATATTCAGACTGCAGTGTGACAGAAAACTGCCCCTTTGGTATACTAGTTGCATGATACCACACTCTTGTGTCCAATAGCACTGAAAATATATCAAATGATCACATTTCATTAGCTCCTGTGTAAACTACAGTAAGTCGCAATTTTTAATTTATGCTTTGTTATTTTCTTTAAATTAAGTTGAAATTCTTTTGTGAAAATTCAAAGTATAAGAAAAATCGGTAGTTTTAGGCTGTTCATTATATGTTCATGTTTGATGTGTAATCATATATTAATGTTTAAAGTTTTATCATGCAAAATTGGCATTTTAAACATACAATAATTTACATAGGAGCCATTACTTCATTTATTTATTTTTTCAAAAATATTTTAATGTTTCATGTAAAATAAGTTTAAACATTTAAAAAAGTTACTTGAATTGACATTGTTTAAAACTACTATATATTCTTACCAATATCACCTGGCTCAACATAATACTGAATTTTTTGACAAATATGTTCACATTCAGGTACAGGGGCTATTGTCCAGTTTTTACTACCCTTTATCTGTCCTTGCCACATCAGACGAGGTATATAATCCAACTGAAAATACCACAGTATATAAGTGAAAAAAAAAATCATAGCTTGATATGATATTTCAAAGAATCTTGATGTTTACATGCATCACTGCCCCAATCTCATATCCAAAGAATATGTTTTCAGTCTCAGGAAACTCCGCATCATCAGGTAAGAATTCTGGTATGTCATAGTATTGCCTTATTTTTGATCTGATATCAGGATGACAATTGGCCCTGGAAATTAATGAAAATTGCAGAAATGTTTTTTATGCATAAAAATATTTCTATCTGTTACACTTTATACTTACCATCCAACATACCAAGGTTTTTGACCAGGTTCATTCTTTACCCTTTCCTTAGGCATATTGAAGACTTCTTTTAGAGAAAAAAGGTCAGATTTAAAATTAAGGAATTGACAACCTTCATCAAATAATTCATAACTTCCAATTGTGTGTTCATAAAGTCTTTTAAACAGATAATAATTGAAGTCTTTTACTGCTTTCCAGTGATTAATAACATTTTTTATTACAATTGGTTTCGACGTGTAAGCATATTTCTGAAATGGATTCCAATAAGAATTAAAACAGATTTTTTCCTTTCACTCAGATAAATCTTACAAATGATGAACTCTTACTTTGAAGTCGTGACGAGTAACATTCTGTAGTATAATAGGTTTCGTAATATTCACACAATAGTCGCAATCGGCGAGAGGACGCGTCGCTTCCCACACCAAGTAATTTAGAGGTACTAAACATCTAGCCGTCAATATATTGTGAACTATACTACTTACAACCACTGTTAATATTGAGACTATTATTATCGGAATTATGATACTTTTACGCTTTCCCTTGATTGTGTTTACTTCTGTAAAGTTACAAATATAATCAATTTGCTTCAGTGTAGATGATTGTAACCCCCTTCGTAATCCACTCAGTTGTATATTTTTTAAGCGCTTTTTTACGTAATAAACGTATGAGTCCGACTTTTTCATTATGCCATTTCACAGGAGATTAAATATTATACTGTTTCATAATTTTATAAATAACATTTCCAAATCAAACAAATTAATTTGAAAGTTTGACACATTGATCATTGTCTATGATTGTCAAATGTCAAAGCAAAAGTTTGCCAGTTTTTGTGATTTCACATTGAAAAAATCGTAAATGTTTTTGATTTTTTGTTAACACATAGGCAATTATGGTAGTCCTAATTGAAGGAACTTTAGATTTTGTGCGAAAATTGTACAAGACAAGTACATTCAGTATAGTTATAAAAAAGACTTCGTTATGTCTATGGTTTGCTTGACCTGACGCTAGCTGTCATGTCAATCAAGTCAACGAACTGATGAACTTGGCGGTTTTAGGATTAATTCGATTAAAACAAAAAAATGCCTCCTAAAAAGCGCGATAAAGACAGTGAAACAAACAAAAACTCTAAAATAGATCACTTACAAGCTGATCATGAACTGTTTTTACAAGCCTTTGAAAGTAAGTTCAGTAACAGTAGCTATTGATGTGCAAGCGTTCGTGTTTGGTTAATTTCTGTTTTATCATAACTATTTGATTATTCTGTTTTTTCAGAGCCTACACAGATTTACAGATTCTTACGTACCCGTAATATGTTATCGGTATGTTTAACTTTACGTTTTCATGGAATATATTAGCTAAACTAACGCGTTTACTACATAATATCCTCTCACTTTTCTTACAGCCAATATTTCTTAATAGAACGTTATCATATATGAAACGAAGAATGTCGAGAAGTAACAAAAGTAGGATCGGCTTCAAGGTAGATTCATTATTAGAGAAGATAACATTAAAAAAGAGTATAGAGATTCAGCCAAACAGTTTGGGCGGCTACATGACGCTCACATTTCTAGGATTTTACGATAAAAGTTTAGATGATCCCAGAGATTATCAAGTGAAAGTCGAAACATTACTATTAAAAATTTGCCACAAGAAAAGAAAAGAAAGTTCATCAGCCATTATTGAAGTGTCTGTAAGTTTTTGCCATTTGTTAATTTTTTTTACTCTTGAAATAAATTATTTAAAATATTTTTACTTGATTACTAAAATGTTAATAATTACAAAAAAAACACTTCCTCATAAAAGTCCTAATGAAATGCAAAGGTATATACAGTTGTATTTTCAATTAGACCAAATATTCACTGAAAGTGATACAAATAAATAATGGTAAATTTTACAAAGCTGGAAAGAATAAGCTAAGTAGCAAATCTTGTACTACAACTACAACAATATTTCTATTTCAGGTCGGTAGTTGTTCAATCCCATTAAATCCGTCTACATCAGAACCTCCCTCTATGGCGTCCGCAGTCAGTATAGCAAGTGACACATTTAGTCCCTCTCAAGGACCTAATGTAAAATCATATATGCTAATGCTGAGGGTCACTGTGACAAAAGCTGTATGCAACACTACCACAAGCAATGCAACAAGTTCCACGGAAATAACCAATGGTGATAGTGAAGGTATGATAAATTTAAATATATACTATTCATTAATAAAAAAATACGCACAAAAGAAAAACCAATAATTTCATCATGTGTTCTTTAAATATATAGAACAAATACATTGTAATAAAAAGAATTTAAATTACTGCACTGTATTATAGGTACAATAATAAACTTTTTAAAATTTCAGAACCTTTAACTAAACGCATAAAATCCGCATCGGATCATTTCAATTCGACAACGGAGAACAAATGGTGCAAATACTATGGCAGTGAGTTGATTGTCTATGACAAGCATAACCGCTGTTTACTTACGAATGGAGAGTATGACTTGGTTCTCCATGATGCGACTCCCGGCAGTAGAAGTGCTACCATCGCTCGATCACCTCACAAAGCTTTGATGGCTCAATGGGAGACTATACCTAATGTAAGTATATTACAAATTAAGTTAAAAAACAACAACCTGGCCCTACTCTGTGATATTTTAGTACAAAAAATGATGTTATGCGACGAGATGATGGGGACATAAACCAGAAAGTGTTAACAATGAATGTGGATGGCTACAAAGGAAGAGGAAGACCGAAGAAAGTATGGATGGATTGTGTGAAAGATAATATGCTTAAGAAAGGAGTGGATTCAGATATGACGACTGATAGAGATGTATGGAAGAGCAGCACATACTGTACCGACCCTCCATAAGGGATAAGGGCAAGTTGATGATGATGACACTACTCCACAAAATTGAATATATTGTTATAGGTTTTTGTGATAAAAGAATATTTTCTACTATACAATATTGACATTGTACCCCATATGAGTAGGATAAAGCTAGGGAAATTAAACTTAATTTATTATAATAACTTTTTTTTTTTTTACTTACTAAAAGAATAAACTTTATGTCAAACTGTTTTTGATGTAATGCTTTGCTGTGTTAATGCTATGCTGGTATTCTTGAAAATGAATATGAATCTAAAAATTCTACGAAATCTATACATATAATAAAATTGGAGTGTCTGTTTGTAATTCATAATAAAATTTGCATTAAAATATGACACAAAATATAAGTACTATGTTTTTTTAAGGAAAATGATGTGCAATCAGAATTAAATCCTTTTGATATATTCAAAGTGAGACCTCTATTGAAGCTCAAGTTGAGCTGGAGTCAAGAACCCACCAACGGTCTGGTGAACAGACCCAAACTGTACCAGCCGTCTGCTGAAACTAACGGTGTAAAGAAGGATACTATAAACAAAGATAGAATTCCCACACAGAATTGTCACACAAATGATGTTAAAAATGGTAAGTTGTGTTAATTTGTTGATTATAAGCTTTTTCCCCTATCATCATCTGCATGGAATAAAAAAAAACTCTGTTAGTAGTCCATGTGTTCTTCCAAACTATGTTCTATATCTGTCTTCATCTGTTAAGACATTTTAGTGATACATAGTAACAAACATCCATCCATTCAAAACAAACTTTCCCATTTATAATATTAGTAAGGAGAATGATGTTAAAAGTTAAATATGTGGTATATTAAAACAGCACATGAAGTTGTTGTTGATGTTGTCATGTTGTTTTAATTAAAAGATATTATTTGTAACCATACTTCATACTAATATTATAAACTAGCTGTTGCCCGCGACTTCGTCCGCGTGGTATTAGAAAACAGACAAACTATGTAAATAACATGTCCCTTGGGAACCGGACATTTTTCGGGGATGAACCTTATTCCATGTGTACTCCAGATTTTGTTTTATATCTGTGCCAAATTTCAATAAGATATGTTGAACCGTTGCAGAATTATCGCGTAAACTTTAAAAAGCAAAATTAATGCTATTATACTGGAACTGTAACTATTTCCGGGATAAAAAGTAGCCTATGTGTTCTTCCAGACTATCCTCTACATCTATGCCTTTCATTGAGATCCTGTACCAAATTTCATCAAATCTATTCAGCCGTTTAGGCTACAAACTCTAAGAAACATCCATTCATCCATCCATCTAAACTTTCGCATTTATAATATTAGTAAGATTAGTAAGATAGGAAGGTTTGGATGGACGGATGTCTGTAATATACACTCTAAAACAGCTTATCAGATCTAGGTGAAATTTGACACAGATGTAGGACATAGTCTGGAAGAACACATTACTAAGTTTATTTTAAATACCGCGCTGTTGGAGTCCCGATTTAAAGCTAGTGGTCAATGAAAGAAATTGGACTTTTGTAGGAGAGAAGTCTAAAGGTGAATCAAGCGAAGGGGAGGGCAAGCGGCAGCAGATCATCTACCAGTTCCTGTACAACAACAACTCGCGCCAGCAGACGGAGGCGTGCGACGACCTGCACTGTCCCTGGTGCTCGCGGGACTGCGGCGCGCTCTACTCGCTGCTCAAACACCTCAAGCTCTGCCATTCCAGATTCAATTTCACATATTTTGTAAGTATTACAACAACGCTTTTAACGCTAGTTCTAGATTTATTCCATAAGCTATTTACCTTGACTTCCTCTACATGGTATTAAAAAAATAAGTAACCTATGTGTTCTTCCAGACTATCTTCAACATCTATGCCTTTCATCGAGATCCTGTACCAAATTTCATCAAATCTATTCAGCCGTTTAGGCTACAAACTCTAAGAAACATCCATTCATCCATCCATCTAAACTTTCGCATTTATAATATTAGTAAGATTAGTAAGATAGGAAGGTTTGGATGGACGGATGTCTGTAATATACACTCTAAAACAGCTTAACAGATCTAGGTGAAATTTGACACAGATGTAGGACATAGTCTGGAAGAACACATTACTAAGTTTATTTTAAATACCGCGCCGTTGGAGTCCCGATTTAAAGCTAGTGGTCAATGAAAGAAATTGGACTTTTGTAGGAGAGAAGTCTAAAGGTGAATCAAGCGAAGGGGAGGGCAAGCGGCAGCAGATCATCTACCAGTTCCTGTACAACAACAACTCGCGCCAGCAGACGGAGGCGTGCGACGACCTGCACTGCCCCTGGTGCTCGCTGGACTGCGGCGCGCTCTACTCGCTGCTCAAACACCTCAAGCTCTGCCATTCCAGATTCAATTTCACATATTTTGTAAGTATTACAACAACGCTTTTAACGCTAGTTCTAGATTTATTCCATAAGCTATTTACCTTGACTTCCTCTACATGGTATTAAAAAAATAAGTAACCTATGTGTTCTTCCAGACTATTTTCTAGATCAATGCAAAATTGAATTGAAATCCATTGAGCCATTCTGAAAATGTGTACTAACATCCATACATTCATCCATTCATAAAAAATACATCTTAGAATTTTTTATAATCTATACTAATATTATAAAGAGGAAAACCTTGTATTTTTGTATGTATTGAAATAACTCAAAAACTATTGGGCCGATTTTAAAAATTCTTTCACCATCAGAAAGGTAATTTATCTGTGAGTAACATAGGCTATATTTTATTATTACTAATGTTTAGGAACGATTATTAAACAGCGTGTTTCTGGACGCCGGCGTTAAAAATAAACTAAACTTTAACTTTTCTCGGCTTACGCTGCCTAAACCGTTAGAGGTATATAAAAATGATGTATGAAAGAATTGTAGATCTCAAAAAGTTCTACAGAAAAGTCCGCGATAGCATATATCTATCTTTAACGGTTTTCTTACAATAACCACTTTTTTGTTTACAAAATGAATTAAAAACCTCACGCTATTTGCAGCGTTCTTTTATTGGTTTCAATATTAATCCTTATCCAAATAAATGCGTTTGTTATTAGGAGAATTTAATGTAGAATAAAATTGTTCTTTACAGTATTTAAATTGGACTAATAGTTTAGAAGATATCGCGAACACAAATAATAAGGGTAACCGAAAAATCAGCTTATAAGCTACCGGGCTTAGAAATTTGGAATCTTGCATCGGTAGATTTCTGTTATTACACAGATTACTACTAAGTTAATACTTTTGGTAATATGTTGAAAAAAAGGGCGAACATAATAGGTTATATTTGTAATTTCACGCGGGCGAAGTCGCGAGCAACAGCTCGTATATAATAAAATATATATAAATAGTGCACCATTGACCACGGAACCCTATAACTCAAGCTACCAGTGGTAGTACAAGTATTATCTATACTAATATTATAAAGAGGAAAGATTTGTATTTTTGTATGTATTGAAATAACTCAAAAACTAACGAGCCGATTTTAAAAATTCTTTCACTGTTAGTAAGGTCATTTATCTGTGAGTAACATAGGCTATATTTTATAATTTAACGCGGGCGAAGTCGCGATCAACAGCTAGTAATAGATAATTAAGTAGTGTAGCTTAAAAGTTTCTCCTATATTTGTTAAAGCCGATCCCCGGCGGCGCTCGTATAGATGTATCAATAAACGAGCTGTACGACGGCTCGTACACCGGGTCGCCACACGACCTGATAGCGGCGCAGGGCCGCGGCGGCGGCGGGGGCGGCGGGCCGCGCGCCGGGCCCACGCGCCGCGCCTCGCTCACACACGTGCTGGTGTGTCGGCCGCGCCCGCGCCGCGCCGCACGACACAGCCTCGCGGAGTTCCTGGAGCTGGATGACGCGGATGCGGACTCCCAGAGACCGTACCTCACTGGACATAACCGGTCAGTACAAAGCCTTCAGGATGTTTTTTTATTTAATTTTTTTAAATCTATATTTTTATACATCTGTAGCGATAGGCCTAGAGTGTATAGATTGGGTGATTTGATAACTGAGATGAAAATAACCTGGAGAACGAAAACCTAGTGCCAAGCATATAAGTGTAGGATGAGGACAGAAAGATGATGATGTTTCAATCATTTTTTTTAAATGAAGCATACCTATAAATTACAATTTGGTATGCCTAGTTTAAATGAAAAAATTAAACTGAAACGTATTTGTTTTTGCGGTTCGAATGAGTGAAACGATACAGAGACAATTTATATTAATTTTTTTTATTTACATTAAATTATTCAAACTTGTAACTTATAAAACAATCAATATGGTGAAGCATATTTGTGATTATTCATCACTACGAGATTCGAAATAAAATTTTCTCCTTTCAGACTATACCATCACACAATAACCTGTCTACCGGTGTATCCTAACGAATTGGATATCGACTCCGAGAGTGAAACAGACCCGCTGTGGCTGCAACAGAAAACTATGATGATGATAGACGAGTTCACTGACGTTAACGAGGGCGAGAAGGAACTCATGAAAATGTGGAACCTCCACGTTATGAAGTATAACTACGTAGGCGATTGCCAAATACCAATCGCTTGCCAAATGTTCCTACAAATGAAAGGCAAAGAACTCCTAGAGAAGAATCTATACAGAAATTTCATACTTCACATGAGTTCTTTACATGACTTCGGACTACTGAGTCCGGTGGCTTTATACCAAACTATACAAAGGCTGAACCAAATGCTAGCGGATAACGCTGAAGCCAAAGAAAAGATGCGAGATTCTCTAAAAGCTCAACGAGAACATTGGAATTTGATTGGAAAATATCAACAACCGGTTATAATAGAACAGAAACCGCAAACTGCTATAGCTAAATTAAACAACGTTGAGGCATCACCTTCTGTTAGAAGAAAAACATCGAATTTACAGAACGCTAATAGAATGGGCAGCGCTAGTAATTTTGCAAGTTCCACTCCCGGGCCCAGCGGAGAAACTAAACGAAAAATGTCCTCCGGCAGTATACAAAGTCGCAAACGTTCTTCTATATCAGAAAGAAAGAGTTCTGTATAGCGAATATTGAACAAACAATGATAGTGTAATACCTACGTAATAATAAACCTTGTGTGTTTCCAGAATGTTCTCTATGGAACAAGTATTTACATACATGTGTTTATATAACAGTGAATACGAATTATCATAAAACTTTAACAGCCTTACAAATAAACGCGGTATAAAGTTAAACTTGGAATAAACTGGGTATAAGCAAAATCTTACTAATATTATAAATGCGAAAGTTTAGATGGATGGATGGATGTTTGTTAGAGTTTGTAGCCTAAACGGCTGAACGGATTTCGATAAAATTTGGCATAGATGTAGAGGAGAGTCTGGAAGAACACATAGGCTACTTGCATTTGTTTTTTTTAGCTCCACACGGACGGAGTCGCGGGCGAAAGCTAGTATGCTAATATTTGCTTATACGAAGTTTATTCCTATGTTTATACCGCGTTTTTTTGTAAGGCTGTAAGAGATAGCAATAGCTGTCTCCAAATTGGATAAAAGAGCTTTTGATAATGAAATCAAATAATTCAGATTTGATGCACATTTTCATAGAATCTCGTGTATTTGAGGGTGCAATTTATGTGAATTTGTAGATGAAATTTTTGAATGCAAAAAATGTTGTATTTGTTTCTAAGTTGTTGTATGTGTTTAGAACAAATTATATTCAGTTGATCACAGGTTAGGTATATTGAATTTACAAAATTATGAAATTGTCATACATTTGAATATGCTCAGAGGTAAGTTGACTACCTCTGGCTATCCTATTAGTGATATAAAGTCACGAGAGGTTTTTCTTTGTAATTCAAAGTATAGTTAGAAAAACGGCTATTATCTAACATTTCAATAAAACATAATAAATATTGTCAAAAATTAAGTGTGCTTTTCGAGACATCATAAAATCGATATGAATTCTGTCGCAACTCAAATTTCTCATTACATTGCGTTTGAAACCAAGTAATTTTTATCAGACTTCAAAAAAAGAGGAGGTTCCAAATGCGGCTGTATTTTTTTTTTCGTTACTTTAATACGCTCCTGGTTATTCGTTTTTTCACTAATTTTTTTTAATCCGAAAGCTACCTTTTTGCATGTTTTTTAAATATTTTTGTTATTTCGTTCTCGGCGGGGGCACCGCAGAGCCCTCTATATCGCCTGATGTTTTTGCCATATCATTTTTATTACTTTGAAACTAATTTTTATCTCTGGCATTTTATTGTGAAAGCTTAAAACCAATAAGTTTTTTATTTGATACAGACAAATATGCCAGAGACCTTTTTTGATGATTTTACGAAATTAAGTATTAAAAACGACATTATTGGAATAATAATATTGTTATACAAAGAAAACATTTCGCTAATAATATCGAATATAAATCAATCAATAGTATTTAGATTAACGAAAGCAATTTTGTCCAGGGCTCATATGTTAAAAGTTATAGACGTATCGATAAATATAGTAAGAACTTAGAACCTCGGTGCAGGGTTGCATTTTTATGGTTTATACGTTTTCAATAGAATTAAAATAATGTATACTTTATTAATAAAAATAAAATGTTGACGACCCCTGTCTTAAATTGACCATTTCTCAAAAGCCAATCATGTTTGTTAGTAATCAATTATAATTAATTTAATTTTATACATTTTAATTATACGACTGGGCTATGCATAATTTTAATTTTAGTAAGCATAATTTGAAATAATTAAATTCGCACTGCTTGGTAAGATCTCGAAAGTTCCGGAAGATTCGACTTAATATGGCTAGAATACCTATGATATTTGTTTATGTGACCGAAAATAATTTATGTTTAGTTATGTAACTAAGTAGATATCGAACTTTATTAAAACTAATACTGAATTAAATCTTGGTATAGTTGAAAATATTGTACATGTTTCTAAACTATAGAATATAAGTAATCGGTTAAAGTTAAATAGGTTATTCTACATACTGTTTTTGGTTATTATCATGTCTAGATTTAATTATTATAAAACAATTTGGTCTAAAATGGAAATCAAGGCATATATTTTATAAATTATAACACGGCTAAATTCACGTGACAACCTTCGGTGTAGGCACCGACCAGTTTCAGACCCGTCGGGGTCCTTTTCAGGGTCGCCTCGGTCACTGACTGGTCTGATACTGGTCGGTGCCTACACCGAAGGGTGTCACGTGAATTTAGCCTTGTTATAATTTATATAGCATAATGTCTCACGAAAATCATATAAAGCTTGTTTATTTCTTTGTATTATGCGATTTTATAGTCCAGGGGTCAATAAAAATATAAGGGAGGAACCATTATATTGAAATTAAGTTTTACTGCATGCAAATATTTCTAGTTAAATGAAAATGTTGTTTAAATGAATTTAAAATATATATCAGTCTGAATTGGTCCACATGTTACGTACCCCTGGATTTTTCCTATTAATGTTTTCTTATGAACATTATAATGCCTAACATTTTAATCCATTATAACATAATGAAATCAATACTGTTTGTCTTCGTACAAAGAAACCTTTTTTTTTTGTTTTTTTAGGTAAAAAAAATCATAATTTTGTCTTAATGCATGATAAATGATAGACCAAAAAGTAACAAAATTGCAAATAATACTGCCATTGAAAAGACTGTAAATCCGGTTGCCTTAAACATTCAACTCAATATATTTTGAAGTTAATATAGAAAAGATTCATGTAGTTAGACGAACTTATTACTCTGTGGTAACTGCGACCATTTTGGGTGTTGCCAACATTTGGGTGTTGGTGTTGCCAATTTAAAGAGTTTTTGCTATACATTTTAACATAGTTTGAGCAAAAATAAGTAATAGTAAGTTTGTACAAATAAATATTGCGCCTAAACGTAGCATATTTTATACTTTTGCATATATGTATTACCGAAAAATCCGTTCAAAATTGAGAAAACGAATAAATAGAATTCAAATATTAGTACATAGAAAATACTATACAAAAAATTTTATTTGTTATAAATATAAAATGTTTATTTCGGCGCCAATATTTTATTTGTCACAACTGTATTGAGTTTTTTCTATTTAAATAGGAAGATTAGATTGTTACAAGCTTCTGGTAGAGTTATTTTTACATAGTTCAATGTTTTATGTAAGTTATATTTGCTTTTTGTATATTGTGTGATATGTATTTCAAGCGAACAACGGTTATTTTAAATTGTTTTATTTTTATATTATACTGTTCTCATGTATAATATTTAATAACGTCTTGTACTTATGAAATGGAATATAACAGTTATTTTCAATAAACTTTTTTGGTTTTATTTGCTATTTAAAAAAGTTGTCTCGTCTAATATTCAAAATATTAATTGTTTTCAACTGGAGAGAGTTCTGTGTTCAAGCTTGTAACATATTCTTATAAATTTCCTTATTATAAATGCGAAAGTTTGGATGGATGGATCGATGTATGTTTGTTTCTACGTATCTCCAGCTAAATTACTGCCTGGGATAGCATATAAGCTAGTTAATAAGTATTAAGACCTTGCGGACGAGTTCATGGACAAAAGTTAGTAAATCGTAATTATTTCTCTATGGTTTCTTATCGAAAAAAAAAGTTAATGATCATAACAAATGAAACGAGGTTTTATGACAAAAATGACACTGGGAATATTGAAATTGGAACTGCCAATGGCGAACGATGCAGAGAAAAATGCAAAGACATTTGACAAAGCTCACACATTGAAATTTATTGTTAAAATATGTCACATTCGAAGAATGCACATAAATTATCTGAAATAGAATCTATAGAAACATTTAGAAAAGGCAGAGCAGAGGATGAAGGTATGTTTCTTAGCATCTGAATATGAAAACGTCGTAAAAAAAGTAATAAACAATGTAATTTATTTATAGGTGAAATAATTGATAGTAATGCTGAAAATTGTATATACGCTGGTAAGTTTTACCCTTTTATTATTAGCTAAATATATAAATATGATGCATAATTGTCATTGAAATTTTAGTAACCGTTTCTAAGAAATCATCGCTTACGGATGAGGACCCGACGTTGGATTTTGCACAGAAATCTTTTATAAGTATTCATTCTACGGATCAGTTATGCCAGATACCGAGCGCCAGAAGCCAATGCAGCCTCGAGGAGTGCAACGTAGAAGTGATCAGTTTGAACGAAGTGTTCCCATCTACTTCGGAAGAAAGCTTCTCCAACGATGACGACCTACCTACGAAACGAGACCAAAAGTATACTAAAACGAAACAATTGATTAGTAAAATACACAAAGAGAATTCGAGATCATCTTACGTTCCCACGAATAGTAAATCTACGACAGGTCCTGGCAGATTGAAAGATGGGATAGACGGAGTGCCGGTGCGGTCAGATTTTGACATACCCAAAAACACCCTTCATGTCGTAGGAAGTAACCCTGGAGAGCCAAAAATGACATATCCGGATCCACCGAAAAAGATGTCTAAAACCGTAAGACTACCTTTATATTTATATTTTTATGACGGTATTAAAGTTTTAATAAAAGACAATCTAGTAGGCAAAGCACATATTTTTGTCGTAATTCTGTGGATAGGAAATTAACTCTTTGTTGATATAGATGAAGAAACTTCTACGTAACATCGACAAGCACAAGGTGGAGCAGAACAGCAAGAGCAACGAGAAGGCGATCAGCAAGCTAACTACGATGCGAGGCATCCTCAAGGACAACCGCTGCGACCTTGAGTGTACAGGCGACTCTACCGCGCACGACTCGGACGACTACAACGCAGGTCTGTTGATATGCTGGTTTTCAGTATCGAAACATTTGTACAAAACATTTGAGAAGCAGTTAGTTCGGCTATATACTTTTTTCTTTATAAGGTAGGTATAGATTAGCATATTCAAGATTTTACTGTCTACCTATGAAACGATAAACGTGTGCACATCTTTAAAATCAAATGAGGGTAGTCGGATAAAGTAACTGGTTGTTATTGAACCTTCCAGTATTGGCCAGTAGTGTCAGTAATGTCTGGTTCAGTTCGATAACTGGACTGGCATTCAATTTGAAAATTTAGTCTTGCGAGTAAACAAAACAATATTTTTACAGCCGGTGAAACTTTATCGTTAGATATGGATTTTGATTCACAAACCAACTACACGAAGCACTCGCCCGATAAAAATGTCTCGTTTAATACGCAAGTTGTCATCATCCATTTCACGGGCGACCTTTGCGTTGGTCAAAGTATCGAAACTCTGAGCAAAGAGAAGGACCAGCAGGCGAGGAATTCGGAACTAAAGAAAACCTTCCTCACCAAATACAACGAATTCTGGCCGACGCAGAAGTAAAATCAATAAAAAAAACATTTTTTTTAACAATATAGGTATAAATTTACTATTTGTTTTTAAATCAAAAATGTACTGTCACAGATGTTATTCGATATTTATTATTTTATACTGTTTTATTGTACAATGTTAAAATTATGAGAGTTGTGTCGTTATTTTATTTAATAAAAGTCAATGTTGCCTGAAGTTAATTTGCGTGTTTTAATACTAATATAAGAAATTGGTACAAATATTTATATAAATAAATAATATTTATATAAATATTTTGTTGGTTTTGTAAAAAAAAACTCGCAAGTCTATCAACAACGTTTATTTTACACGAAAACAATATCACAGACTAATTCACTTTTGAGGTTATCTTCCACAAGACTAGTTCTTTCACGCGTTCGTACGTGAAATATTTAGGAAAGTCTAGTGGCAGTTGTTCCACAGACCACGTTGCGTGGACATTTTCTGATTTAACCTTGTGTAATAAAGCTAGGAATGTTTCGTAACACGGCGCTACGGAGTCCATATGTTCTATTGTGAACACGTATCTTTTCTCCATAACTATGTATAACATTTTAGGCGGATTTGTGTTCATTATACGTTGCACTGTTGATATAAATGCCGCTGTGACGTCATCGTCGTAGATCACTGGAATAAAGCAATGCCACACTTAGTACAGGACATAAACTGGACTGGAATTCAACTGGTTATGTAAAAACTAACTGGCGCCAGTGATACTACCCATTCTTGATCTGCGCTACTGTCCAACTGGCCAAGTGTAAAACAAGGATTACAGCCTAAAGAGAATCCAAGCCGTTAATTTAATTTTGAATCACACGGAAAGGAAAAAATAAAAAGCTATTTGCTTTTAATTAGCTTCGGTTTCAAACAATGTTTGCTAAAGACTGTAACACACAACTGCGCAACAAATCGCGCGAAATTTAAAACGTAGCAAAAATAGTAATCCCTCCACATAAAAATTATCCATTTAAAAAGTCAAAATACGTTATTTGAGTTTTAATTTTAAATCTCATATGTTAATTACTAATATATGGTTTAGTATCTTACCATCAGCTGCGATCACGATATCGACTTGTTTAACTTCCTGTGTCAAAAGTTTGCTCCATTCAATTTCCTTGAAGTCCAGCGGCATCACTTTAAATTGAGATTTTATTAACTCATTGTTGTATTTAGCATTCAATTTTATTAGCTCCAATATACCACCTAAATCTATATCTAAAATATAAAATAAAAAGTTTTGATAAGCTCCGAAAATGCTAATTTCTGAAAAATTAGAAGTCACCTTTGGTTTGAAATTCGACTATAAGGATCGGTTCACACAGGCAGAGAGCAGTTTTTTTTATCGCAAATAAAAACGAGTTTTATACAAATGAAACAAGATTTAATTTTGCTTAGCACGTATTTTTTAAACCTTAAACAAACGTGAAACGTAAAAATAAACCTTGCTTCAATTGTAACAAGCTCAATTACTTCGCGAAAAAATCTCAGACGGGAAAAACCCTTAGCCATAACCCAAGTTTACTTAAAAAGGGGGTAGAAAGTTTTACTTTACATATTATGATAGTCGTTAAAAAACTAAAAATAACCCATAAACTTACTACAAAAGTAAAATTTACCTGTACAAATAACTTTCTTTGCGTACAAAGCTGCAACAAAACTCGTAAATCCAGTACCAGCACCTAGTTCCAGTACAGTTTTTCCCTTCAATTTCCCATTCAGTCCCAAATGTATCAATAAATCACCTAAAAGGAACGCTCCCCTCCATACTTGTAGACCTACTAGAGCTATTTTAGTCTTTGAACTATGTTCTAAAACAAACAAGGGAAATTAAGAAAATATGTACTAAGGGCAAGAATACATGTCAGTACAATACAGTAATATCTTACATGTCAGTTACTGGTACAATACACATACACCTGCTAGTAAAGTGAAAACGTAACTTGCATGCTAGTTCATGGGGTAAGTGTCATGTTTAGGACATCCCCTCATCCCCTCCCTCTACTTACATCCATACCTGTCACAAGATCAAATGTGCTAGCTACACACGACAGTTAGTATGTAGCAAGTACAGTCGCGGAAATCCGCGGTGTACTTCAGGAAAAATTACCTTGTTCATTACGAGATAAACTCCGCCCCTTATAACAAATAACTAATTAGATAGCAGTGAGTGCAAACAAAGGGATAATAATAAAAAGAAACTAGCTGTGAATTACTAACCAATATTTTTCGTACAGACACATTTATAAGCTGTGTTGTAGTGATTTTTGTTCCGCGTCTTGTTTCAATATATTCAAACGATTATACCTTTAAGGTGGTACACTGCCAGTTTCCCTGACTGTACTTGTAGCTTTCATGCAAGTGTAGTGTAGTGCTACCATGTGTTCCCACCTTTATTCTTAGAACAGAATTAGAGAATTATATTATCCACTAACTTAAGCAGACTTACCAATTTTAACACTTGCTTTAGAAGGTCTTTCAACATCTAAATCATCATCTTCATCAAATGTACAGTTATTTTGATTTAACGGCAGCAGAAACGGAAACTCTGATATAACATCTGAAATTGTTAAAATCTATTGTTACATTTATTTTATAAGGGGTTTTATTAAATGGAATATTTCTTTATTTGTATTGTATTCTGTTAATTATTTATACAATATGTGTAGTAAAATTTTGAACCTTTTTGAGGAAATTTTAACAATGGATAAATGTGAAAATGAACACAATAAAAATGAATGTTTCAATTAAAGTATATCTTTACTAATATTATAAAGAGGAAAAATTTGTATTTTTGTATGTATCGAAATAACTCAAAAACTACTGGGCCGAATTTAAAAATTCTTTCACCGTTAGAAAGGTAATTTATCTGTGAGTAACATAGGCTATATTTTTTAATTTCACGCGGGCGAAGTCGCGAGCAACAGCTAGTATATAAATAAAATTCCTATGAATTACAACTTAGAAATAATGATGTTCGAATTTCTAGTAAATATAATTAGAATAACTACAACCTAATTACATACAACATTATTAATGTTACCTTCACATTGTAGTTAAATCTTAATAACATTAGTGTTCTAATTATTTATTTATTTTTATTTATTTCATACTTCGCACAAATAATACATCAGAAAGCTTAAATTAACTAATTACTAGGTTAATTAAATAATTAATTACTTTAATAATTATTTTTAAAATAAAGATATATACTACTTACTTCCTTCTTGGCTTGGCTTAAGTTTCGTTTTATAATCATATTCCTGGTATATCTCAGAAGTTACTGTCAACTCCGGCATCTGTGAAATTAAACACTAATTAACTAATTTAATTATTATAACTAATTAATGAAATTGATTTTCTATATAAAGTATTTTTTTATTAATTTCACAAGTTTTAATTGAAATTGTAATTTTACCGTGACATGTGATTATCATCTATGACTGTGATGAACTATCTAGGATAGTCCAAGTGTACAACATTTGGATGTTGGCCAATTTTAAAATTCTAAAATAAAATCACTGAACATACATCTTGCGAAGGCCAATATCCATTAATTTACTAATTCAAACGTCACTTGTTGAATATATTCGCTAACAATTTATTTAAAGGTATACACGCGTTTGTATTCACATTGAAAGACGCCAAAATAACGTAGTATTACTAAAAAAGTAACAACTGTATCTAATTACTAAACAAATTGAACTGAAATGAACTAATAATGTAAAATAATCCTTTCATGTAATTATATATTAAACTTTACCTCAGTTTCTGTTTCCATTTTCAACTTACACTTTACATTTTACCAAAGTTATGCATAAGTGCTACAATTTACATAATTTATTATTACTACATTTTCTTTTGAATTACTGAAGGCTTGTGGTTTCTACGTATTTTGATTTTTTTTTAACTTTGATGTAATAAGCATTGTGACCAGAAGTCACAGTTCCCATTCATCTGTCATATCAGTCATAATTTGACGGAACAGCTGAAACAATATTGGTCATGTTGTGTGGTTTTAGCTTCATGTTTTATTCCAAACTAATTTCATATCCATGTTATTGTGATATCATCAGATAACTTGTCGAGTTTATCCTAATCTCCTATGATAAATTCTCATGTTACAAATACAAAACAAAACATAGTTTTTCAATAAAGGCGCGAATTTCGATGTCACTAAAAACTCATATGTCAATGTCAAAAAAAAGTCGAAGTAAAAGTTGCCACTAAAATAACTAACTGCACTAAACTATTTATCAAATGTAAATATTTATTTGTTTATTTTATGGTTATTACTGAAATTGATCTTAAGAATAAATGGACATCGTTTCTTTCTATTCCATTTTTTAATTGTGATCCTTTACGAATTTTCGATACAAGTTGAAATAGGTTCAACTCGTATACTTATTACTTTTCCCGTGTATTTTCTTTATTTCGTTTAAATAATTTGAAAATCATAACAATTTTACTCAAATACTAAGCAAATACGCAATTTTCTTTGTGATAAATGTAAAATGTATTCGTTAACAATAATGCTGAGCTGAATTAGGTAACTGAATCAGCAAAAACTGATTTCGACCGTGAGGAGAAAATTATTTTAAAATCATTCATTATATTAAAATCTTTTAATTATAACGCATTTCAGATTAGCACTTTGGGAAACTGATTTTTATTTTTTCTTTTAAATAACTTATCTCGTTGATGATCCAAAAAAACAGTGTCAATGCTGGCCAATCACAGCCCAACACACGATCGACGCTGCCACGTCAAATGCGACGGTGTGAGTGTGAATGAAGTGGCATATTCGGCGTTTTATTCAGCATCGTCGGCCGAATTTAAACTGTAGTTGTGGTCAGGCATTCGCAAATTTAAGATGCGAGTTACGTTATTTGCAGTAGCGATAGCCCTTTTGGGTGCCGCGTTCGCCGATGAAATTCCTACAGAAGATAATGTGCTAGTACTCAGCAAAGCCAACTTCGAAAATGTTATTACTACCACCGACTTCATTTTGGTTGAATTCTGTAAGTTTGTAAATTATTATCTTGCTTAACTGTTAATCAATATTACTACGTTAAAGTCTTGGTTTTGTTCACATTTTTTTAAACTATTAAATGCCGGTAGGTCGTATAGGTTGTTCATATATTTACATTACAGATGCGCCGTGGTGCGGGCATTGCAAGTCGCTGGCGCCGGAATACGCCAAGGCCGCTACAAAGTTGAATGAGGAAGAATCTCCCATCAAACTTGCCAAGGTCGACGCCACACAGGAACAGGATCTTGCCGAAAGTTTCGGCGTAAGAGGATATCCTACGCTGAAATTCTTCAAGAACGGCAACCCTATCGATTATACAGGTAATGTTATTAAAATGATAATTTAATGCTACGTAAAACTGTTATTGCTTTCTAATCAGTGATGGAATTAATTTTCCTAACAATGTTTTATAAACTTTTCATGCATTTTAAGAGTTATTCATACATTCTTGGGACAAATATAATTAAAACTTTGAATCTAGTACTCCATACTTTATGAGTCATTCTAATTAGATTGACTGGTTAATTTTAATATGCTGCAATATCTTCTTCTTATGACTCAAAAATTTTATTATTAAGACTAACTATGTATCTATTATAACAGGTGGCAGACAAGCTGATGATATTATTGCTTGGCTGAAGAAGAAGACTGGTCCTCCGGCTGTTGAAGTTACATCCGCTGAACAGGCAAAGGAACTGATCGCTGCCAACAATGTGATCACTTTTGGTTTCTTCCCCGACCAGGCTACTGATAAGGCAAAGGCTTTCCTCAATGTCGCTGGGCTGGTGGATGACCAGGTGTTTGCACTTGTCAGTGATGAGAAACTCATTGAAGAGTTGGAGGCAGAATCTGGCGATGTTGTTCTATTCAAGAACGTAAGTCTTTTAAAAAAAATATATTTAAAAAAAGTTACATTAAATGTCATATATTTCATCATTCAGGATAATTACAATTTATCTTTAGTATCTTATAGGAAATTTAAGAGTAAAGAGTTATATGCAATATTTAGCTCTTCAATACATTTTCTTTTTAATGTCTTGGATAAATAAGTGCAGTGAATATAAATATCACTAAAAACAGATAAGGATACTATAAGAAATTACATTACATATTAAAATATGTAAAATAATCATGCAATGTAAATGTGATATTTAAATAATGTGATGAAATCTGTTGGCAGTCTGAATTGATAATAATAGTCCCCATGGTAATGACAGAGATAACTGGTTCCTGAGAGTGCAGCAAAATTTATTTTTACATTAAAATTAGTGATAAATATATTCTAGCAGTCGCTAATGACTCAGTCCACAAAGAATAACGAAAAAATTTAATTAGTAGCCAATGTGTTCTGTTTTCTATGTCTATGCCAAATTTCAGAAAAATCTGTTAAGCATTCAGCATTATTCTGGAGTTATGTAGGCAAATATCCATCCATCTAAACATTCCCATTTATAATATTAGCAAAATTTGATTGATACACGATACACGATACACGATACGACCCTAGTTCCGTTCCAAGTAGGGTTGATGCACTACGTTTTAATGCATTTTCTAGATGTCTCATCATTTCATTTTAACACCATATAATTAAACTCTCTTGGTAGGTAGTAACAAAATTTTTAGTTCAAACCAATAATCAGTATTATGTCACAATGCAAAAGAATAAATAAAAATTGGTATACTTATCTAAGGGTGAAGATAAGACGTGACCTATTTTTACAAACATCAATGCAACAAAGTTAATATAGTGTGTTTTATATCTGTAAGTAAATTATTTGTTTATCAGTTTGAGGAGCCACGTGTCAAGTATGACGCTAAAGAGTTCGACGAGGATCTACTCAAGACATGGGTGTTCGTGCAAAGCATGCCCACCATTGTGGAGTTCTCACACGAAACTGCTTCCAAGATCTTCGGTGGACAGATCAAATACCACTTGCTTCTCTTCCTGTCCAAGGTAAGTTAAACCTTTAGTTCATCACCAGCACACTATGTCTCCACTGAGGGGCTCGGAGCCTACCCTAAGTTAGAGTGACAAGGCCATAGTTCACCACGCCAGCCCACTGCGGGTTGACTTCACACATATCTTGGAATTTCTTCTCCGATATGTTTGTGTCCTTCACCATAAGAATGTCAGGTCAATTATGTTATTTCTGAAGATGAAATATGGAATTTCGAAAATCGAAAACCTTTAGTTAAACAATAATAATTATAATCTATTAAAGAAATTGTTTTCTTAATTTTTTGATAAAAACTAATTCGTTAGACATCGAATTTGTGAGAAGTCCAAGTTTTAATGCAATTTGGAGTTTAATATATAACATAGTTTATATTTATATGTTGTTTGAGTATTTGGCCGTGAGTAATTTAATTTGAACATATAGTTAATATAATACCTCAAGCATGTTTTGTCACAGTATAAAATGACAGTTTTTTTAGTACCCACAGTAATGTGTTTGTTACTATGTGAATTTTGCAGTGAAAGTTTTTCAATGCACTGCATACAGAGGTCATAAGATCTTTGCAACTGTCTTCTCATTGTGAAAGTTGATTTACAACTTTTACCAATAGATTAAAGTCAAGAGTAAAAATAATAACTATTCAATTTGCATACATACTGTTATTTTTATTGATGTTATGCATTTTTGGTTTTAATAAATTAATCTACTATTTTCAAGATAAAAATTTTACAACTTTCTTTTATAAATAGTAAAAACAATATATAACAAAGGAAGTACAACAATTATCAGTCTATTTCATATTAAAATGTATCTCACAAGTTCTATTAAGGTGAATGACCTAATAGATACGTTGACCTCTAGTCACGTATTCAATGAACTTACAATGAATGTCAAAGCAATTTCCACCTTACGGTCTATACATTAGAGTTGATAAAATTTGTGTTTGTAGAAAAATGGTGATTTCGAAAAGTACCTTGATGGCTTGAAACCCGTTGCTAAGAATTATCGCGACAAGATCATGGCCGTCGCTATTGATACTGATGAAGATGACCACCAGAGGTAACTATGATGCACTCAGAGACATTAGCTATTTAAAACACCCTTAGTATATATTTCTAATCACAAAGGATCCAAAACAATCAATTAACGTAATTGTAGAAGTGAAACCTAAACAATTATTTCATAACTAACTGCCGCCCGCGACTCCGTCCGCGTGGTATTCTCTACATCTATGCCAAATTTCGTCGAGATTCTTTCAGCCGTTTAGACTACAAACTTTAACAAACATCCATCCATCTAATCTTTCGCATTTATAATATTAGTAAAATTATTAAGTACTTATTGCAATGTAAAGTATGTTTTATTTGAATATTTTTCAATAGTTATAGAAAGTAAATTTTGCTTAAACCTTCACTTGAAGTGGGAAGTAAAGTGTCAATTAATATCTCAAGTACACTTATATTTATCCACTTGATTTGAAATTATCCTTGATTATAAATACATAATACCGCATAATGTTTTTATTAAAATTGTGTTAATTTTATCTGTTACACTAAATATAGTATGAAGTTTTCAACAACACACAATTCATTATAATTAGAATATTTCAAACATATGTATAATTTTTCTTTAGGATTCTGGAGTTCTTTGGCATGAAGAAGGATGAGGTGCCTTCTGCTCGTCTGATTGCTCTGGAACAAGACATGGCTAAATACAAGCCCGCCAGCTCAGAACTTAATGCTAACACTATTGAGGTAAACACTATTAAAATTATTAGTAAAATTACATTACTATCCACTAAATCCCCTAAAAATTCAATTTTTATAGTCAAATCTTAATTCTTAAAAATAATCTCAAAGCAATATTTTGTTAGATTTTATGGTCTATTAATTTACAATTAAACCTTTGAAAGAAACAAATTAATTTTTAATAATAATTGTTTTGATAAGAGCAAACCTATCGATAATCAATTATTTCTGGTCTATTTGTTAGAATTAATTTTATGATTACAAAGAGTTAATAGTTTAACATTCTCAAGAAATCGGATTTAGAGAAGTCTTAATATTAGTGTTTTAAAATCACTATCTATTTTAATATTATAAAGGGAATAGATTTGTATTTGTGTATGTAGTAAATAAATTAAAAAAAACTGCATGATTGATTGCAAAAATTCTTTCACTGTTAGAAAGCAATATAATAAGTAATATTTATTGCTAGAATTTTTAATTACGCGCAGACAAATTCGCGAACTAAAACTAGTATCGAATAAGGAATAATTCCTCATAAAGAGCAATGAATTCTTAAAATTTCTAAAACTGAATCCTTTAGTTAGTACAAAATTAATAAACCCACGCAAATAAAACTCGTGTTAAAAGTTAACGCTTTTAATTCTCTACCAACATCCGATTGGACACGTCACTTACCAGTATGTGCACTTTACGTTGACAATTCGACATGCTGATAATCTCTTATGAGTATAACTAGATTGTTAATTTCAAGAATTCGAAAATAATAATAATATAGGGTTGTCAAAAGTAGAATCATACTTAACTTTTTTTACAACTTAATATTTCTCGAACTTAATTAATATAAAGATTGTAATCGAAAAATATGATTTTATTGTTTAAAGGACGTAAAACAGTAATCAATTACTAATAAAATAAAATTTTGGATTACAACAAGTATCTAATATTGATTTCACTATTAAAAATATGCAAAAAAAAACCAAAATAACCATGTTTGAAATAATTGAAGACTACCTCATGAGTAACCTAATTTCTCTGTTTATTCACCAGGAATTCATCCAATCATTCTTCGCTGGCACCCTGAAGCAGCACCTGCTGAGTGAGGAGCTGCCCGAGGACTGGGCAGCCAAGCCCGTCAAGGTGCTGGTGGCCACCAACTTTGATGAAGTCGTCTTTGACACCAAGAAGAAGGTCCTTGTTGAATTCTACGCTCCTTGGTAAGATTATTTTACTCTCAGAGATGTCATGATGTTGATGAGTAATAACTAGCTGATGCTCGCGACTTTGTCCGCGTAGAATTAAAAAAAAATAAAAAAGCAATCTGTGTTACTCAATGGTTACATAGCTTTTTGTGGTCCAAGAAATTTGAAATCAGCCTAGTGGTTTTGAGTTATTTCAGTATATGAAAAATCCAAAAATTCAAATCTTTCCTCTTTATAATATTAGTACAGACTAAGGAAGTACTTTAGTGTAGATGTGATGTAGAAATTATTATTAATTACTAGCTTTCGCCCGCAACTCCGTTCGCGTGGAATTTAAAAAAACAAAAGTGTAGTAGCCTATGTGTTCTTCCAAACTATCCTCTACATCTATACCGAATTTCATCGAAATCCGTTCATCCGTTTAGGCTACAAACTCTAACATCCATCCATCCATCTAAACTTTCACATTTATAATATTAGTATGAAGTATGATTAGTATGATATAATTATAACGCCTGGTTAATCTATACTAATAATAAAGAAGAAAGATTTGTATGTATTGAAATAACTGAAAAAATACTGGTCCGATTTAAAAAAATCTTCATCATTAAAAAGCTATGTTATCAGTGAGTAACATAGGTTTTTTTTACTGTTTTTAATTTTTCGCGGACGAAGTCGAAGATTTCATATTTGTGTATAAATTGCGTCATAAGTAGTAATATTAAATTATTTATTCAGTTGTGTTAAATCGTTAAGACGTATTCAGTGAGCCGGGACGGGCTTTGTCTGCCCAATCGCTCAGAAACGCACAAATTATCATTAATTATGTCAGCCCCCGCCATTGTTGTCACTTTATGTAATGTTGCTAGAATAATAATGTTTGCTCAAATACTTGCCAGTTCACCTTGAGAATCTTGTTTTAATATTTGTACAGTTTTTTTTCAATTTGAATATTGGATTTTAGAGCGGGTTTGTTTAACAATTTATTGAATTTTGTTTAAAATAATTGTGCAATCTGTTTACTTCAATGGATTATGAAATTAGAACGAAAGAAGCTTATATTTAAATTATTGTTATTAAAGATAGATAGATTCAACATATAATATACATTCACATTATTTAGCTTAGCTTTTATATAAACAAACATTCAATAGGCCATAGTCAACCATGCTGGCCCACTGCGGGTTGACTTCACACATATATTTGAATTTCTTTACAGATATGTGCAAGTAATTACCATTGAATTGCTATATTTAAATGTTTTGTATGACAGTAATTTAGCATATTGTGTTATGTAGGTGCGGACACTGCAAGCAGCTGGTCCCGATCTACGATAAATTGGGTGAGCACTTCTCCGCGGACGAGGACGTCGTCATCGCCAAGATGGACGCCACCGCCAACGAGCTGGAACACACCAAGATCACCTCCTTCCCGACTATTAAACTCTACACCAAGGACAATCAGGTAGAATATAGAAATAATAAAAACTAACCTAAACGGAAATTATTACAGAATGTTACAAAATGTGCATGTGTGTGTGACGTCATAGTTTTCAAATTGATATAGCAAAATACGACTTCAATGCAAAAATTTCTAAATTTTTGAATGCTTTATGAGGAAATTTAAAAAATTTACGTTTTTGTTTGAAAAAAGTAGTACTTTTTATTTAAATCCGCAATACCTGAAAATAATGTAATCGTTTCACATTCTTTGATTTGTAATTTTCGATGTTGCTATAAATCTTTTTTATATAAAGCGATACAAATTGGAAATTTTAATTTGTTTTATCTATACTAATAATGAGGAGGAAACTTTGTAATTTTGTTTGTATTGATATAAATCAAAAAACTAGTGGGTCGATTTCAAAAAATCTTTCTGCATTATAAAGCTTTATCATTGAATAAGAAAGGCTATATTTTGTACTATTATTTAATGTAAAACGTTTATGTGCAGGTGCGCGAGTACAACGGCGAGCGCACGTTGGCCGGACTCACCAAGTTCGTGGAGACTGAGGGCGAGGGCGCCGAGCCCACTCCCGCTGTGGTATGCATTTTATATATTACTAGCTTTAAAAAAAAAGTGAGTAGCCTATGTGTTCTTCCAGACTATCCTCGACATCTATGCCAAATTTCATCGAGATTCGTTCAATAATTTAGGCTACAAACTCTAACAAACATCCATCCATCTAAACTTTCGCATTTATAATATAAGTAAGAGAACAATAAATGTTATTGTTGAATATGTTTGATAGCAACTATAAAGAACTGAAAGTGTATAAAGTTTATTTTATATAGACTAACTACTTTAATTCATAATCTGATATTGGTCGATACTTAGGACATAAAGAAACCTGATTTTTTATAATTATTAATATATTTTTTAAAAACTTGACTTTTCCTGCCATATAGGTTAACATTTCGAATATCTTTAAAATGTAAATAAGACAATTTAAATTCACTGCAATTGATTAATAGTAATATTTTTAAATTTTATTTTAATTTCAGAGCGAAGATGATGAAGACAACGAGGCGCCGTCGCGAGACGAGCTGTGAGCGAACACTTCCATAGCGTACTTTGTATAGATTATAATTATAATTTACACTTAATATTACATTTAAAAAAACGCATTTCGTCTGCTAGGCCATTTATTGTATGTTTTTGTTTGTGTTCTGTAGGTTCTCATTGTCAAAAACATGCACAAAAACATTTTTGTGCGTGTTCTGACAGTGCTTTTTATTAGCGCGTCGCGCAAAAGGAATTTATTATGAGCAAAAATATTTATCTATCAAGTTCTTTTTTAAGTAATATTTTGTAATTTTTAACCCCAAAAAACTTAATTCCGTTATATATATTGATATTTATTGTAATACTCTGCTCCTTTTGGATCTGTATGGATAATTTCAAATTAAATAATTTATTCACAGAAATATTTTAAGCTAATGTGTATTAATTTCTGTATCATGATGCATTATTTAGCTATAGTTTGAACAACGATGTTTGTTTTTTCTAATTGATTGAATATTTTAAGATGTGAAATGCAACAATTCGAATTTTTTTTTGTATGTTTTTTATCGATTCATTAAATTTGCATAATTTTAGAAAGGTGCTGTTTAAGTTTTAAAATACATTTTTCAAGTTTGTTCCATATTCAGTGTAATTTTAAAATAAATCAGTGTATTTTTACATGAATCCAGTCTAATTGTAAATAAGAATTTGTTGGAAATTAACTAAACAATGTTGCAAGTATCTGTTGGATACAGAAATTGATAAATAAAGTTATAAAAAATGTAAATATGATTTGATTTTTGATTCCTAAACACAAGAAATAAAAGTACAAAAACAAAGAAAAAAACATGTTTTAAACTTGTATCGGGCAGTGGAAACTCTTTTGTTTTCTTTTGTTTAACTTATTTTAGAATTGCATAAATAAAACTTCACAATCAGTTAAATGATTTTATTAATTATCTTAAATACAACGATTAAAACATAAAATAACTCTTTTAAATAATTAACATTAAGCTTGTTCTTTATTAAAATTATCACATCAACACCGAAATACAATTAGCTCGAGACAAAAGTGGAATGGGTAAGTGGAATAAACGTACAATTTCACTGACGTAACAATCATATTTTCTCCGTTTTGTCAAAGTAAAAGTCGACTTATTACCAGTGCAATAGAATTCTACGTTTATATGAGCTCATGAGAGTTATAAATTAGTTTAAAAATATTCCATAAAATGAGAAAAACCTTCGGAATTACTTTTCAATCGTGTTATAAGGTGAGTTGCTGACTTTGGTTGACTTATAAGGTAACATAAGTTACATATACAAGATCTTATATCCTTTACCTATTTGGTAAAAAAAAAAGCTTTTATTTTTAACATTGATTTTTTATAGTGCATGTAAACTATATAGATTTTTAATTAAAAAAAATCTTTCCTGAATATGGATAAAAGATCTTGTAATAAATTTGCCAATTTTTTTTTATAAAGTAATAAAGGCAATATATATAAAATAACACATTATCACAATCTACATCCGAATACTAGAAAATAGTAATTTAAAATTACATTATGTGTTAAATGCTCCCCCGATTGCGCTCAAGTCTACACGATGCGTAACATTTTAACTTAACCTAAGTTGAAAATCTAAAACTTCGAAAAGTATTTGTTTCGTGCGTTTCCACTGACGAAACATGTCTCAGGTTTATTAGAGACAAAGAGATAGCGTGCCTTTTGTATGTCTTATTCATAAGTAAGTGGAAAGCTTATTTATACAAAAAAACAAACAGAAAATATAATACATATGTTTGATTTAACGCACCAAATATATAAATATATGTACATATTAAATACTGCACCTGTCTCTAAAATTGATTTTTAAAAACAAATGTTCAGCTAATTCAATTCAACAGCATTTCTTATTGTTTTTGTTACTTCAAAACTGCGCTCTTGGTTCATTTTTTTCATATATCGTCAGTTTTCATATTTTTTTATTGTAAAATGATGCAGTTACGTGCATTCAGTGATGGTAAAGTATATAAAATTATTCTAAATGATTTAATCAACGTATGAGAAAATTAGTAGAGTACATAAAGTACTTCGAAGTATTTTTTTATATTTGTTTGATACTTTTGAATGACAATTTTATTTACTTAAAGTATATTAGTATATATTTGTTTGGAATTTGAGTTATGCATTTTTAATGTGAGAAAAAGTACAAATTAATTGTAAATTAAAATAATACTATGTGTAACATGTGGAAAAAGTCACAAACTTGATACTACAAATTTTGAAATAAAACTTTTAGTAATTTTTTAATTGCAAGTACATTAGCTTAAAAACATTTTAGTTGATTTCATTTGCAATTTAAAATCACTCATCGATAGTCTATCGAAAAATTAAGAAAAATCTTAAAAAAAACAACAACCAATAAGTTCATAAAACACCGAAAAAAATCAGTCGCAAAAACTATTCTTAAATTATAAATATGGTCCAGATTAGCTTAAAATAAATTATAGCGTCACCACGAATTTAAAAATCTTCACCAAATTTCGGAAAATAATACCAATTCTTTTCCGCATTAGAAAGTTAATAAAAAAGCGAATAAAACGCCTTCAGGATTTTTCTATTTTTGGTTACGCTAAACTAAAGAAGCGCGATGACGTCACTTAACCTAAAAACCGCGTAAACTTACAACAATACAATAAATATAATAGAATGCAAAAAACATTAGCTTTGTATATAGTCTTTGAGTCCTCGGAAACGTGCAGAGTGAGAAAGAGAAAGAAAATAGGGATATAATAAACATAAGAAAGAGATAGTTATATTATTGATTGACTCAGCTCTTTGTTCCCTGCATACAATTGTTCGAAGGACTCAAAGGTGAATACTTAAATTTGGATTTTTAATATAGCCCACCATTTTTGTTAAATATTTTTGTCATAATTGTGAATTTAAAATAAACATAAATATAAAGTAAGATTTTTTTTAATCTTATATAGAGCGATGCCACACGACGTTACCTTAACGGCAATCATCGTTAGTGTGGCATCTCTTCATAATTACAAGATAGTTTAATTTCTTGAAGCTAAAGCGAGTTTAAGCGACAATTATAACCATACAAAGTGGTAGGGCCGTTTTGTTAATCAGATCAGAGCGCGAACATGGAGTCCTCTTGTTCCTTGTTGATCTGCCTGTGTCTGGGGGTGTGGGGGTTGTTGGGGGTGTTCTGAGGGTGTTGGGGGTGCTGGGGGTCGATGGTGGGCAGGTTGTCTGCGGCGGCGGCGCGCTCCGCTAGGAACTTGTCAAAGTCGCTGCTGGTCACACTCTCCTGACCCCCGTTTGCTTCTGAAGCCGCCTGGAATATTAATTATACTTCTTACTAATATTATATACGCGAAAGTTTAGATAGACAGATGGATGTTTGTTAGAGTTTGTAGCCTAAATTGCTGAACGGGTCAGGATAAAAAATTGACAGACGTAGAGGATTGTCTGGAAGAACACACAGGCTGCTCACTTGTATTTTTATTTAAATTTCCATTTTAATTTAAATTTTAATAGTCGCGGGCGAAAGCTAGTTATAAGTATAGATTTGTTAAAAACAACCTGTGCTGCAAAAGCATTGCTCTTCAGTAAGTCGGGCAATAACAAGATATGAAGTAAGCCGTTGCAGTGTTATTTAAACTAGATGGCGTTGTAATTAATTTTAAAATGAATGTTGAATATTTCGCATACATAATTTTATATATTTAAATGCAATTATTATATACCTATCTGCTTATATACATATTACAATATAATGACAAACCTAATATTAAACTTTTAATACTAATTATTTTCAATATAAATTTATATATTTTACAAACTATGTAGTATATAAGAAAGTATTACCAGCGGCTGTGTGTGCGCGGCGCGGTGCGCGGCCGCCGCCAGCCCCGCGCTGCTCTGCTCGCTCGCGTTGTCCGCGTAACTGCTGCCGCTGTAAACAAATACAATACTAATGACAAACCTAATATTAAACTTTTAATACTAATTATTTTCAATATAAATTTATATATTTTACAAACTATGTAGTATATAAGAAAGTATTACCAGCGGCTGTGTGTGCGCGGCGCGGTGCGCGGCCGCCGCCAGCCCCGCGCTGCTCTGCTCGCTCGCGTTGTCCGCGTAACTGCTGCCGCTGTAAACAAATACAATACTAATGACAAACCTAATATTAAACTTTTAATACTAATTATTTTCAATATAAATTTATATATTTTACAAACTATGTAGTATATAAGAAAGTATTACCAGCGGCTGTGTGTGCGCGGCGCGGTGCGCGGCCGCCGCCAGCCCCGCGCTGCTCTGCTCGCTCGCGTTGTCCGCGTAACTGCTGCCGCTGTAAACAAATACAATACTAATGACAAACCTAATATTAAACTTTTAATACTAATTATTTTCAATATAAATTTATATATTTTACAAACTATGTAGTATATAAGAAAGTATTACCAGCGGCTGTGTGTGCGCGGCGCGGTGCGCGGCCGCCGCCAGCCCCGCGCTGCTCTGCTCGCTCGCGTTGTCCGCGTAACTGCTGCCGCTGTAAACAAATACAATACTAATGACAAACCTAATATTAAACTTTTAATACTAATTATTTTCAATATAAATTTATATATTTTACAAACTATGTAGTATAGTTACGTAAGACTACGTTTTTTAATAATTACCATGTACCTTATCATACTAATATTATAAATGCGAAAGTTTAGATAGACAGATGGATGTTTGTTAGAGTTTGTAGCCTAAATTGCTGAACGGATCAGGATAAAAAATTGACATAGACGTAGAGGATTGTCTGGAAGAACACACAGGCTGCTCACTTGTATTTTTTTTTTAAATCTTATATAGAGCGATGCCACACGACGTTACCTTAACGGCAATCATCGTTAGTGTGGCATCTCTTCATAATTACAAGATAGTTTAATTTCTTGAAGCTAAAGCGAGTTTAAGCGACAATTATAACCATACAAAGTGGTAGGGCCGTTTTGTTAATCAGATCAGAGCGCGAACATGGAGTCCTCTTGTTCCTTGTTGATCTGCCTGTGTCTGGGGGTGTGGGGGTTGTTGGGGGTGTTCTGGGGGTGTTGGGGGTGCTGGGGGTCGATGGTGGGCAGGTTGTCTGCGGCGGCGGCGCGCTCCGCTAGGAACTTGTCAAAGTCGCTGCTGGTCACACTCTCCTGACCCCCGTTTGCTTCTGAAGCCGCCTGGAATATTAATCATATTTCTTACTAATATTATAAATGCGAAAGTTTAGATAGACAGATGGATGTTTGTTAGAGTTTGTAGCCTAAATTGCTGAACGGATCAGGATAAAAAATTGACATAGACATAGAGGATTGTCTGGAAGAACACACAGGCTGCTCACTTGTATTTTTTTTTTAAATTTCCATTTTAATTTAAATTTTAATAGTCGCGGGCGAAAGCTAGTAGTAAATAGATAATAAAGCGGCCGGGGGTCGACAGGTCGACTGTCTAGAGAGGCGAAGTAATATAAATGTATACACTAATTCCAAAATTAGTTTTACAATCTTTAAAGACCATCTAAAGTAATCTTATATTTTTCGGCATTCTAAAAAAAGTGTCACTATCCCCCAGATCCCTTTTAATTAATTTATGTAGTATATAAGAAAGTATTACCAGCGGCTGTGTGTGCGCGGCGCGGTGCGCGGCCGCCGCCAGCCCCGCGCTGCTCTGCTCGCTCGCGTTGTCCGCGTAACTGCTGCCGCTGTAAACAAATACAATACTAATGACAAACCTAATATTAAACTTTTAATACTAATTATTTTCAATATAAATTTATATATTTTACAAACTATGTAGTATAGTTACGTAAGACTATGTTTTTTAATAATTACCATGTACCTTATCATACTAATATTATAAATGCGAAAGTTTAGATGGATGGATGTTTGTTAGAGTTTGTAGCCTAAACAGCTGAACAGATTTCAATGAAATTTGGTATAGATTTAGGGAAAAGTCTAGAAGAATACACAGGCTACTCACTTTTGTGCTCTTTAATTCCACGCGGACGGAGTCGCGGGCGAAAGCTAATAATAAATAAACACGACAAACCTATCTATATCATGTCTAACTAGCACAGATACAAAAGGTCATTCACATTAAAAACGACTATGGAGTTGACAATCTATTATCTATCTCTTTCTATCTTATACAATTATGTCTCATTTCCTCCGCAATGATACGGCCATTTACCAACATTTGGGCGATCATTTTTATTCATATTAGTGAATATTTATGTTATATTTCGTTTTTAACCGTTATATATTAACTGTGATATTAACACTTTTATGAATTGTGATGGAATCAGCTAATGTGTGTTGATATTAGTATTGATTAGTGTATACTTGCCCAGTTTTAGTGTTTTCATAGGTGAGGTTGCGGGACTGAGCGAACATATCGAACTCGTCCTTGGAGCTCGGAGACTTATCCGCGGGCGCGGCCTGCACACCTGACACACACAAATTTATTAATTAAGTGGAAAAGTCATACAAAACATAGCTAAAATGGAGGATAATCAAATGATCGTTAACGTGAAATTAAAAAGTTTTTTTAACGTAATACATTTTAAACTTAATTTAAATGGACTATAATGATTACTTTTAGCTCATTAAATATTCATGTTACTCATTAATGTAGCTAATATTAGACAACTTATTTTTGATACTGTAGCTTTTAAACTCAGAGCAACACTTCTCGTCGTGACTCCCGATGCGCGCCAATCTCCATCCTTCTAGTGACATTGACAGCTGTCAGCTAGGGACGTGACATTTATGCCAATAATCTAGAGTTGTGCCATTTCTATAGCATGGTACTAATTTTGTTCTTAACACTAATGACAAAATATTTTTCTTCATTATTTTTAAAACCACTTACTCAGTTTGCTGACATCGGGCACGTCATCACTCAGGTCAATTAGAGCATCGTCATCGCCTGTTTTTGCTGAAATGAGATTAAAACACATTAATCTTACAATTTAAGATTGTTCCCAATACAAATAAGATAATGCAAACATGTGACACTAACGTGTATCAGTGCCGGGGACGCCCATGGCCGCGCCCAAAATGGCCGACGGCGTCGCACCCGCCTTTGCCGCGTTTCTGTTCATACAATTTATACAATACCAAAATTACAATATACAATACAAAAGAATAGTCATCTGTTTAAGAAAGTAATTGGATAACTGAGTTTTGTAAGTTTTAGATTTATAGGGCGTTATGGTTGCTTCGCGACAAAGCCCCCTGAAAAAAAAAAAAAAGCAAAGTCAAATTTTGTCATAAACTGTCGCAATGACCATTAGAAGTTGACATCTAATTAAAACTTTCATACATGTTGCTAAAACTCGGGTAACTCCAATTATCATTTACAAAATCTTTAATTGGGCACTAAAGGATTTCTTACAGTAGTGTAGACTTCTCATACTTAGTTTACAGTGACGTATTCCGAGTGTGTGAGTAAGTGACATATAGTGATATGTCACTTACTTATATATACTTATGTATACTTAAGTGACACGTCACTAGTTCTGGAGTGCCAGGACTAGTGACGTGTCACTTAAGAAGGAAAGGTGTGTCATTTCCGGCCTAGTGACGTGTCATTACAGAACAAGTGCTGTCAATTTCAGTACTAGTAATGTGTCACTTAAGGACTAGTGACCTGTCACTTAAGGACTAATAATTTGTCACTATAAACTAAGTACTAAGTCACTATAGAATAGGTGTTGTCACTTGTGGACTAGTAACGTGTCACTTGAGGACTAATGACGTGTCACTACTCCACAAGTGACATATCAGTTGAGGTCTAGTGACGTGTCACATCAGTACTGATGCAGTATAGACCTGTTGTTGAGGAAGCGCGAGTGGCGCAGCAGCAGGTTGTTGAGGCGGTCGTTGGCGAGCAGCAGGTCTGCGGTGAGCGGGCTCTCGCCGGCCAGCCGCGCCACCAGCTCCACCAGCCGCTGCTGCATCGCGCGCAGCGTCTCCGCCAGCTCCTGCACACCACACCCCCAGCCCCACATCACCACCATACAATGTTATTACAAGCCGTATACGTATGGACGTTGCCAGACCGATCTAGATGGGGCAACTTCCATTATCTTTGGTCTTATTCAGTCTCGACACTCCTGCACACTCCAGTCACGTTTTAGTCGCACGAAAATGGAGTATTTATTTGATTTTTCAGCTCAACGGTTGGTTTCTTTCATGTAAATTTTTTGGTTACAAGCAGAAACTTAAAAAAATACTATTGTCGAATTGTGATGATATGTTTATGTTCAGTGTTTTGAGTACTCACGTTGAGCAGTTCAACGTCGCTGTCGTGGTGGTGCTGGGCAGGCTGCGCCGTCAGCTCGTTGAGCATGTCCCCCATCACCGCCAGGTTGCCCTCCACCACCGACAGGTCGCCGCGCAGTTTGCTCATCTGACTCTCTGACAGTGTCACCTGAAAGTACAGTTAGGGACATTCGCTGTGATACACTTATAGAAATTTGTACAAAAAACCCTGTCTGTACAAACACCAACTAGATAGTTCGCTGCGCAAACAATGGTATAATAAAAAGAATTTAAGCTGGGTTTCTAAAATTTCCGTTTATTTTGTCATACCTAGTGATTGATTAGTGTTATGCTTAGGTCCAAGTTCGGAAACATTTCATGACGTTAGCGAACCAAAAACACTAATGAATGATTAAACGTAGCTAAGAAACCGGCCATCGGACTTTTTCGTAGAAACATTTAAAAGCTTTCCAATAGTTATCCGTATCATCTAAACAAAACGTTCAAGCGATTACACCTTTAGGGTCACCGGCAAAGTCCCTGACTGTACTTACGTTAGGAGATATTTATATAGTGAAAATTTAGGAAAGAGTTGTTTACTCGATGAATCAGTAATAACCATTATAAAATACAGATTTAGGTAACTAAAAAAAATGCATAAAGACACTTAAAGGTGTAATACCAATGTTCATGTGAGTTAAGCCGTTTTGTTATTTTTATTATTGTTCTTTGTAATTTAAATTTGTCCCATTCGTACAAGTCTTATGTGAATGTTTTCAGCAATGTAGTGATATTTACCGTGGCCATATTGCTCTCTTGCAGTTGTGGTGTGGGCGAGTGCGGCGCCGCGCGCTGCGGAGACCCCACTGGCTGCTCCGCGCCGTCAGGAACACTCTGGTAAATAACTATCTTATTAATAAACATAGTTTTAAACATTTGTATTAGTATTTAATTTTTGTGCAAAAAGTTTTAAAGAAATAAACAAATAAATAATAAACATAAATCATACTAATTTTATAAATGCGAACGGAGTCGAGGACGAAAGCTAGTCACAAATATTATCAAAGTTAAATATATGACAAAAATGGTAAAAAATACTCTGTGCAGTTGAAGACTTTAATTTCCAACCCACGATAAAAGTCTTACTAAAATTGCCAACATACTATAAATAGACGTTCAATTATTTATCTCTTATGGTAACTATTTGCTATGTGATATTTGATGTTACATAGATAATTAATCTATGCAGTCTCATTTTTGTTTAAATTACTTACTCGTTGTGGCGTGAAAATAGGAGCCATCGCATCTAGATCCGTCATCGGGAACTCCACTCCTTTGGAGCGGAGCTCATTGTAAATTTGTCCGACACCCTGGAAAATGCAATAAAGATGAATTAATGAGGAGTACTGTAGAGTTTATTACAAATCTATACTAATCTATATCTATACTTAATATTATAAAGAGGAAAGATTTGTATTTTTGTATGTATCGAAATAACTCAAAAAGTACTGGGCCGATTTTAAAAATTCTTTCACCATTAGAAAGGTAATTTATCTGTGAGTAACATAGGCTATATTTTAAATTCACGCGGGCGAAGTCGCGAGCAACAGCTAGTCTTACATAATTTTAAACCGCCATATCTCTCATTTAGACTTTTTAATATTGCTAATTTAAATGAAATTGATTCGATTGATCCTTTGCAAAGACAAGGCTTTGGAAACTTATTGCCAAAGGTAAAGATTAAATCGTAAAATGATACATTTATGAATGACAACTGATATGAAACATAGATACAGAAAAATCTCCAGTTATCGCAGCCAATCGAAACTTTTACATATTGTATACAAGTCGTAAAGATTATACGATAATGTGAAATTAAGAGTGAATAAAATTGTTAAGTTACAACAATTTTTCGTTACCTTCTATACATATAATAAAATTGGAGTGTCTTTTTGTAATATCAAAAGAAAAATTCCAGATTTCGGGAAGATGATGTATTTGCGTGGCTAATAACGAAAATCGCATTTAAAAAAAATTGTCTGTCTGGCAGTAAGCGTTTGTTCCGAGTAATCTCCGAAACGATTTCGACCGGACTTTCACTGAAGGGTAGCTGACGTAGACGGGCATATTTTAGGCTACTTTTGTTTGCGGGCGACAGCTCTTTGCAACATAACTTGGGATCATAATTTCGGCAATAAGAACTACCGCTCCAGATTCATTGTTTCTTAAACGCTAGGTTATTGTACATTTATCTCAATAAATCTACTCTAGTGGACGTAGTCACCACTCTGAGTTCGGTATTTAGTTACTGGTTGTCGCAACCGGCATTTATCGCGTCCCATTTCCACTGGTGGGCCCCGATTGCTTTAATGACATGTCACGCTCGTATAATCGCTAAGTGGAATAAGACACTAGGTGACTTCATATTATTATTTCACAACCCGGTCGATATAAACAATGACATTAACCGCAAAACAATACGTTAGGTTTGAATAACATTCAGTCGATAGCTGATAGAACCTACCTAGGACACAAATTGAAATTATTATGAACTTCGTCTTTTCTTATATAAAGACTAGCTTTCGCCCGTGACGCCGTCCGCATAGAATTAGAAAAAAAAGCAAGTAGCCTACGTGTTCTTCCAGACTATCGACTACATTTATGCAAAATTTCATCGAGATTGTGTCAGCTGTTTAGGCTACAAACTCTAACAAACACCCATCCATCCATCTAAACTTTCGCATTTATAATATTAGTAAGAAGTAAGATATATAATTAAATTACATTGGATATAAAAAAAAAATATAGAGTTCCAACTCGATCTATTCCTGATGGGTAAATTCATTTAAATTAGAATTATTTTCCAGTTTGACAACTCATTCAGAAACCGGGTATTGGACTGTTATTTAAAATCAAGGGCGCTAGGATACGATAAGAAATTAATAGCACGCAATATATGACCAAAAATTCGAAAATAACTTTAATAAACATGACGCAAATAGCTTTCTATAGTCGACAAAGATTTTTATCTACTTGAAATATTATGTCTATAAGCTTGCAATGTAAAAAATAATTTTAAAAGTAGATATTTATTCGTGAGACCAGCGATAAAAACCTGATTTTAAGGAAATAAATTACATATTAGGTTACATTCACATTGTTTTCGTAATTCTCAAGGTCATACGACAAACATATCGGATGTTTAAATGACAACTTACAAAGTAGGTGAATAATGTAATCGGCTTACAAACGCCGCATTGAAACTTCGAAAACAATATTGCTGTAACTTATTGTAACAAATTAAACGATAATTCCACTTAGCTTATCGCAACTTTCGTTTCACAGCAATCATGGTCCTTACAAATGTGCACGACTAGTCACAGTGGAAATAGACCCTTACCTGTAATTCCGGTTGATTCTGGAAAGCGTCTGCCCAACACTGGATAAGGCTCAATACTTTTTCTTGCACTACCGTAGGGGGATCGTTTTTAGGTCCAATAAGTTTTACCTAAAAGTAAACATAACTATCAATACAAGTAATAAAGATTAATAGATAAAAATGTCCAACAATTTAAATTCAGTCCAATTTAAAATTATGTAAGTTTGTGCCTTAAACATTCACAACGTAAATGTACTTACAGTATTTATCTTGTTTTTTTAATGTAAAAACATTTAGTTAAAGAAATTTATTTGTAAGATTGTGTTCAACTCTAGATATGTCAGCGAAAATACTAGGCTAAGATCACCTTCCGCGTATATTTATAACACGATAATGTTTTAATTTGCATATTAGATGTTTATAGTTGTTTTGTTGCTTGAAAGTGGCTATATTACATTAGTAGAGGTAAACCATTGATGTGTGAGTGAATGTTAGAGCCAATAAGGAGAATTTTGTTCAAATGTTAGCATGAATTCATACTTACACTCCTGTACAAAAACATGTCATCCTGCATATTCCCTTTGAGAAAAAATAAATCTTACTAATATTATAAATGTGAAAGTTTAGATGGTTGGATAGATGTTTCTTAGAGATTATAGCCTAAATGGTTGAATGGATCTCAATAAAATTTGGTATAGACATAGAGGATAGTCTGGCAGAACACATAGGCTTCTTGCTTTTGTTTTATTTTTAATTCCACATGGACAGAGTCGCGGGCGCAAGCTATTAGCTTTATATTTCAGTACCAGTGTTACAATATAGTACCAATAGTGTCTAGTTAACACATAGAGGTGTGTGTATATGTGTGACAAATATATTCATGAAGACATCCACACAAACAGCCATTACTATACTATAATAGCTTTATTATTTTAATACTTAAAACTTGTTTACAACTAACTTCAAATCTATTTTTATTGATAAACAAACTTCTCTAAATAACAATAAATGTGTTCTCTATAGAGGTTATCCTCTCTATATATAGATAGATTGAGTAGTTTGTTCAATTTGAACTTTACCTTCATAAATTAATGTAATTAATGTAATAAAGAATGTTCTTACGAGATCAATGTCATAATGAGTCATTCAATTAAAACAGATAAGATATAAATATAAAAGAACTATTGATACAATATTATGGACCATCTTAATCCTAAATGGTGTAGACAGATATCTACAATTTCTATATATTATGTTGTTTTAGCACATACATAACACATTGTAGATTATATATATTTGTTATTTTTTAAATAAAATCAAAGCCTGTTCTCTATTGTGGATTTAAAACATCATAATAAGCAAAAATGTAAAAGTATGTCACATGAACAAGATTAAATTTAGCTAAAATATATTTATGAACTCTGGCTGCTCTAATTTACTATGAACAAAATACATAACATAAAGTAGCTAACAATGTGATATAAATAGTAGAATATAAAGTATACAAGTAGTGTATATTTTTATCTATGTGTTATTTGTTCACAGACAAGCTATTCTGATTAGATTGTAGTTGATAATTGTCATATATCACGGCCATAGAGTAGTGAACAGAGGTGAAGAAACTCATAATCAGATAAACTTTGCAGTGCAAAGACATTGCTAATACTATTATCTGCGATACCTGTCTGTTATATTTATTACACTATTTTGATTTTTGCAATAGTATTAAGGTATTATTTATGTTTGAACATTGTTAAAAATGTACTAACCTTTGTCTATGACAAGACTTTTTATTTTTAATTATGATAAATAAAATAACAAGCATACATAAAATATATAGAATATAAGACAATGTCACACAAAGATGAAGAAACATTAGTTAAAGTCAAGTCAAGAGTAATTAAATCCATTCCAAATTATATATACAAGAATTAAGTGTTTGAAAATGTATTGTACTTACCAAGTCGGAAATAAATTCCTTGTTGCAGACTAAAATGTGCAAAGATTTACCACAATTTTTCACACAGGTTTCTAGTACAGTCAGAGTGTACATGACCACAGTATAGTTCCTTCCAGCACTTTGGGTCAGCCTTTTTCTAATGGCTTTAATTGCATCTTTTGGTCCATCAGCACTACTGTTAATTATATCACATATTTCCATATTTAAAGCCCAATTTTCTGACGGTAGAGAGCCATCTGTGGCTTGTTCTGTAAGCCAATGTTCGTAATAAATACAAAGGGTCAAAATCATTAACATCATTGCGTCAAATGATATATTTTTTCACGAAGAATTACTATTTAAAGTATACTAACTAGGTTTTTTTGTTCTTAACTAAACTTATTCGTGCGTAATATTCTTTTGTCATAAGTAGAAATCATAATTAATAAGAAATTGTACGCAACAAAAGAAGAGAAAACCTACACGAAAGAATAGAGAAATTACGAAACACTAATTAATTTAAGAGGATAACAGTTCATACGCACCTATTTTTTGACCAACCGGCGTAGCAAAAGGATTTCCTACCCCGAAAAAGGACATTTTGAGTTTTTTCCAATATTTATCACAAAAGTCCTTCGATTTCACTTGTCACTACTATCAACGCAATTACGAAATGTCAAAATCAGAAACATTCAGTGACAAACGGTACACAGTGTTGACATTATTATAATTTTGCAGTTTCCGACAAACTTTTATTTTTTCATATGGCAATTATTTAATTTGTTCGCGCAATAATTTAAAAATACGATATTGAATATGCTACAACAAGCATTACGAGTTTGTTTAAAGCTACTTTTTATTAATTTTAATATGCTTGGGCATTTAATACAACCTATATAAATATTTACTCATGTATATTTTCTTTAAAATAAAAATAACCCGAAAACCTTTTTTCCTGTCATCGGTGAAAAAGTTATGTCAAACATAATCCGGTAACGTTGCTATGGATTCGTTGTATATTTTTCCTATGTGTTTCTAAAAACCTGTTGTTTTCAGACAAAGACAAGCAGCACAACAGAAAACTATTGTAGCTAATCCATTTAAGTTAAAGTTAATATTTTCTCAACGTCTATAATTTTGAAAGATGACTGAAAAGAAATCTTTGAATAGTCTTATTATTCACCCAGACATTGAGCCCGGAGTTATAGATAATGCAATGATAACACGATGTATTCTAGAATACGGTAAGATTCAATTTTGCTTAAATTAAAACTAGATGGAGTTATGGAAGCGTTCATGAAACCATCGCTTACCAATATTTTTTTCATTATAGAATGCGCCTATTTCTAATAGCAATGTATCTTTAGTACAATAATAATAAAATTAAAATACAGGGCCAACTGAAGAAGCGGGAAGACTATTCGCGGAAGAAGGTGTCCATATAGACGAGGCAACAATAGTTCGACTCGAATTTCAAAACATATTAAGAATCGATCATCTTTGGATGTTAAAATCACTTACAAAACTAACTTTAGCTCACAACTTGATTGAAAAAATAGAAAATCTCGAATTATTAACAGGCCTAAATGAATTAGATTTATCTTTCAACAAGATAGAAAGGATTGAAAACTTGGATGCATTAGTCAATTTAGAAGTTTTAACTTTGTTTCACAATAAAATAAGGAAATTAGAAAATTTAGACTCAATTACTAAACTACTCGTTTTTAGTATTGGAGATAATTTAATTGAAGATTATAAAGAGGTAAATGTAAAGCTAAGCTTAAAGAGCTTCAAAGAAAGTTTTTTTTTTAAATAAATGTCTGATGAATAAATTTTGTGTAGATGGCGTACTTGAGAAGGTTTCGGTTCCTCCGGTCTGTAAGTTTTAGAGGTAACCCTTGCTGCGACGATCCTATGGCTTATCAATTTCTCAAATCCGCTTTGACTAAAGTCACATATTTGGATTACAAAATAATTACGGAGGAAGAAAGAGAGAGTGGTATCGCTTTATTTAGGTTAGTGCAATATAGTTAAAGACCTCCTCTATAACTAATTTATATTATAATTTACCATTAGAAACCTTATATTCAATGAGCACAGTTTATATTATCCTTGAAATCGATCGGTGTTACTATTTCAAAGACAGTAGTTTGTTTCCCATTTCTAGCATTACCAGCGCCCTGGACAGGATTTCTACGGCGTCTCTTACAGTCATACAATACATGCGTTATTTTACGCGCCAGTGGCGTCTTTTATTTCCAACGCCATGGGCAGTCCACTTGTCATACCGTAACTCTGATGCTGTTTAGTATATTATGAGAAAGACCGTTATATGTTTTTTCGGCAGGGGTTTGTTACGAAGGTTGGATGAATCTGATGAAAAAGCTGAAAAGGAAAGAATAGCTAAAGAGGAATACGACGCGAAAGTCGAATTCTATGCGCTATCCTTTGTGGAGTATCTGAGTGGTCCTGAGCTACTGGACTCCATGTTCCAGAAGGACCCCGATGGTTCCCTACTGCTGAAGCTCGGTGGAGAACTGTTGAATTTCTATGAAGAGTAAATTTCACATTTCATTTATCTAAATATTATAATCATTGCGAGTATGTAAGATAATACGGGTAAAGGCGCAGTTTGTAAGTCAAGAAACTGCGTGATGCGAGAGATTTTGATCATACATGCCATAGCTTCCGCAGAACCTTTTTCATAAGTCGTTAGGGTCCATAAGTTTTGGGCTACAGTCGTTACTTCTTACCGCGCATTATACTCGTCAACTGTTTCTCCTATTCATTGACTCGTGTTTATCCTACTTTAAGAATAGATGTTAGTCACTTCATGCTATAGGTACAAGGAACAATATGTGGAGACGATGGCGGGGCTTGTGGAGTACGCTCAAGAAGCCTACAACGCGAGGCAGGTAGAAGTCAAACTGTTCAGAGATCTGGTGGACAATGCACTTGCTGATAGCGTTAGTAAGAGTAAAGAGTAAGTTGGGAGTTAAACTCTTGAATTTAAAATGAGGTAGCCGATCTCTTTGGTTGTCTGTCGAAGACTTTTTAAAATTATAGGATAGTTAAAAAATTCGAGGAAAAGAAGGTAGGACTCGTGAATCAAATGAACGAGGTGATAGCAAAGTTTATGAGCAAGCAAGCGACGTTAGAGGAGCTGGAGCCTAACATCGTGGACCTCGGGGAAGCCTTCAACGACTCCTTGTACGAAATGTGGAAGAATTTAATGACTATAGAGATGCAGTTGTATGAACAATGCGAGGTAATTAAAATACACTTTAAATTGTATTACATGAACTTAAGTGTATGATTAGTTATAGTCGAGAAAATCCTCGATGTTCTTACAGAAAAATTTCCTTCTCCGTTGCAACGAGATAAACTCCGTATCTTCTTACAGATAATACATTAGGTGGCTGTGAATTGCGTAAATAATCGGATAATAATATAATCAGTCGCGTACCAACCTTTTTACGTACAGACAAATTTCAAAGCTGCGGCCTATTGGTTGTCCTGCGTCGTCTTTTCAATGCGTTTAGCTAGCTTTTTAGGTGCATTCGGATTCCTCGACTGTACTTGTTATTAACGTGCAGCTGTGTTGTTCAGGAGTCGCGTACGCAATTCGCAGTGAACCTGACAGAGATGATAACGAAGCTGCTGGAGGTGTCGCGCGGCGCGTTCGGCTCCTGGCGCGAGAGCGAGCTGGTGTGGTCCACGCGACAGAGCGACCACCTCGCTAAGCTGGTCGGCAATAAAGTGTTGCTAGGTGATGCGACGCCGGAACTCTATGAGGTTACTACATTAATTCGAATTAAGAGCGCGCGCACACCTTTGACTAAACTATCGCACAACTGTTTAGTCTCGCTTTGATTGCTATGAGCTTATATGTAGGTGATCACTTCTCGATTTTTATTCGTGCAACTAAACAGTTGAATTGGCTGCGGAACAATAGACAAACTCACAACAGTTGTACGATAGTTTAGTCAAAGGTGAGCGCTCACTCTAAAGGTTAAAACGTGTTATATTTTTAACGAAAAAGAAGGTTCTCATTTCACCTGTACGTTTTTTTTTTGACTATTAATTGTAACAGGAAGCAATTGGCAGCAAAAAAATGTTTTACGATGTTAATAAAATAAATATTTCTTACTTGTTTTGTTTTAACATACATTGTCACTGTTAAAATTGATGTAATGGTCAGGTGATGATGGATAGAGAAGCGATGATGAACCTCGTAGCTCAATCGTCTGACAATCACTTGCGGTTCATCGACGCCCGCGAGGACCTGCTGATGACGCGCGCCAACAACTGGCGAGACCATCTTGTGTCCGGAACTAATGAGTAAGTAAAAATACGTCACTTTAGAAGATTCTAGAATAAAGGAAAGGAATTTTGTCTGTTATAAATATTTGTCCGTTTCAAGATCTTACTATCGTTTGTTAAATTAAAAAAGTTAGTAGCTTACATAGGCTAGTCTGGAAGAACACATCTTCTTTCAGACTTTATTCTATATTTGTCTTTCATCAAGATCCATTGACTTATTCCGGAGATATTCCAACAAACATCCATCCATCCATCCATTAATAAGATTTTTGGATATCTTCTATATTATTTCTTCCACAGAGTGACAAAAAGAACTTGATTATTGTTACTTTTAATCTCAGGGAAATAATTGTATTTTATTTGTTTATAGCAATGAAATAAAAAGGAACAGAGATAGAATATTGGAGATTAATTACTTTATTGATAATCAGAGAGAGGCTTGGACAGATATGCAAATGAGCATGACTGAGGCTGTTGACCCCGAGGCCGCGGCTTTACTCGGAGATGATTTTTAATAATAAATTAATTACAAAGAGAAATTGTTTTATTTACTTTTTTAACACATCTCCAAATCTATATCTATACTTAATATTATAAAGAGGGGAGATTTGTATTTTTGTATGTATTAAAATAACTTAAAAACTACTGGGCCGATTTCAAAGTCTTACACCATTAAAAAAGCTACCTTACCATAATATCATAGGCTATTTTTTTACTTTTTTTTTTTAATTCTACGCGTGAAGTGGCGACCAACAGCTATTATTTTGTATAAACAAATGAAACAATATGAATAGATGTGTTTATTTACTTTTTTTTATTTTTAAGATTTTCAAAATAATCTCTTAGGTTATCTTGCACTGATGGGGTCATGATTATATCTAGGAACATTCTGAGGTCCTCTTCACGTTGTTCTCTTAATATTTTAATTGGTGTTCGTCGTATTCGTTGTTTCGACAAAGTTTTCGCCTGTTGAGGAATTTTATCAAATTTATTGATGTACTGTTTGCATCTGTTTATAGCATCTTCCTTGTCTAATGCTATTTCATCGATAAGACCGACCTGTGAAATGGATTTTTTGTCATAACTGTTTGGAATTAAACAATCGAGAAAACATATAATTCTCTCCATTATAGTTTGCCTTAAGGAAAGATAAATCCAGATGAGAGATGGATGGATTGCAATGAGAAAAAGACAGAATAGACCTGTTTTCAATATCTTATCAATCCCACAGAAAGTCAGAACATAGAAAGTTGATGGTGAGATTAAAGTCTTGTGAGTTTTTTCGTCAAATTACACTGTTTTGAAACATTTAATTAAAAAGAAGGGGATAAACGGCGGCAACACTAAGGTGGCCATCAACGCTCATGTACATTCGCATTACTAGATGAACTATAGGTGCGTTGACTATCGATATTGTGGTCTCAGTTGTCGTGAATAAGAGAAATAACATATTTACATCCCGATATTAGAACAGTGGAAACCCGCTGCTAAACTTACCTGTAACGCTTCATCCACATCAAACAACTTGGCAGTAGTTAACGCTCTTTCTGCGTCTTTTTTCGGTATAACCTGGTACATCACTGCTTGAATCCACGGCGTGGTTATGATACCTAGAGCTGTCTCGTTTAAACCTATTTTATAATTACCGTTCACCATCGCACGGTACTCGCACGCTAGAGAGATAAGGCAACTAGCTGCGGGCGCGTGCCCCTGAAATACAAAAATACAATAAAATGGATGAAAGCTTGTATCTAGGATTATAGCTGGAAGGGATGTTCTACGTCGTGCTAGAGCCCATCCTTAAGGTAAGGCCTGTTCATAATTTAAAGTCGTTTTCCTGTTATGTGGGCGGAGCTAGGTGAACCAATCAGAGAACCAATAAATAAAAATCTATTGGGATAAAACCTTATTTTACATCACCATCTACGCACATTATTTTTTTCAAAATTATAGATTGAATCATCTCGGTAGAATTTACACGGGAAAATTGGCTATTTTTCTCATTTTCTGGGTGGGCCCGGCCATAATTGGGTCTAATAGTAG